>NW_004624765.1:7642769-7653419 GCF_000247695.1 Heterocephalus glaber | reverse complement strand
GCTTCTGGTGCCCACGCTGCTCACCTTCTCTGCCCTAGGAGCCTTGGATGGAGGCGGGGAACTTTCTTCCGGGTGCTGGGACCCACTGAGCTTCTCTGCCCTAGAAGCCTCGGATGGAGGCAGGGAGCTTCCTTCCAGGTGCTGGGACCAGCTCACCTTCTCCACCCTAGGAGCCTGTGATGGAGGTGGGGGGGGGAGCTTCCTTCTGGGTGCTAATAAGTTGTTCTTCTACATTAAAGTTTAGATTAAGCCCCAAGTAAAACAATGGAAATATATATAGAAGTATTAGTTCTTACATGATTTGATTATATCAAGATATATAAATTTAACTTTAACTTTACTTTTATGTATGCAAACTATTCATTTTTGTCCATTTTACTGTTTGTTAAAATAACATCCCTCTCCTACATACTCTTTTCTTGAACCAAATGAAATACTAATCTAAGGTCAAGATGAGGAGAGAAATTACTGAAATGAATGTCCTTACTAAAATAACCAATAAATTTTGTCAAACTAAAAAAAATACAGTAATAACATTCACTTTAAAATGTGTATATTGTAGGACAAAAAGGAAGAGCCAGCGTAAATGTACATTTACAAAATTGGCCCAGAATTTATAGCTGTTTCTCTAATAACTCATGAAATCTCCTGGGGGAAGTGAAATATTTAGTGATTAATTTAGCCTGTGTTCTTCTGTATTCAATAAACTGCAGTAATAAAAACTAAAAATGGGGCCAGGAATTTAGCTCAGTGTTTCTGCTGCCTGGCTCACAAGTGCAAGGTTCCAAGTTTGATCCCTGATACCAAAAAACCCACAAAAACCTAAAAATGAAAATATCTTCTATTCATTGGAAAGATATTTGCTACGTTGAAATTTGCCAAAGAGGCAAAGAAATGAAGTTTAACATATTTGGATTTAAATAATTAAAAAACAGATGTTAATTTCCACATAAAGAGACCCTTGATAAGGAATATTCTACATAGAACATTCTAGATCTACAGTTTATAGCATTAGAAAAATTCATCCAAACCAATTTACCAATGTCATTGGCCTTTCCTGACTCCATCCACACTAACTCCATCATTGTGTGCAAGTTGCACAACCATAGAGTCCTCTAATGCCTAATCTATGGTATAGTCACGAGGGTTCATTGCACAGAGTGTACCAACTTTCTCTGGCACAGAGTAACTTCCCCATAAATGTTATTTTTCTCAGTGAGTTCCTATTCAATATGAGAATTTATGATGAGGCCTTTGGATATGATAGAACACAAACTTTAAATTCACAAAATGCTTGTTTTATCATGTTGTGCCTGACGTAAATAGTGATATTGATAGTTTAGTCATTTCTTTTCTTTCTCCTGTCTTGGACTTTATAAAAATACCACCTGTAAATTTTATTTGTAGGAATTTTATTTTCATAATTGAGGAAAAATACTTCCTATTTTATTGCAATAAGCTCAGTAGATTCCTCATGTAGCATACATTGTTTTGTTTCTATCTGCCCTTTTTCCTTGAGGAAAGACTTTGCCTAAATAATCCTGGTTTCTTGCCCTGATCCTTTTGTTCTCCTTGGAATTGAAATGAGTTACTGGGTTGACAGGCACAGCCATTGGCCAGGTTTCTCAGTGGGCAGGGCTTGTCTAATAGAAGCTCTTAAATGTAAATCTTTATGCTGTCTTCACCCAGGTCCCATGGGATGTGTTGGCTCACAAAACCAGCTGCCCTTGGGTGTACAACCTATATTCATCAGGTAGGAACTAAGCCACTTTCTTCAGTATTGACTTTATCAGTAGTAAGGATGACATTCTAATCTCCATTTGTACAAATCTTTGTTGTTTCTGCATCTTGGTGAAAAAAGGGACACTCCATTTCCTCTTGAACCCCAGCACAACTCATGAAAATCCAGGTTAAAAAAATTTGAGGAACTAATCCAAATTCACTTAGTAAACCAAAATCTTCAGAGTCCTATGCTTTTTTCAATAGAGAACATTGTTCATTTCACTTGCTTTTCATGTGTTATTTATCTTAAAACTGTTATATTTTGGGCTACCACTTACTAGCTCTATGATTCTGGAAAAGTAATTCAGATCCCCAATCTCTTTACCAAAAATGTATTACTGTCAATTCATTGGTTTATTGTGAAAATTAATAAAATATATGTAATGTACCTATTTCAGCCCTTGAATTGTTTCTCTTTATCCCCCACATTTATTGTATCCAGTTAAAATGTCTATTTGAACCTTGCAGTTATCTCCACAGTGTTTATTTCCCATTTTAAACATTTATAGGAAATTGGCATCTCATTATAATTGATATCAATAAAATATATAGTTTCTTTTATTAAATTTTAGAATTTTTATAATACAATATAAGTATTCTGCACTTAAATTTTGAATAAATCACACTTATGCATCAATGCTTTTGTTATAGTATTTATACATGGTGGTAGGATTCTAAGCTGGCTCCTCAATGCCCATACCTTTGTGCAGTCAACACCTGTCCCTTGAATAACTTGCCTTGACTTGTTGATTTTAAGGTCCTCAAAAGAAGTATTAGCCTGAGTAGAAGTAACTGAATTCCAACAAGAAGGCAGGGTCTTTAGTCCTATAAGAAGAATGTCATATAAATGGAATCATATCTGTATGGCATATGTCAGTTGATTATTAGATCTTGCACAGGAATTTGCTAAAGACCATGGATGTGAGTGGAATCAAAATGAAGGTGAATGAATCGGTGTCTCTCTTCAACTACTAACATGTGGCTATGGAGCACAGATTTAGGGCAGTGGCAGACACAGCCAAGGAGAACTAGTATGTAGCTTTTTGAGTCTGGCTTCTTCCAATTTGCATGGTACTTTTGAGGTTCATCCATACTGTTGTGTGTATTAGTAGGCTTTATTGTTGAGTAGTAGTACATCAGCATGTTTTTATCCACACACTGGTGGATATTTGGGCATTCCAGATTTTAGCTGTTCTGAATAAAATTTCTCTGAAGCATTCATAGACCTCTCTGTGTGAAGACAGATTTTCATTTCTTAGATAAATACACAGAAGTGGAATTGCTAAGACATATGGTAAGTTTATATTTAAAATAAGAGACTGTCAAATTATTTGCCAGAATGGTTCTACCGTACTTGATCTTTAAAAAAAGATGAAATACACTAGCTATCTTGATGTTATATATGCACAATCTAAGAGAATCTGATAATATCCTCCCAGTCTGTCAGCATAGGAATTGCCTAAGTAATACATAGCAAGTGTGGATGAGGCAGGCACATAGGAAACTTCGATTGGAAAGTTTTTCTTGAGATTCCCCATTCCACCTCATTCTAAAATCTGATCTCTTCTACACTTCAAAAACAGATTCTTCAGTTGTCAGGCACTTTTCCATTGTAGTGAGGGAGCTACCAGAGACAGGAGCAACCTAAGCTATTCCAGAGAAGGCTTGGTATTACTCTGTACCTATGGATCCCTGGATGGCTGTATCTATCACTCTAGCTGCCAACTCAGTTTGGGGTTTATGAGCCCAGCATTGACCAGCACACTGTGTTATTCTCCAAGGAATATTTCATGCTGTTAGTGTGCCCTGGTTAATGAAGATTAGCCTTTGGCATCGATTCCATTCCAGGTTCCTTATTCTGCCCTTCCATGGCTTTCTTCTGGGGAGATCTGGGGATCTTAGTTAGTAGTCTGTCTAGGAACTGCACCTGTATGCTTATCTATTCACTCTTTTGCTCTTACCCTAATGGGCAGTTTTAGGCCTGACACCACTCCTCAATTTCTATCCTAAGCTTTTTTGTAGTAAAACCGCTGTGCTATCTAGAAATTAATGAGTTAGAAAGCTGTACTCCAAGAGAAGTAGCCAGAAGATGTAAGGTGCTAAATGTTTTGTTTTTTTTTCTTGAAGTATAATTTGGATTTTTTTTTTTGGTACCGGGGAGCGAACTTGGGTTTTGCACTTGCGCAGCAGGTGGCGAAACCACTGAGCTAAATTCCCAGCCCAAGTGTAATTTGGATTTAAAGTAAGGATGATTTTCCTTTTTTAAAATTTGTATACCATTTGATTCTTAGGCCTTGGGCAGAAATTTGCAAAAGGGCATGGATGTGAAATATAAGTGTCTGGTACCTGTGTTCAGTTGCTCACATGTAACTACAAGGCAGAAATTTAGGGAAGTAGCATACACAGCCAAGGAGAATCAACTTTGTCAGGACCCCATGGCACTTTAGAATATGTAAGGAATTCTTTACATTTTGTAGAAGAATTGTTGCAAAAGGTATAAATATTTAACTGTTAAATAAAATGCTTGTGAAACTCATACAGTGACAATTCCAGCAACCCTAAACTTTGATTTATTCTGATCATATTATGTAGCAAAGAAAAACTTGGATCTTTTAACCTCTTTATTTAAATTTCTTTTGGCCTGTGTCTTACTTTTATCATTGCTGAGACAAAATATCCAACACCCAAAGTTAAAGGAGAAAAGGTTTAGACTGGGGATTTAGCTCAGTGGTTCCACTGTCTGCTTTGCAAGTGCAAAGGATCCGAGTTAGATCCCCAGTACCAAAAAAAAGAAAAAAAAAAAAGGAAAAAAGGTTTATTTCACTTTACAGTTTGTAGAAGTTTCAGTCCACAGTTAGCTGGCTCCAAGGCAGGGTGGCATGGCAAAGGGCCATCGCAGAGGAGAAACAGTCCATGGCAAAGCAGGGCCGCAGAAGGCAGCAAAGCAGTGAAGTAATGGCAGCAGCAGAAGCAGCAGCAGCAGCAGCCTTCTTTCTGTCCCTTATATTCCACCCAGGCTACTCTCCCTTTGGGCTGGTAGCACTTATACCCAGGGTGGGGAACCCTTAATCCCAGCATCATATCCTTAATCCTAGCATCACACCCTTAATCCTAGCATCACATCCTGAATCCTAACAGCCTGTAAATTGTCCCAGGAAATAATCTAGAGATACATTTCACTGAAATAATTCATAAATCCAACACTGACTGCCAATAACAAAACTTAATGTCTGAGTATGAGGGTTTGCTTTGATGGTCCACTGTGAACATAGTTTAATATGAGGTCTGTGCTAAGATTCAGAATATAGTCCCAATAACATAGTGAGTGTCAGTGGGGATCCATACTCTGTGGTCAAGGCAGATCTCTTCTACGCTGTGTCCACTTGCCTTGATGAAGATAACTCTCTGTGAAGAGTAAATAGAGGGTTAAGCATGGGAGTGGGGAAAGTTCAGGCTTTTTACTCCTGTTACAACCCTCCCTGTAGAAGCCAAGAGTAATAGATAAGTGTTTCCATTTAAGATCAAATTTGTAAGAGAGAACAGCTATGTGCAAAATAGCTAAATACTCAAACAAGAGAACATGTGACCAGAGAATAGCATGTATGCACAGACAATAAAGGTAAAAGCAGTTTAGTAAGGAAGGGGTTTGGGGTCAGCTGTAATGGTAAAAACAGGTTTCTTGGTGAAGGTGGGGGTTGACCAGGCCTTTAAAGATTTAGATTGGGTAAAAAGAGACAGGATGGGCCACACATTTGAAAAAGACGCCTTGCCAGCTGGGGATGGTGGTGCACACCTGTAATTTCCGTGCTCTGGGAGGTTAAGGGAGGAGGATCATAAGTTTTAATGCAGCCTGGGCAATTTAGTGACTTAGTGACATCTTGTCTCAAAAAAAAAAAAAAAAAGAAAAGAAAAGAGAAAAGGAAAATCTGGGGATATAGCTTAGTATTGGGTTGAGTACAATCCCTAATACACACACACACACACACACACACACACACACACACACACACACAGCTATGCCTGTGGATTTGAGCAGTAGGAGTAGTTTTAGGACTGTTAACTGTGGCTCTGGAGATTTAGGGAGAGACGTAATGAAAGTTCTTTTTAGTCTGACCTTGCTATGCAGGGTGGGTAAGCCCGAACCACCTTACCAGTCTGTTGTCTCCGCCGCAAGGAATGATTTTCTTGATAACGATTTTATGAAGAAAAAAAAATATTGTTAATTAAGTGCTGCTGCAGCTAGTTTCTTTAAACACACACACACATTTATCTTTGAAAAATTTTCTGCTAGATACATGAACTGTTATTTAGATAAAAATTTATATAGTTCCATACAACAATGGAACACTTAGGTGAAAACTCCAAAAGGAGAGATGATTGTCATATGTGTATATAACAAACTGATTCTATTTCAGAACTCAGAATTGGAATTAAAAAGCCTACACAAAGGGCCAGGGATTTAGCTCAGTGGTTCCGCCACCTGCCTTGCAAGCCACAGGTCTCAAGTTACTCCTCTCCCTTCTACCATTCTTAGAATGGAAAAAAGAGCCTTGTACTTTTTTTTTTGGTACTGGTGATCGAACTCGGGTCTTTGCATTTACGTAGCAGGCGGCGAAACCACTGAGCTAAATCCCCGGCCCAAGCCTTGTACTTTTTAAAAAATGGAAGAATTTTATTTGCATTTCTTATTTTCTGAGTTACATTCACTCCCTGATAGTGTGATAGTGTTCATACCTTTGTCTAGTACCTTTCTTTAAAGTATACTAGGAAAGACTCTCTTCCAAGAAACTGTTCTTCCACTTAATTGTACATGTTCATGATTATTAAAAAGTGGCCTTTTGAGTAAAGGATATGAACAGGCCATATAAAAAGCAAGCATTAATAGTGACTAAGAAACACATTATAAAAACTTCTTCTCACTAATATTCAAAGAAATGCAAATTAAAATAATGAGATGTCCTTTTTCTCTCAAATTAATACTTTTAATTTGTTACATAAATTTTCTGTAAATTTACAGTCAATATACATTTTCTGGCAACTGATACACACAATTGAAATTCTACAAGTGTTCTTATGCTTTGCTGGTGGCAAAAGGGACTTTGCAGACTTGCTGCATGAAGACCTGTGGTCATCCTGGAGAAAGTCTGACGTATTATAAGGTTTCAGAGCAGCACAAAGTCAGAGAGGTGCTACCAGTCTCTCCTGGGCTGTAGTCTTCTTTTCCCCCAGTACCATCCTCTCATTTTCAACCAACGATTACCTGTCAATCTTCTAAGTCAAGTTTATTTGTTGGGCTCTGATTTGAAATAGAATCAAGCATTCAGCCTGGATGTTACCTCTCCCAACTTTACAGTAAAAGATCTGGAACCAGAATAAAACACAGAAGATAAAACACAACACAACACAAAACAAAAACAAAAGAGGAAACTTCATGTCCAAATTACTAATTGGTCTATTGAGGAAAAATTTCAGTTTTTTTCTTATCAAATGGAGCAGCCCTGCCCACATGAAGCAAGTATAAAGAAACTGCCCATCCTTATCATGACTCAGAGACCCAGCAATCTGGGCACCCAATCATCACCATATCCTGTGGGTAATTATTATAAGCAGCTAGGTCACTGTTCCTCACTCTCAATTTTCCTGTCTCTTTGGGTGTAGCAGGCTCCAGAAAGTATTTGAATCACCAAATCTTTAACTTGTTCTATATTTCTATTTAAATTTCTTTGTCCTTATTCTGATAAAGTCAGGTTTAGACTTATATTCTTATTCTTGACATCACTGTAAGCTTTGAAGAGAGGTACTTACACAATGCATGTTGATAAGTGTGTGCAGACATTGTGTTTATGTTGATAGATGGATTTAGCTGTAGAAACAGCATGATGATACAGATGACTGTAGATATAGTACAGCTGCATAATTATATCTGTTTCCCATTGGAGTGTACCTACATCAATACTTTACTGAGTTGTAAGTCATAAATAAGTTAGTGCACTTGGTATACTTCAATCAGTCAATATAGAAAATGATGGAGAGGGAAAGAAGGTGGGGACAGAGAGAGAGGGAGAACCTGTTGGGAAGCAATAAATATAATTGTTTAGGATGCTGTAATAAAATACTATAAATTGTGAGTTGAGAAATCCAAGTTTGAGATGCAGCACATTAGGTTCTTGGTGAAAGCCTTCTTGTTTCGCAGAAAATCATGGTTTTCAAATCATAGGTTCTTTGTTTATCTTCGTATGAGTTGGGGAAAGGGGGGGAGGGAGGGAGAGAGAGAGAGAGAGAGAGAACTCCTCTAAGGAGGCCACTAATCCAATGATGAGAACAGCATTTTCATAGCCTAATCATCTCCAAAAGGTCCAACCTCCAAATTCGATCACACTGAAGTTAGGACTTCAACATAAATTTTGAGGGAGATACGCATATATTTACCTCATAGCAGGTAAGTACAAAGTCTGGAGCATTAACATTTTATATATCAGAGGTCACTAATAATTAGTAAAATTTTAAGTTTAGATGTATAACCTATGCTGTCCCTTTTAAAAAATTCTTTTTAATGTTTGAATTTACATTTATAAAGGGACAACAGCTTGGGTAAATGTTTTCTGCCCGAGATTGAATTTTCATTCATACTATTATCATCATGATTATTTTATAATCATATATGGAGAGTTAGCATTTTATATTTTTAAAACACTTCTGTGTATAGCATCAAATTTGATTTTTTAAAAAAAGCATTTTGTGAGAAATATATTTTTATTTTATAGCTAAGCTTCAAGAAGAGTCGTGGTAACTTAGTATTTATGCCTAGAATGTGGTAGTGCTAAATCCTAAGTAAGCAGTCCTGTATTTCCAAATGCACATTCAGGCACCCACATCAGATGAAAGTACATCCAGTCAAACCAACAGGCAGTTCTTGACTTACAATGCCTGCTGTCACAAATGACACACACTACTAAAAGTCTCCATCTTACTCTGTTCCCACTTGCCTTATCTCTGAAGTTTCTGATTGTTGCTTTAGGAAAAATCCCTGGGGGTTCAGAAATGAAGAATCATTTAACTACATAAGAATGTAATTCTCCGTCTGAAATGAAACTCTGTTCTTTCCACTTTTGATGATCATTCTCCATTATGAAAGTAATTGAGGCAAAATTACACCCAGGGGATTGTGCCTCTTTATTACAATCTTATTTAAGGTGCTCAGTCTCTGAAAGGTGATACCACGTCTATCCCAGTTCAGTCACTGATTACATCACCACAACAATGCTGCCATATGGGTCGTCCCCACCCCAAACTGGTTCTTTGGGTTAAATACCTCATTCCAGGATCACAGATGACCCTAGTAGTGACAGAACCTGGGTTTGGATCTACAGCCATCCTGTTGAAAACCAGTCCATAAATATTGCACCATTCTTCCTTTGATCTAGGCTACACACTCATGAGAGGAGTCATGAATTAACTAGCAACAGTTTAAGAAGTCACTCTTCATTTGTACCATTACACTATGGAAGTTGTAGTTCCACATATAGTTTCAGGAATGTCTCACCTCGGGTGATGTTCCATGTCATCTTTCAACATTACTACGAGGTCTCTTTCTTGTACTATGTTCACTTCTGAGTCTCATTTCATCAAAGCATGGGAACAGCATGTTAGAGCATATTTATTTCCCTGGTGACCTACTCTGCCTTGGTACAGAGATACTTCAACTCCTGAAATCCTCTATCTTTGTGTAAAATTCTTTATGAATTCTATGTTTGAAATACAAAGTAATAGTAATTACTCTGGGATAAATATGTTGAGATAAAAATCATTTCTTCAAAGAAGGGGAGAAATAAATTTAATTTTAGAAAGAAAACTATCAAAGATCATGATCAAACTATTAGAATATGTGTCATACCAATTCACTGCCCATATCCCTGAACTTCTACTTCTCCTGATTTTGATTATGATTCTACACCCAGGAGCTTCACAGGTAACATTTAGCTGGCACCTATACCAGGGGATCAAATATTAACCCATGGTCTGGTACCCAGTAAGAACTTGTATGGCTTATAGCTAGAGGTCCCCCAAAGCTGCATGTGCTCATACATGGGGAATTTTGAAGGTGGCCAGATTAGGGTGTGATACAATGATTAAGGGTGTGATGCTGGGATTAAGGGAGTGGATAATGGAAGGCCCACTCTGGGTGTGGTTGGCACCACCCAAAAGGCTGGTATCCTGGATGAGATAAAAGGAAGAGGCAGCCTGCTGCTGCTGTGTTTCCTGACTGCCTTGCTGTGAGCTGTTTCTCCTCTGTGATGCCCCTTTGCCATGCTGCCCTGCTTTGGAAGCAGCTGACTGTGGATTGAAACCTCACAAACTGTGAGCTGAAATGAACTTTTCCCTCCTTAACCTTTGGGTGTTGAATATTTTGTCTCAGCAACAAGAAAAGTGACTCAGGCAGAACTCATGGATGTAAGCAGCAAATACCTTGTAGTCCAGACTTCTTGGAACATAACATGTAAGAAAATAGTAGGGGTTTATTTATACCTTTTATGAATATGTTGGATTACATAAAGTAACCTGGACACCAATATCTTTTCTTTTTTTTAAGACATTATGATTAATAATGATAAGGTATTCATATTGTGAAGATGCTTTCATTATATCTGAATTTAAGCATTAGAGAATATTCATTAAGTTATTGGAAAAGATTAAATTTCTCACAATTTATTTTTCATTACTCTGAGCATTAAAAATATGCTGTACTTTTTTTTTTATTGATTATTCATTTTAATCATGGGTACATTTTAGGTATACAATATAATGACATTCATCATTGGAAATTTGCACTTTTACATAATCTCTCTTGGTTCTTATTTTTCCCCTTTC
>NW_004624765.1:7594108-7642445 GCF_000247695.1 Heterocephalus glaber | reverse complement strand
TCCATTTTATAAAAACCCCCACATTTTCTTTATCCAGTCTCCAGTTGATGGGCATTTGGGCTGTTTCCAAGTTTTAGCTATTACAAATTGTGCTGTTATGAACATGGGTTCACATTGTTGCTTTTTACTTTATTTTTTATTTGTACATATTTGTCATACATATTGAGCACATTCATCATAGGAAATTTGTACCTGTACATAATATATATTGATTCTTCTTTTTTCCCATTCTCCTCATTTTTCTTCAAGCTTTCTTCCCCTCCCCATCTGCAAAAGCTCGGACTCTGTTTCCTTCTATTCTCTGTTTTTCCTTTTCCCATCTTTCCTTTTCCCTCCACACCCTCCCTTGTTCCCCTCCCATTTGAACATGTTTTTCCTATTTCTCAATATCTATCCTCTATTATGCTCCTTATTTATCTTTTGGATTTCTCAATCTAGAGAAACAATGCAATATTTAAACTTGTGTGTCCAATTTATTTCACTGAAGATTATGGTCTCCACATTTAGAGAAGAACTATTGCCACTACTGTTTAAACTCCTTAATGAAATTGAAAGGGAAGCAATACTCCCAAATTCATTCCTGGAAGCAAGCATCACCTTGATCCAAAAGCAGAGAAAGACCCAACCAATAAAGACAAATGTAGACCAATCTCACTAATGAACATAGATGCAAAAATCCTCAATAAGATACTGGCAAACAGAATGCAGAAGATCATTAAGAAGATCATACGCACTGACCAAGTAGGATTCATCCCAGGGATGCCGTGATGGTTCAACATACACAAATCAATAAATGTGTTAGACTATATTAATAGAGCCAAGGACAAAAACCATATGATCATCTCAATAGATGGAGAAAAAGTGTTTGACAAAATCCAACACCGATTCATGATAAAAACCCTACAGAAAATTGGAATAGATGGTCTCTATCTCAACCTGATAAAAGCCACCTATGAAAAACCAACAGCCAACATCATACTAAATGGTCAAAAACTGAAATCCTTTATGCTAAAATCAGGAAAAAGATAAAGATGTCCACTATCACCACTCCTATTCAATGTAGTCTTGGAAACATTAGCCACAGCAATTAGCCAACAGAAAGAAATAAAAGGAATAAAGATAGGAAATGAAGAAGTCAAATTGTCATTATTTGCAGATGACATGATACCGCATATAGAAGACCCCAAGAACTCCACCAAAAGTCTTCTCGACTTAATAACCAACTTCAGTAAAGTAGCTGGATACAAGGTCAACACACAAAAATCAATAGCCTTTTTTGTACATGAACAACAGACTCATTGAGAGAGGAACTGAAGAAATAACTCCTTTCACAATATCATCCAAAGAAAAAAAGAAAGAAATACCTAGGAATCAACTTAATGAAAGAAATCAAAGACCTCTACTCTGAAAACTACAACATAGAAAAAAGAGATAGAAGAGGATATCAGATAATGGAAAGACATCCCTTGCTCCTGGGTAGGAAGAACCAATATAGTGAAAATGGCCATACTTCTAAAACTGCTATATACATTCAATGCAATCCCAATTGAAATTCCAACAGCATACTTCACGGACCTTGAGAAAAAAATCCAAAAATTCATTTGGAACAAGAAGAAACCTAGACTAGTAAAAGAAATTCTAGGCAACAAAGATAAGGTAGGGGGTATCACAATCCTCAAAGTTGAAACTATACTACAAAGCCACTGTGATAAAAACAGCATGGTACTGGCAAAGAAACAGACCCAAGGACCAGTGGAACAGATTAGAAGATGCAGAAACAACTCAAGACACATTTAGCCACCTCATCTTCAAGAAAAGAGTCAAACATCCTTACTGGATTAAAGATAGCCTCTTTAATAAATGGTGCTGGAAAGATTAGGGTTCAACTTGCCAAAGATTAAAACTAGACCTATATCTCTCACCATGCACTAAACTAAAATCAAAGTGGATCAAAGATCTAAATATTAAATCAGAAACACTAAACTTGCTGGAAGAGAGGTTAGGCAGAGCTCTTGAAGACTTCACTTGCACGTGAAGTAGCAGAAAGAATCAATAATTGGGATCTCATCTTATTAAAAAGATTCTGCATAGCAAGAGAAAACACCAACAGAGTGAAGACCCAACCCACAATGTGGAAAATTTTTTTTTACCAGGTGTTCCTCAAAGGACTACTATTTAGAATATTTAAAGAACTTAAAGAAATCAGACCTCCCAACTTTAAAGATACAATTCAAAAATGGGCATCTGAAATGAACAGACATTTTTCAGACAAAGAAATTGAAATAGCAAATAAACATATGAAAACATGTTCAACATCATCAGTCATTTGAGAGATGCAAATGAAAACAATGCTGAGATTCCACCACAGTCCAGAAAGAATGGCTGGTATGGAGAAAGCAGCCAATAACAAATGTTGGTGGGTTGTAGAGAAAAAGAAACCCTTCTCTCCTGTTGGTGGGAGTGCAGACTGGTGTAACCACTGTGGAAATCAGAATGGAGATACCTCAAAGAACTAGGAATAGAGGTCCCATTTGACTCAGCTGTTCCCCTACTGGGTATCTTCCCAAAAGAATTAAAAGAATCGTACCACAGCAATATATGTGCATCCATGTTCATAGCAGCACAGTTTGTAATAGCTAAAACTTGGAAACAGCCCAATTGCCCAACAACTGAAGACTGGATAAAGAAAATGGTTTTTTTTTTTTAAATAAAAAAACTCGCCATAAAGAATGAGAAACTAGACATTTATAGCTAAATGGATGGACACTGAGGCAATACTCTAAAGTGAAATAAGTAGAACACGTGTAAATATTGAATAGTTTCTCTAGTGTGAGAAACTGAAAGTGTGAATAAGGATCAAAATATATAACAGATAATGTGAAATAGGAAGAAAATGTGTAAAAGGGAAGGAGAAGTGGGAGGGGTAGGAGAAAGGAAAGAAGGGTAAGAAATAAATATGAGAAAAGGAAAATAGAGATTATAGTCTCAAGGTGCATCCATTTTCTTACAAGTGACTCAAATTTATCCTTCTTTATGGCAGAGTAGTACTCCATTGTATACAAATGTGACATTTTCTTTATCCATTTATCTGTTGATGGGAATGTGGGCTGTTTCCAAGATTTAGCTATTATAAATTGTGCGCTATAAACATGGGTATTCATATATCGTATGGTATGACACTTTTAACTCTTTTGGAAAGACCTGTAGGAGGGGAATAGCTGGGTGAAATGGCACCTTTAGTTTTAGTGTTTTGAGGAATCTTCATCCTGATTCTATAGTGATTGTACCAGTTTACACTCCCACCAGGAATGAGGACAGATTCCTTTTCCCCCACAGCCTCACCTGCATTTGTTATTGATTGATTTCTTAATGATAGCCATTCTTTCTGGAGTGAGATAGAATCTCAGTGTTGTTTTACTTTGCATTACTCGAATGACCAGTGCTGTTGAGCGTTTTTCATATAGTTAGTTGCTGTTTGTACTTCTTCATCTGAGAAATGTCTGTTCATTTCAGATGAACTTTTGAATTGGGTGCTTAAATTTGGGGTGGGGCTGAGTTTTTTTAGTTCTTTGTATATTCTATTAGTCCTCTGTCTCAGGAGTAGCTGGTAAATTTCTTTCCCACACTGTGGGCTGTCTCTGCACTTGCTTGGTGGTTTCCTTTGCTGTGCAAAAGTTTTAAAATATAATGTGATCCCACTTATTGATTCTTTGTAAATATTTCCTGTGTGATTGGGGTTTGGTTCATAAGGTCTTTGCCTACACCTGTGTCTTCAAAAGTTTTACCTATTCTATCTTCCAACAGACTTAGTGTTTCTATTTTAGTACTTAGATATTTGATCCATTTCAATTTTAGTTTAGTGCATGGTGAGAGATATGGTTCTAGTTTTAATCTTCAGCATGTAGAAAGCCAGATTTTCTAGAATCATTTATCAAAGAGACTATCTTTCTTCCAGTGAAGGTGTTTGGCCCCTTTGTTAAAAATAAGGTAGCTGAATGTGCTTGGAGTAGTAACTCTATCTTCTATTCTGTTCCATTGATCCTCAGGTCTTTTTTTTTTTTTTTTTTTTTTTGCCGGTACCATGCTGTTTTTATCACAGTGGTTTTGTCATATGAATTCAAGTCAGGGATTGTGATGCCCCCTCCCTTGCCCTTGTTGCCCAGAATTGCTTTTGCTATTCTGGGTCTGTCTGGTTCCATATGAATTTTAGGATTGTTATCTCTAGTTCTGTGAGGTATGCTCTTGCTATTTTGATTGAGATTACATTAAATCTGTATAACAGTTTTGGAAGTATGGAGATACGCTCTACTTTATTGATAGTACATTAAAAACGTGCACACACACACACACACACACACACACACTACTCTATTAGAGAGAAAAAAATTCCAAATTGTTAGCTGGTTGCAGCTCTGTGGCAATATGCACAATTTCATTAAAAGTCTTCCTTATTATTTGTAGCTCTTGATAACTGTTATGCTTAATTAAATCAATCAATTTTGCATTACTGCCAGTTATATTCATAGGAGCCATGGCAGTTTATTAACCCTCATGAATTCCCTAAGATAACAAAAGCACTAGAGGGCTGATAATTAAATGCAATTTGCCTCATGTTAGTTTAAAGATTTTTTTCATGTAGAGTCTGGAATGGTGCCTTCCCCCATCCAGGCTGCCTGGCACCAGCAAGAGGTAGTAATGAGTCATGATTAAGCTGACACTTCCACACAGCTCAAAAATAAAACCAGTAACAGGAAGGAGATAAATATGACTTTGATTCCTAATATTTTTTAAACTACCCAAATCATAGAAAAGACTAAATTTGTTACCCTAGGCATTTGATTGAAAAACGTTATTTTTTTCTCTCTGAATGAAAAAGTCCCAGAGCAGATATATCCTCATTATCCTTAATGAAATGGTGATGCTCACTTAATTCAGTGTATAGAGTCCATATGTCACATGAACCACCCCTTGCTATTCTCTTCAAGGATCTGCTGCAATATTGGCTATAGAAGTTGAACACTCTTCTCATGCAAGAAAAGCCCTTCCAGACTCCCTGTGGGCTTACAGGTTGGAAGTGTTTACTTTTCCTAGAGGTTGTTGTCAGTGCTCCAATCATTCCAGTAACCATGGTGATTTAGTGAATGAGTTAGAGGAGTTTGCACCCCTTCTGTTTTCTGGCAAGCCATATCACCCATAATCTGTACATTGCAAGTTGACTTAAAATAACCACATATTTCTTTGTCTTCCTAAAAATATTTAATAGATATTTACTGTCCATTATCTTTTTGTTTCTGGTAAACACCATTGGCATGTTTATAAGGAAATCTGGTAATTAGCAAATGTGCCAGAAAGGATTAACTCAGCAAGCCTGAGTTGCTTAATCCCTACCCATTCTTAAGAAAGGCCAGCCTTCTTTGGCTGCTTCTGGGAGTTGAGCTCTGAGTCCTTGGCATCCTCTGCAGGATAAGAATGTTTTTCTGTATGCCCAGAACCCTAAGCCACAGCATGCTAGTTGGTTTATGCTAACAATATGATCTGTGGTGAATGCTTGTTTTTGTGTGGGGAGGAGTGTTATTAAAGCACAAATGGGTGATAAAACCTGGACACCAGGGCTCAGGGCAACCTCCCTAGTTGGCAACACTTTACATAAGTCATACATAACTGCAGAGAGAAGTTAGCATGTCATGGGAGGAGTCACGTGGAAGCTTTTGCCTGGTTTCTCCTATACTTCATCCTGTGTGCATTTTCCTTATGTTAGATTTAATGTTTCCTTTCACTACAATGAGCCATAGCTGAGAAAAATAGCTTCTGAGTAATATTTGTCCTAGTAAATTATCCAGTGTGAAGGTGGGGGTCTTGGGGATCCAAGCATTCCTCATCCCCCACAGATGGAGATGTTTGCAGTCTTGCTGCTTATCTTTTCTCCTCACTCTATAGAATGGAACCACAAACCTTTCAGCCATTTATATTCATACTCATCTGGTCTCTGAGGCTGAAACCTCCATTGATAGCCCTATGCAAAATAAAATGTTTCCAATAGGTTTTAAGTTATATCACCTGGAAAATTAACCTCCTCCCAAATTACTTCCTTTAGCTATCTGAACAGTTTTATTTTTGCAAATAAGGCTGTTACTTATAGATTAATTACATAAATATTGCAGTGGTTATATGTGCAGAGGCTAGCAGATTACTTGCTTACTGAAAACAAAATGAAATATAAATTCTAAATAGTTATGTTCCCATTTTTAAAATGAAAGTGGTAGAATTATTAGTAAACTCTTCCTTTTTATAGTATGTTGCTGTACCATCCTGAGAAATACCAAAAATATCTTCTCAGTCAATAAATTAGTCATCATTTCTTCTCTTTGGGCCCATCAATAATGAAAAAATATGTCTATTTATTCTTTACTGGGTTATTATATTTCCAGAACTAGCAAGAGCTATTTGTATTTCTCAATATAACATTGTTTTTAGATGTCTAGTTTAACCTGGTAATCTAGTAAAAATAGCAATATTACTCAGATTACTAGATGATGGCTCAGAATAAATTATATTAGTAGTTATTTTGGAATTATGTTTGTTATATTGTCTATAACTTCTTAAACACATCCTGCTTACTTTAATTTAGGGAAAACAATTTTCGACATGAAAAAATCAATCACTAATTTTATCAATGTTTTACAGATTAGGCCAGCAAGAGTTCAGTATACAAATAGTAAGAATAGTTTTTTTAATTTCTAGTGTCTGTTTATATTTTACTGGAAGTACAACTTATGTTTATATTCAACTAATCAAGATTTTATTTCATCAAGAGATATTTGATGTAGAGGCAAATATTTAACCGGCTGTATTTGTATCTGAATTTTTATATACAAACATAAAAGGTTTTGTTTGTGGAGAACATAAAAACAAATTTCATGGCTCCAAAACAGAAAGTTAACTGGATACAATAACGGGAATCAGTAGACTTGGTTTACAAACATTAGTCACCTTCACTAACTACTCCGAAATCTGAAAGAGGTGTACACTAGGATGTACCATTCTCGGTTGTATTAGAGGTGTGTGCAAATGCTCGTCCTTCTCCACACCACTGATAGTTCCAAATCCATCACAGTCCCCATTGCTGTCTCCCTCTGAGAAGGTTTTTCTTTCTGCCCTAGTTGCCCTCTTCAGCATCCATGGATTCTAACATGGCCATGTCCTGCCCTCAATTCTGATTTTTTCTCTATAAATCTTCTCACCTAAACAAAGATAAGAAGACTTCCACTCTTGGATTGTTCTCTGCTGGTTCCCAGAAGACAGCCTGGCATGCAGCAGTTATACAGCATCCTGGTTCCCCTCTACTGCATCTGTCTACAAGAGCAAACAGAACTGCTTTCCCTGCAAAGACATTTTACATCTCATCTTCCCAGTGGTGCGTGATGGCTACTGTGCCATTCCAAATTCCGTACCTTTCCCAGGCAATGAATGTCTCCTAGCTTCTTCTATTTCTCCTCACTTTCCTATTTTTACCAGTGAAGCAGTTTTCCTCCTGTTCCTGAATATTGTATAACACACCTAGCTTCTTGGTGAACTCATGCCCTTCAAAACACATAAAACACTCTCTCCTTATGACATATTATCTACAAAGCTTTTCCCGCCATCCTAGATGCCTTTTTCATGCAAGCCCAGCTGCAAAATAATCAGCTATATTTATGATACATTTTTTGTATATGTATGATACTTATTTTGAATATATATAATACTTATTTTGCATATGTTGACATTTTGCTTTGTAATACAAATCATTTTTGTAAAAGTCTATATGTTCTAGTTCCTTGCTTTTTAAAAAATTTTAACTTAATTTTTTATTTGTATATATTTTTCATACATATTGATCACATTCTTTATAGGGAGTTTGTATCTGTACATAATATATCTTGATTTATCTTTTTTTTTCATTCCCCTCCCCTACCTTCAACCCTTCTTCCCCTAGCATTTACAAAAGCGTTGTTTCTAGTTTTTTTTCCTTCTATTCTGTTTTTTTCCTTTTCCATTTCTTTCCTTACCCCTTCCCACCCTTGTTCCCCTTTCCATTTGAAAGCCTCTTTAATAAATGGTTCTGGGAAAACTGGATTCCACATGCCGAAAATTGGACATAGACCCATATCTCTTTTGGAAGTATGGCCATTTGCACTATATTGGTTGTGCCTATTCAAGATCAAAGGATGTCTTTCCATTTTCTGATATCCTCTTCAATCTGCTTTTTTCAGAGTACTGTAGTTTTTAGTATAAAGATATTTCACTTTCTTTGTTAGATTAATTTCTAAGTATTTCATTTTTCTTGATGATGTGAAAAGTTGTTGTTTCCTTAATTTCTTTTTTCTTTTTTTTGTACTGGAGATAGAACTCAGGAACTTGCAGTTGTGAGGCAGGTGGCAGAACCACTGAGCTAAATCCTCGGCCAATTTCCCTAATTTCTATCTTGGTGAGTTTGTTATTTGTATATAGGAATGTTATTGATTTTTGAGTGTTGACTTGTATCTTGCTGTACTGCTTTGATTATTAATTTTGGGAATCTTTAGGTAGAGTTTTTGGGGTCTTCTATGTAGAGTATCATGTCATCAGCAAATAATGATAATTCAATTCTTCCTTTCCTATCCTTATTCATTTTATTTCTTTCCCTTGTCTAATTGCTCTGGCCAATAGTTCCAGGAGTATATTGAATAGGAGTGGTGACAGTGGGCATCTTTGTCTTGTTCCTGATTTTAGATTGAAAGCTTTCAGTTTTTGACCATTTAGTATGATGTTGGCTATTGGCTTGTCATAGATAGCTTTTATCAGATTGAGATAAAGACCTTCTATTCCAATTTTCTGTAGGGTTTTTTTTTCATGAATGGGTGTTGGAATTTATCAAATGCTTTTTTCTGTGTCTATTGAGATGATCGTGTGTTTTTAAAAATTTTTTTTTATTCTTGGCTCTGTTATTACATTTATTGAGTTTTGTACATTGAACCATCCCTGCATCCCTGGGATGAATCCTACTTGATCATGTTGTATAAGATTCTTGATGATTTTCTGTATTCTGTTTGCCAGTATCTTTTTGAGGATTTTTGGAACTATGTTCATTAGAGAGATTGGCTGGTAGTTCTCTTTTTTGGTTGTGTACTTCTCTGATTTTGGTATCAGGGCAATGCTTGCTTCCAGGAATGAATTTTGGAGTATTGTTTTCCTTTCAATTTCATTAAAGAACTTGAGGAGTAGTGGCAATAGATTTTGTCTAAAGTTCTTGTAGAATTCAGCAGTGAATCCATCAGGACCTGAGGTTTTCTTTGTTGGTAGTTTTGTTTTTCATTACTTCTTCAATTTCACTGACTGTTATTAGGCTATTTATAAATTTTATACCTTCTTTATTCAGCTTTGGTAATTCATATGTATCTAGGACTCTGTCCATTTCTTCTGAGTTTCCTATCTTATTAAAATGTAGGTTCTCAAAGTAGGTATTGGTGATCTTCTGGATTTGTGCAGAATCTGGTTTGATTTTGCTCTTTTCATTCCTATTTGTATGGATTTGTGTCTTTCCTTCTTTGATAAAGTTGTCTATGGCTTATCTATTTTATTTAATCTTTCAAAGAAACAACTCTTCATTGATTCTTAGTATTGTTTTCTTATTCTCAATTGCATTAATTTCTGCTCTAATCTTTATAATTTCTTCCCTCATACATGCTTTGGGTTTATCTTGCTCTTCTTTTTCCTAGGAGCTTAAGGTTCAACATTAGGTTATTTATTTGCTATGTTTTATAATGTCAGAATTCACTACTATAAATTGCCCTTGTAGTACAGCTTTCATTGTGTCCCATAAATTCTGGTATGTTATATTGACATTATCATTCAATTGTAGTAACTGTCTAATTTCTTCTTTAATTTCATCTGTGACCCATTGGTTGTTTAGGAGGAGGTTATTTAATTTTCATGTGTTTAATTTTGTGGTTTCTTTTGTCATTGATTTCCAGTTTCATTGTACTATATATCTGATAGTATACATGGGATAATCTCAATTCCTTTGGATTTACTTAAACATGTTCTATGAGCTAGTATGTGTTTTATTTTGGAGTAAGTACCATGTGTAGCTGAGGAGAATGTGTATTCTGTTGTGGGGTGGAACACTGTAGATAGCTCCTAAGTCCATTTGTTCAAAGCTTTGGTTCAGCTTTGATATTTCTTTGTTGATTTTTTTCTATCTGGTCTATTTGTGGTATTGAGGTCCCCCATTAAAATTATATTAGTGCTTATCTGATTTTTCATATTCATTAGTGTTTGTTTTACATAATTGGGTGTGCTGGCATTTTGTGCATATATATTTATGATTGCTATCTCTTTCTCTTGAATTATTCCCTTGACAAGTATGTAGTGACCTTCTTTATATGTAGTGACCTCTTCTGATCAGTCTTGGCTTGAAATCCACTTTGTCTAAAAATAGAATTGTTACTCTTGTTTTTTTCTGGATTCCTGTAACATGGGGTATTGTTTTCCATCCTTCAACTTTTAGTCTACAAATTTATTTTTGAGTTAATTGTGTTTCTTGTATGCAACATATTATTGGCTTATTTCTTGATCCATTCTGCCAATCTGATTCTTTTGGTTAGTGAATTGAGACCATTTACATTGATGGTTATAACTGATATGTATTGGCTTATCCTTGTATAATTTTCCTGTTGTTGGTTCCCTTTCTTTCCTTTCTGCTTAATTGCTTGCTTTTCCTGGTGGATTCATTCTATTGGATTCTTGGAATTGTTGTCTACATTGTTTTTTTCTACAAAATCCTTCAGAACTTTTTGAATTGCTAGTTTGGTGCTCATGAATTTCATTCACATGGTGTTCATGAAATATCTTATTTCTCCATCAATTATGAAGGATAATTTTGTGTGCTACATCAATTTGTGTTGGGGGTTGTTTTGTTTTAGAGCTTGAAATACTTCACTCCAAGCTCTCCTTGACTTATGGGCTTGCATTGAGAAGTCTGCAGTGATCCTGATGTTTTTAAAAAAATAGGTGACTTGTTTCTTTCCTCTAAGAGCATTTCATATTCTGTTCTTGTGCTGAATTTCTGGAATCTTTACTATAATATGTGTTGGTATAGTTTTTTCCTGGTTGTGATGATGTGGAGTTCTATATGCCTCACTTATCTGTATCTCAAGTTCTTTTTCCATGCTTGGAAAGTTTTCTGCTATTACTTTTTTGAATAGATTTGTGCTAACTTCTGATTCTTCATTATTCTAATTAATCTTATATTAGTCTTCTTTGCATAGTCTAGTAGCTGTTGGATTGATTTTTCATGGTCCCTTAGTCTTTTTAGGTGGCCTTTCATTTGATGATCACCAACCAGAACCCTGTATTCTAGATCTGATATCCTATCTTCACATTGGTTGACTGCTGAGTATACTCTCAGTAAAATTTTTAGCCTTCTGGATTTCTGTTTGAGTCTGTTTTATGGAATCCTGTTCTTTTCTATGTTGAGCATTCATGGTCTCTATGTCTTTCCTCAGCTTCTCTATTTTTAAAAAATCTGTATCTACTTTAGATTTACTATTTCCTTCATTATGGTCATCATCTGTTTATCTGTTTTGCTTTCGTCAAGAGATTCATTAATTTTTTTTTAACTTTTGCTGACATCACTTCATAAAATTCGGCTGGGTGATTTTGATTTCTTCCACTGCAATACCCCCTTGATTTGCTTTGGGTGAGTTGGAGGTTATGGGTTTCATCTTACTTTTATGTTTTCTCATTTTCTATTTTTAATTTGTTTTCTGTGTTGAATATTAATAAAATTTTTATGGTACGTAGCTTTATTACTAGTATCAAGACTACCTTAGGAAATAACTACTTTTCAAGATGTCTTCTACACGTAGCAGGCTTTTGGCTTTTGAAAATGTCTAAGAATCCTACCTCTTCAATTTTTTAGGGAGAAAATGTTGCTGCCTGTTTGGCCTAGCATCCATTTTTTTGGTACTAGACTATAATATTTTTTTATGACCCCCAGACAGTCTAGATATTGGCATACAAGGAAGGTCAGTTGGTCACAACAGCTATACTTTTCATTAAAGTAGTACAATCAGTAATAACAATAGCATCAAGCACAGACTGGAAAATGACAAACTGTGACAACTATTAATTTGCTGGTTTTAACCATAGGCACAAGATTTATAGTTATATAACAAAAGCTAAGACAAATCAGAAAATTATGTACAGTAAATATCCACTCAATATAGTGATTTTACCCCTAGGGGAGAAAATTTAAATGGGATGAGGAAAAATAGAGAAATAAAAGATGAGAAAGAGATTAGAAGCAAGGAAGATTACCCAAGCCTTGGGAAACTAATGATGACAGGAGGGAAAGAAATAAGGAAAATACAAAAACAAGAACAAAACAAAACAAAAAAACTAAAAATAAGTTTCATAGGAAAAACAATAAAAAAAAGAAAGAAAGAACAGAAAAAACCAAATGAACAACAATCAAAAAACCAAAAGTGAGGGAAAAAAAGTTTATCTGTGATTTCAAGCCTGTGCTTATCTTCTGGGGTCTACAGTTTTGTGGTAGTGTCCAATTCAGTGTGTGAGTCTACTCTCATTGTTAGACAGAGGAAGCAATCAGAGCCCAGATCCATGCTGATAATCCCAGCAAGGTGTAGTAAGATTAGGGCAGGTTACTAGTTCTGGTACTTTCAAATTCACAAAAGTTCATACTGATCCTGGCCTCTGGTTGTGGGTGTGGGGTCCTTTAGCTTATAACACTTAAGGTGTCTTTTGCCTGATCTTAGCTCTCTGACCCTGGACATCTCCTGTGGTAGTCCCTTACCCACTCACTGTGGGTTTTTAACACTGGGAACCCTGAGATGAAGTCAACCTATGGCTGCTCTGAATCCTGGGTTCAGTGCTCCCTACTCCAGCGGCATCTGACCAAGCTCCCCCTATAGGTGACCCTGCAGTCTTTTAAGTGACAGCACCCACTGCTCTGTTCCACTGATGCGTTTCTCTTTGCAGGTCTTGGGACTTGCCCGCTTTCACTGTATCTCTGCAGATTCAATATTCCTTTCTCTTGACATGAATCAGGAGGCAGGAAAAAGCGCAGATTGCCCCTTCCTTTTCCTGCATGAAGGTCGTCTGTTTCTTCACTTTCTCTTTGGGGTTCAGTTTTCCCTTCAGATCCTTAGTGGACTAATCCAGTACCACACACTCTTAAACCTAGCATCACACACCCTAGATCCAGCTACCTCCAAAAAGTCTCACCTATGAACTATAAGTATGTGAGGCTTTTGGGGGCCATCTGGATACAAGCCATAACAACCTCCTTTAAATGGCCAGGACTTTCCCTGTGTTAGCTGCCTTCTTCCTGACTTCTACCCAGAAAACCCTCAGTTCTGAGTGTAGAAGCCTAATTTCTTACAGTATTCTGAATCTAACAATCTGATACTCAACTTGCCAACAATTGATAAAAAGAAACTATAAAAAAGATTAATCAGTTTAGATATATAAAAATAATTTTTTAAAAATTCACTGATAATGATATTAAAAGTCAGATAAAAAATAAAGTTGGAAAAAATTTTGGCATTTATGTCAGAAAAAGTGCTAATATTTTAAATATAGACAATGCTTTTCTATATGAATAGGAAACATTCAGGTGCACCAGACCTTTTCCCATTCATAGACTACAGTCACAGACCCAAGTCATCATCTTTGTCATCATTGTCATTGTCATTGTCATCATCAGCTGCAGTAGGAGCATCAAGTAGTCTTAACCATAACAGCTCACACTTACTGAGCATTCCACCTGGACTGAGCATTGTGCTAAGTGCCTTCTATTTGGTAACTCATTCAACTTTTCCAGTCAACTTTTGGGGGGGGGGTGAACAATGGACTGAATGTTTATATTCCTTTCAAATTTATATGTTGAAATCCTAAACTCTAAGGTGATAGTAAGGGGTGGGCCCTGTGGGAGGTGCTTCAGTCCTGAGGAAATTTCGTAGGTTGGATTATTATCTCTACAAGAGACCCCAGAGGGATCCCTCACCCCTTCTACCATGTGAAGTACAATGCAAAGACAAGAGTGGTTATCGTGGAAGTCGACACTCATCAGACATGGAACCTGCTACATCCTTGACCTTGGACTTCTTAGAACTGTAAGAACTAAATTTTTGTGGTTTATCAGCCACCCAGTTTATGGTATTTTATAGTATCTGGAACTAAGACAAAGGGACTCTATTTTTCCTATTTTACAAGTGAGAATATTAAGACAAAAAGAGGCTAGCATCTATATTGCCCAGGATTATACAACTAGGAAATGGCAGAGCTAGAATTTAAACCCAGATTATCCAGTTTCAGAGTGCGGAGTACTTCATTTCTTCATTTCTTCCCTCAAGAGGCAAGAAAAGGAGATTTAAAAAAAAAAAGTAATACAACCACCCAACAAATGTATACATGTATAGTCAATCTTACTAATATACTAAAAATTAAAGTAATCATGAGATGTAATTTTTGCTAAATTGTGAAGTTTCTGAAAAATATTAGCAAAGAAGGCTAGACTATAGGGAAATATTTCAGCAAGACTATAATGGGTTCAGTTTTAAATATAATAAGCATTCAATTTGAGAATACTTTTGAACATTTTAATTTTTAAAAATGTATTGAAGATAATACTTAGTGGTTTATATAAAGCTGCAATTTCAAGGACAAGCATTACAGTGGTTAAGCAGGGCTGAGGTAAAAGCCAGGAATACGCATTTCAGCATTTCACCTGATTCTGGTGGCAGGGGTCAGAAGGTAACACAGTGGGCCTACAAAAGATACAAACAACAGCAAAAACAAACTGACAGAAATAACCAAGTAGTTTCCTTGGGACTGTGATTTTTCTCAGGATCGAGTCCCTTTAGTATAAAAATCCTGTTTTCCATTTGTAACTGGTGACGATGGGACAGAGACATACATTACCTTCCACCCCGCCCGGCCGGCGCGTGCACGCTTACGGCACTGGTGCAATGGTTCGGAGGAAATCAGTTTTAGAGGGCTGGGGACTGTTGAGGACAGCCGCGGACGCGCGACCCTCCCGTTCTCCGAAGCCTGTGTCCTCACGAGCGCCGCCTGCCCGGAGGGGACTTGTGGATCCTCCCCGAGGACCCACGGCGCTTGGGACCGAGAAGGGAGGAGCAGAGGCTGTGTCCGTGGAGGTAGCGGCAGCAGCTGGAGCCCCAGGAGCTACGCCCGCCTCGGTGGGGCGCAGGGGCCACCCCCTCGCGAGCCCTCCGGGAATTGGAAGACCGCGCATTCCCCAGCCGCGACGCAGCGGGGCCCGGGCTCCCCGCAAGTTTGTCCCGCGCCGGCCACGTTGGCCCTTGAAGGGGTCCTCACTTCTCCCTCCCGCAGTGTCGGGCATGGCCCGGCTGGGCGCATCGCCCTACGTCTGGGGCTGGCTGGTCCTCCTCAGCTGTCTCCTCGCCGGAGCCCAGGTAAGAGCCTCACCCGGGCCCCACGCCGCGCCCGCGCCCGCGCCCTGCGGTAGGCAGGCGGTCAGTGCGCTCCGGAGATGCATCAGGCCAGTGGTGTCCTCGGACCAGCATCTTAGCATCTGCAAACCAGGGGGCTATGTTTGAACAAAGAGATTCTGGATCAGGGATGCGAAGCTGGAAGTAAAGGAACTTTTCTTCCTCTTAGACCTCGTGATACTCGTTTAAATAATTGAAATTTCTTTCCTCTGCTGGCAATTTAGCACCGCTCTTGAAAACTTAAAACTTCTAGCATCGCTTGGCTCACTGTCTGAATGGACAATTGGCTGTCTCTGATACGGAATCGCGTAACCCCGAAGCAAAGAGAGTGGAAAGAAGAAAGATACCCTGTTAAATACAGCTCGGTTGTTAAGGAAAAGGAGTGGTTGTTGTTTTCTTGTTGCTAATATCGTGTAGGGATTTTTCTGGGCTATCTTTCACAATGAATCCTCAGGAATGTGCAAGGTGCTGTTCATCGGCACTTTTTATTTTAGTGAAATAAAATGTAAGGTTTACAGTCAGTTTTTCAGATGAGCCAGAAAGACGCGTGCGGTGGTTGAGCATCATGCAGTTTGAACGCTCAGTGTAAACGGATCCAGGTTATTTCTCTGCTGTTCGGTGGAGGGCGCCCCTTGGCCGTAACATGAAGTCCTACTCTTGTTTTTAGAATTCTTGCATTGACAAAAAGCAACGGCTTTGATTTATGTACTGATACCTATTATTGGAAGGTAAAACGATGTCATTGGCTTTAAAAATGATCAGGTTAAATTTTGATTATTTTAAAAGTACCATTTAAAACATGGGTTTGTCATAGTTATAGCCATGTGAGTTAAAATTTAAGAGGGATTTCAGAGGGAAATATGTGCATAGGGGTCCAAGATGCTTCATGTAGACTTATTTTTATTAAAAAATCAAACAATCTGTGTGTCATATATTAACTAATAATGTTAACAATGGATGCTGAAAAGTAGGGTATGCTCAAACCAGAAAAAAGTCACCAAGTTACCAGAATAATATGATGAATGTATGGAAAAAAGTCCTTAAGAATTGGATGATAAATTTGCATGAGAGTTACAGAACTTTGGTAATCTCTAGTGTTTTTCCTACTTCTCTGTCTCATAAATTATTTGGATAAAATGGGTGCAACCATCATCTCCTTGTATAAGGGGCAAATGAACTCTAACCATTTATTTTATGCAATGCTCTAGATTACTTCTTTCAAGTAAATGGTGAGATGTTGCTTAGTACAATAAATTAAAAAAACACAATTAAATAGTGGACAGACTATTTCCTTTTCCTTTCAATAAAGTAGGGCATTGAATACCTTTCCTTATTAACTTTAAACTGGAATTTTCCAACCTTGGCACTGTTGACATTTTGGGCCATGTAATTCTTTGTTTGGGGGGTTGTTTTATATTTTGTACATTTCTTATTTTGCAGTCACTAGATGCTTGTGGCATCCCCTTTGTCCCCCACTGTGAATATTTCTAGTTCTTCCCAAATGTCCTTTGGTTGGCAAAATCCTCCTGATAGAGAATGATTACTTGAAACTGCTTTTCATTTATGTTTCATTTATGTTTTAAAAATCTTATAAAATGACAGCTTGTGATAATGAATTATATATATATCAATTTTTTTGACTTTAAATAAAACCTGCAGGTTAAAGTGATTTATATTGACATATTTACACATTCTCAGTATTTCTTTGTCTTAGAAAGAGTCATCCTGGATTAAAATTCTTTTAATTTTATAATTCTTGTCTCATTCATTACCTACTCTGAAATTCCATTATTTAACCTGGAGGAATAACAGAGGCTAAACACATTCTGAATATCATTTATCCCAAGTGTGTATGAGAAACAAGTTATGAAAAAAGATCCCATCTCAATTTATTTTGAGAGGTTACTAGTGATGATAAATACAGTCCTATCTAGACATTTAAAAATTATAATATATTGATAGAGGACTAAAGAGAAAGTTTCCAAGTAGAATGAGCTGGTATAGAAAAAATGTATAGTATCCAGCAAACATTGGATCACATCACAAAATAGATAGCATAGATTAGTGTTCATCGATTATGTTAAAGATCTCTGTGCATTTTGGGTGGTAAAGATGCGCCTGTGCCTCATATGCATTTCAAGGGCTGTGCATTCATACATCAGGTGTCACTCAGCAGTGCATTTCATGTTGTGATGTCTTATTATCACATGGTAATGAGGACCACCATGTAAATATGGTTAGTGTTTCTCTATTGTGCCATGGCAACCTCCTGGAGACAGACCTTGAAATGGAAAAGTGTAAGAGTTTTAGTTGGAGCAGAGGGTAACACTTGTGAGAGATAGAAGAGTGAGGATGCAGGACTGGTCAGGGCCTCGGATCAGCAAACCACTCAGACAAAGTTTTAGCCAACTCAGTGGAGAGCTCTGGGCAAAGGCTGCTGGTCAGAGTCCCATGTGAAACTAGCCAGGTCCTACTCCGTGTGCTGAGCCCTTAACTGGAGGCTGTTTGGAAGATCACAGAGTCAGCTCCAAAGCTGAGACAGGAGCTTGAGAGCACTACAGTGGCTGCTTCCCTTACCACATTATCAAGAACTGACATTGGTTTTGCTGGACCCGAGAGTGGGATGGTCCCTTCCTGATTCTGCTGCCTGGCCATGAAACGGTGTGCCTGTCAGACAGTATGTGTGCCAGGAGAAGAGCATAAACCAGGTGGGTCCAACCTGCCTGTGCTGTGAGGACTGCATGAAGCCCTGGACAGACTTTTAACCTTATGTGATTTTTAGCAATATTTTCCATGACTTGATGGTGCAGTGTTTGACTCTGGACTATGTAAGCAACAGCAGAACACTTTCTAGGAGAGGGTGCTGTGTAGTGCTAACTCTGTCTCCTGCACCCACCCAGCACCGTCAGTTTATACTACCATCTTTTAAAAAATGTTATGGTAGAAAATATTAAAAATGGTTCTATCCCCGGTACCAAAAAAGGAAAATATTAAAAATGAGAGAGATTTTGTTACTTATAAACATTAACTATATTATAGATTTTACATGTGGCCCAAGACAATTTCTCTTCATTCAGTGTGGCCCAGGCAAGCCAGAAAACTGGACACCTATGATATGAAAAATTCCTGAAAGCTCACAGAGTGAGCGTGATGAGTGGAAGTACGCACAACCTGTACAGTGCAGTGTAAGGAAGGACCAGGGGACAGATTTTGTTTGCTAGTTCTCCCTCAGTTTTGCCTGTGTGGAATCCCAGGGCTGCTATGGGTATTCTCTTACGGGGGAAGGAGCCCTGGCCTAGGAACCTGAAGCACTCATTCACATCCCTCCTCTGGTAACATCCAAACACCTTGGACAGGGGCCTCCATCTTTCTACTTTTATTGTCCTTTCGGTGGGGTGAGGAGGCTGAGCTGTATGGACCTTCTAGTGCAAAGATTCAGTCTACTGGGCAATCTTTTCTGGAGTGGGGAAAAAAATGACAATTGTGATGCTATTTATTTACTTACCAAATGCCAAATACTGTTCTAAACATTGTTGTCTCATTTAATTCTCATAGTAACCTTAGTAGAGGCAATGTAATTGCTTACACTTTTATAAATGAGAATTTGGGGCCATTCCCAACGCACATAGCTAACAGCAGAGTAGTTGTGAGTTACACTCTGGCTTCTACTTTCAGAGTCTTCTCTTTCTAATGGTGCTTTCATGGTGGAGCTCAGCTGGGCACCATTCAGTTAAATTATGTGCACACATATCCACCAAGGAATCTATTCCATGGAATTTCTCACATAGGTTTATGATAGTCATGGCAGCAATTCTGTGATGTTATAGAATTGGGCACAATCTAAATGTTCATAGTGAGGTACTGTGCAGCAAAATTGAGTGTACACTGGGCCGAGGATTTAGCTCAGTGGCACTGCACCTGCCTTGCAAGTGCAAGGTCCTGAGTTTGATCCCTGGTACAAAAACAAACAAACAAACAAAATTAAGTGTACACTAACTAGCATGATGAGATCATCAAAGTAGAGTGAGATAATGATAGAGGAACAATATATACCATATATTATTATTTACATTTGTTTAGATACATACAAAGCAGTAAAGCATATGGCATAAACATGTTCAGATAAAATATATGTGTGCATGTGTCTCACATAAATATTTGCTAGAGAATTAAAAGTGTAGGCTAGAGACACAAGGGGAAAAATCAGTGCACAGGTAAGCCTACACTTTCTACCTCACTCGATCTCTGTGTTAATTGCAAATTGTGAAAATAGGTGAAATTATTGGTGGGTTTAAGTATGACAACAGTCCTAGGATGTAGGCATCTGCTTCAAGGTTAGGAAAGCCAGGGGACTGTCCTCAGCCAAGCCAAACTGAAACTTGACTGTGGATGGTCTCTCTATTGTGTTTATTGCCACAAACACTGTTGTAGTTAAATACCTATAATTGATTTGTTTTCTGGCTTTCCTGTTGACAGCCAGGAGGTTTCCCTTTGTCTTCTAGGGCTGTACTGTGAGTAGACTCTTCATCCTGGGTATTTGAGAGGCAGTGAGATGGAAGGAGGCCAGATGTGGCTTTTTTCTTGGCAATGCACTGAGAGTTAGGTTTCATTTCCTCAGAACTTCAATTCTTTGTGAAGAAACATCGAACATTTTTCACACAGATATGTGTTCCACTTATTTTCCTGTCTCTAGCTTTGGCTGTTTTTGTCATCTACCAGAAAACATCCATGTTCTTTCTCTTCTCTGTTTTGTTTTTGTCTTTTCTCTGGGTTATTCTTTAAAATTTTAATGGCCATTTGATTTTAGGCAGCTCATCTCATCTATTTAAGTCCAGTTTCTCCACTATAACATGAGGGCAATAATAACATTTATTTGTAAAAATGTGAGTATTGAATTTAAAAAATATATAAGCAAGCAGAACCCCTAAGGGGTTTGAGAATGAAAATGTCAGCTTTTCCCTCTTTTTTCTATTAACAGATTGGTCAAGTACTTTTTAATGAAATGATTATTAGATTGAGCTTACCTCTGAGTATGATTGGGAGTGGTAGGCTTTTAAATGGGTGCGTGTGTGTGTGTGTGTGTGTGTGTGTGAAAGAGAGAGAGAGAGCGAGATGGAGAGAGAAAGAGACAGAGAGACAAACACACACATACACACACACACAGAAAGAGAGAGAGAGGAGAGAGAGAGAGAGAGAGAGAGAGAGAATATATTTGTTAAGGCTGTTTCCCATCCATACAGTGACCTTCCTTTTATTCCTTTTGGCTTTCCCTTCAGAACCCAATTTCTTTCTGAGAGTAATTGGACACTATTCATAGTACTGATAGTGGTTGTAATGTATGGATTAATATTTTGATTAGTATTTCACCTCCTCTTTCATTCTGAAGACAGACCGATTATTCAGAATGAACTTGCAGCAGTATGGATAATGAAAAGTGTGGCCTTGTAGAAGCTAAGATGAAAGGAAGAAGAGAGATTCAAGAGACAGCAGGTACATTCGACTGAAGGGAGAGCGGGTTGTGGCAGGTTTGATAAATTATATTTTGGAGAGCTGAGTGTGAGACATTTAGTAGACAGCTGGATATTGGATTATAGAGCTTAAGAAAAAGTCTGAATGGGTCTTAAAAGGTCTTGGGTGTCATCAATATATAGAGAATCCCCAAGTTCACATGTGTGAATTATCCTCTCCATGAGAACACAATGGAATTAAAGGGGTTGTTCAAAGTGTTTCAAGTGAGAGTCAGGTTTTTTCCCTACCTGACAAATCACTTGGAACTTCCTGTGACAGCATAGTGCCTTAGGGGATAAGGTCTGTATAAATGTTTGAATGAACTGATTTGTATTTGTTCCATTCCAAAAAAAAAAAATCATCTTCTTTGATTCCATGTGGAACTCAAGTCTCTAATCATTTACTCTGGATTTAGGTTTCAAAAGGTTCCTCTCTTTTGGATCAGAGGTGGGTGCCCTGGGTACAAATAATGCAGTGGAACCTGAACCTGCCTGGTCACAAAGATGTACAGAGAGGCTACACCTTGTTGCTGGCCACACAAGTCTCTTAGAGAGTTTGATGTCTCCGGAGCTCTTTTGTTTTAGTAACTAACAAACAAGCTGGCTAAGTCTCCTGCATAGTAGCTCTTCCATTGGCTGATGGAATTTTGTAGGCTCTCAAAGAAAATCAGATCACTCTAGGGTGGGAGGAACTATACAAAATAGTGAAAATTAGGATTTTGATATGAGAACTGAATCTAGAGTCTATGTTTCCTGCATTCTAACTGCTACTTAACATTTCAAAAATGTGTAGCTTTTGGGAATGACCTAATGCCCAGGTCACTGCATTGGTGTGTGGATAACAAGAAAAGCTGAAGAGAAACATTTAAAATACTGCTTGTAACTGAGTTTGCTCACTATTACTGTTAGTTTTGATGTTGGTCATTATCATCTTTATCATAATTTCTATTGTGTGCAACAGATGAAAAGTGCTCAACTTTCCCCTCTTTTTTCCCTGTGATGGTTGAGGGGGCATGGCTTGACTGACACTGTTGTTTCTGCCCCTGAGAAGGGACAGGGACACCTCACCTCTTGCTGATTAGTTACTGCCAGTAGGAAGAATATTATTTTTTGACAAATTGATTTATACCTACAATTATCTCCAATATCTGAAACTGTTATTTCTTTTCATCATTTGTCTTATCATCAGGATTAGCAATATGATTTCACTTTAACTCTAAAACACTCCTACTAATGGGTTTCCTAACTAACATTTTAACTATATATCAATGATGATGTGATATTGTATGAGAAGAAACTTATCAAGGCCACCACACAACAATTGTATAAAAGAGGCCTTGATATGGAATAATCTTGCTTATCATTTCAGAAGTATTTTTCTTCACAGGATTCTTCTGAGCTTTCTACCATTCTAGTCTAGCTCCCACTCCCAAATTAGGAGGGTGCTGAACTCCCACAGGAATTAAACCTCTTAACCCACTAGAAGTTTCACTACTTAACACATCTGTCCTTCTAGCATCAGGAATCTCAATTACTTGAGCCTACTGCAGCCTAATAGAAGAAGATCAAAAACATATAATTCAAGCCTTAACAATCACCATTATTTTAGGCCTTTATTTTACACTTCTTTAAGCTTCAGAATATTTCAAAACATCATTTACCATTCAGATGGAATTTATGGTCCTACATTTTTTATAGCCACAGGATTTCATGGTGTCTATGTTATTATTGGATCAGCATTCCTTATCATTTGTCTCTTATGACAATTATATTATTATTTTACATCTAAACATCATTTCAGATCTGAAGCAGCTGCATGATATCGACATTTGTTGATGTACTCCGACTATTCCTTTATGTATCAATTTACTGATGAGGCTCATACTTTCTTAATATAGATAGTATGGTTGACTTCCAATCAGCCAGACTCAGTAAACTCTGAGAGAAAGTAATTAATATTATAATTTCACTATTAATCAACTATTCCCTAGCCTTTATCCTTATTATAATTGCATTCTGACTTCCACAAATAAATATTTACACAAAAAAATCAAGCCCTTTTAAATGTGGATTTGATCCTACAGAATTTGCACAACTTCCATTCTCCATAAAATTCTTTCTAATTGCCATCACATTTCTTTTATTTGATTTAGAAATCGCTTTACTTCTTCCTTTACCTTGAGCATCACAAAGCAATGAGCTTATTTTAATAATTATAGTATCTTTAATGCTAATTTTAATTTTAGCACTAGGGTTAACTTATGAATGATTACAAAAAGGATTAGAATGAATTGCAAGGTGTGATGAGCTACTAATAAAGTGTACTTGATACCCACTCCTTTTAATCAGTCTTAGATTTAAAGGGCATTCTCACTGGTATGAGGACTCTTGCATGTATAGTTTTGCTTGTAATTAATAAAAAAGCTAGGACCAAACATTTATGTTTATGGAGTTGGGTTAACTCATCTAGGCATTTTCAGTGCCTTGCTTTAAGTTAAGCTACATTAACTGTTTAAGCCAAAAAGAATTCATAGGTTGGGAAATATGAATTTAAGGTTTAAATAAGGAAAAAATGTGTAGAAATATATTAAGTAAATGTAATAGGTAGAATGTTGGTTGGGTTATTTTTTTGTAACTCTATGAAAACAAAGTTTTTGGGAGAGGTTATATATTATCAACAAATGAATATAAGTAGTTCTTGATTTTAGGGTTTGATAAGGGTATTATTGGTTATTTATATTTACATGTGTGTTATTTTTGTATGTCCTCTAAGCATTAAATGAAATTATGACAGAAATAATATAATGTAAGCAACAAGTACTAATTCCTTTTTTTGTATATCATTTTATTGGTACATTTTAGGTATGCAATATAATAACATTCATCATTGGAGATATGCACCTTTACATACTCTCTTGGTTCTTATTTTTTCCCCCTTCCCTCTGCCCCCCTTCAACTCCTCCATCCCTCCCTATTTACAAAGACTTTGTTTCCTTTTTTTCATTTTCTCATGTTAATTCCACGCCCTTCTTTCCTTTCCCCTACCCCTTCCACTTCCCCTTCCCCTTTGCCACTTTTCTTTCTATTTCACATAACAAGTGCTAATTCTTAAAGTTTGGCTATAGTTATATATGTTTTGTGTAGGGTTATGTCCTCTGAGCATTAATTAAAATTGTGTCAGGAATATACTATGGGAAACAAGAGTTTTGATTTGGAAGTCCAGCTACAATTGACTTGTCTGAGACATGACTTGCTGGCTCTGGTGAGTCACAGCATCCTGAAAAATAAAAGATACCAAATGCATGAAACTACAGTTGTGTGTGGGCATGGGCTGATTAGTCATTAGTCCATTGAGATGTCTTTATTTAAGGGTAATGAGTGGGTGATCTTCATTTTATGGCCCTGAAGTAAGAAACAGATATCTGATAAAGTTTCAGTATAAAACCCCCACATGTTATGGGCCTGGAGCGAGAACAGGGACACTTGTCTAGCAGGTCGATGGTTTCATAGAGGATGGTAGATTAAGACACCAACCATTGGAAAGTGATAAGCATATTGACTGGGATTGATTTGGCTTAATGTGCTAATGTCAGATAATACATTCAATGTATTATGTAATTAGATAGCATTAATTGATAAGTAATATTCATGTTGTAAGGGTATTATTTGGAAGTTTAGTTTGTTGTGTTTGGAGCACTGATGTTATGTACTTGTATATAAGCATGGGGGGATGGGTTTAATGTTGATTAAATGTAGTGATTTATGTAAAATTATACATATATGGTACTAGTACCTTAATGGGGGAGTACATAGAATGCAAGAATAACATAGTTTCTTGTTTTTATTACACTCTTTGAGAATATTATCAAGGAGTAGTTTAATGAGAATTACAGCTTTGGGTGCTGATGGTGGAGGAGTTTTTTCTTCTTCCTTGAGTAATGTCCTAGGAGGAAAGAATCTTCATTTTTGGTTTATAAGACCAAAGTAATAATTATACTTCAGGGACTCTTCCTTTGATATTTTGTTTTCTGCTAGGCTTGTGAGTGATATTAGGATTTTCTGTGGAATTTTTAAATATAATATGAAGAAAGATATGAGCCTAGAATTCCCTTTACATTACAAATAAAGTGCAAATGTAAAAAAGCTTTACTTTTATATTTTCATTTACTCTTCAATAAGCGAACAATACTTCATCAATAATTACTAATAGCTACTTGACAAATATAATTTTCATATAGTATTTTGAGAAATCAAGAGACTACTGTATGTTTAGAAATTAGAACTACTCTACAATACTTTCAGATTATTTTCAATTACATTTGCCTTTTCTCTAAGTGAAGAAAGGTATAAAAAATCAGCACTTTTCAAAATTAAGGTTTTACATTTTTTGACTAATGGCAAAATCTAATTATAAAATTATTATATTCTGATATGAACCTCATTTGTTTCAGGTGATACCATAAGGCTGCATATACATAGATCAACAAGAGAAACATATGAAAGCAAATTTATCAGAATGGCTTGCAGTATCTTCTTAAGTGCAACAATTGAGAAAACATTACAAAAACTAACTTAAACACTAATAAATGAACAACAGAATTATGATGTAAATATTTGTGAATTAATATGCTTTAATATACCAAATTATTTAATCCAAGATGTGTGTTTAATAGGAAGGTGAAATCATTCATTAGATGGTGTAGTTTCCCTACATTGAAATTGGTTGTTGTTATGAAAATCAGCTTGTTCAGCTATCAAGTATTTCTGAATTTCATCGCCTTAGTTGTAAAACAGAGGTATGCCTTACAGGTTTATAGCTGTCCTCATGACTACCATTATTTTTGTTTCTGTGATCCCTCCCTCTGGATTGTTTATTTGGCCTTCCTATAATGAATTGTTCTTTTTACACTTCCAATTGTACTCCAACTATTTGTGCTATTCATTTGAATTTCCAATTCTTACGTTGTCTCCAGTCCTTGCAAATATTTCCACTTCAGTTTCATCACAGTTTGTGTTCTTCATATTGCATAAGAGACAAAATAGGATATTAAAGCTGACATGGTTATTTATCACCACTTTTACTAGACTTTGGACTATTTAATGTACACAAAAACAAAAGAAAAAGCCCAAAGACTGACACATTACTGTTTTTTAATATAGTGATAATTACATTACATCAAAATTTTGTACATGGTAAAATATGGACCTTATAATGATCAAAAGTTTCCAAATTTCTGTACTTGCTACATGTTAAGGTCAAAATATGTTACAGATTTAGTTTTTTTTTTTGTTTTGTTTTGAATTTATATTAAATGCTTTATTTAAAGGCTGTAACATGAAAAAAGAAGAACACAACACAGATTATATTATGATGACCAAGTCAGTGTTCTACATGACAAAAATCAAAACAAAACAAATGTATACAGTAAATATACCAGTGCTGAACACAGTGCTTGAAATTTAACCCAAGCTACATATGCATAAAATGATCTGACTATAGGATTATGCAAAATAATTTTTTTTAGAACACCAGGATGTCAACCACTCTGACTATAAACTGACTTATTCCTCTAAAGAGTACTTTGAGACAATTTCTATATGACATGAAAAGAACTGATGTAACACTTAAATACTACAAAAATAGTTGAAAACATATTTGTAATGCAGTTCTCTATAAAATATACAGTTAATCTTATTACTTAAAAAATTGAAAAGCAAAAGACCACCCTGAATAATGGTGAAAACCTCAACAAAGGAGAATGCTCATCATTTGGATATCATTGGCAGAAAACTGATAAGATTTTGTTGAGGGGAACAAGGAAGGTATGTAATAAAGTCATTCATGTAAAATTTGTTAAAAAATGTTCATAAAGTTGTAAATTTCTGCTTGTAACATCTTAAAATATTATACCATGAACACACTTTCTACTATTTAACTGGAGGACAAAAGAACATCTTGAAGAAAGTGTTTCTCAAAATGAGGTTCAAAAGCCCAAAAGAATTCTAATGTAGGCCCAGTAATAAACATGGTAAACAAACACCCCAGGTGATTATTCTACATTCTGAAATGCCCTACGGAAAAGAGCAACACTTAAAATCAATATCCTAAACATATTCCTGACATGTTAGAATTCTCTATAAGTTTATGTTGTGAATACTGCTTTTTGTTTTAAAACAAGTTCTAGGCATTAAGAGAATCATACGTGCTTCAGAAATGAACACATGAATGTCCATAAACATTTTCCTTTGATGTTTTCATTAGTTTCAAACTAAATTATATGAAGAAAAGACAATACATGACTACAAGCTTTGGAAAAGTAATATTTCTCATGAAATGGGGCATCTGAAAAAGATTAAAAGATAATTTATTAAATGTTTACAAATTTTAAATCATTCTGAATTTAAAACCAGTTTGTTAACTAAAATTAGGATGTTATATATCATCCTTCTGTTTTAGTATCATTTTTATGCCAAGGATTTGAAAGGTAACCATCATCATCTAAATGTAAATAAGTTATAATGGTACAATCTTAGTTTAATTTAATTTTAGTTAATGATCTAGTTTTAAATTTAGAACAATTTAAAATTTATAAACATTTAATAAAATATCTTTTAATCTTTTTCAGATGCCCTATTTCATGAGAACTATTACCTTTCCAAAGCTTGTAATAGTGTATTGTCTTTTCTTCATATAAAAATGATACAAGTATATGTGTTTTTATTCACAATTGTTGGTATTTTTTGGATTTTCCTGAGGACTACATAAACTGAGCCCAAACGGTACAGGTAATGTGGTTGGAGAGAAACTAGCATAGGTAAGATATTTTACTGAAAAGACAAATTGTTTTCTTGTATCATAGGTAAAAAGAAAAAGTATTAGGCATTATGCCCCACTCAACAAATGGAATGAATATATAAGTGTGGTTAACAAGTGACTGGCTCATTTTTATTTAAATCAGTTCATAAAAATCTAATCTATGAATAAAAAATTCTATATTCTCTACTATAGACTATAAGAATCAAATATTACATCTAAATATAACTTCAAAACAATAAATTAAAATTAGCTTCTAAACAACTCTGAAATGGTTAATTTTATCCAGGCTGGTAACAAGTTTTTCCAAGCATTAAATGGCAACATAAGCAAAAATCTATAGTAGAAAAATGAAGATCAGACCCCTTTTTCTTCATACATTGTAAGACAATTGATATACTCAAAACCTCCAAATTCATATCCATCAAGCCCCTTCACAATGTCATTATTATCTGGGGTGAGCCAGACAGGTTGGTTAGTAAATTCAGGATCAAAGCTGTCCAAACCAAATCCCTGAGAGATATTTGGTTTAAATGGAGGCACCACCTGCTTTTGCTCCATCATGTCCCAGTCCACATTTTGAAAGAATGGATGCTCCTGAACATCAGCAAAGCCCCTGTGAGGATGACAACCCAGTCGTTCTTTTGGGTCCCTGTTCAGAAAACCCTCTAGGATACTTGCAACTTGTATAGACACTGAGGTATGAAAATGTCTCTTTCCAAAATTACTTGGAAGAGATTCTCAATTGAGTCTTCATAAGGGATATCAGAGCTCTCATCAAGATGGAATGGAGACTCTCCGGATCATCCTCATGTACATCAGTACTCCAAGAGCCCATCAGTCCACACCAAAACTGTAATCTTCCTCTCTTGTAATTTCTGGAGCCACAAAATGAGGAGTGCCACACAAAGTGCAGGTCGTGTCTTCTGGCTATAAGCCTTCCTTACTCAAGCAATAATCAGTGAGTTTAATGTGCCCTCTGAGTCCAGTAATACATTTTCCATTTTTAAATTTCTGTGAATTATTTCTTGCTGGTGAAGATAGTTGACTACTAAACTGATTTCTGCAGAGTAAAACTGGCATGTTCTTCAGGAAGCATGCTTTGTTGCTGCACATGAAACAGTAGATCTCCCCCACTGACATAGTCTAGAACAAGGAACAGTCTGCTTTCTGTCTGGAAGCAAGCATGCAGTGCAACTAGAAAAGACAATTGGATGTCTGCTGTAGAATGAGCCTGTCTCTCTGTACCTGATGAATGTAGAAATGCTCTTTTTTCATTGCTTTCATGGCATACATACGATCTGAGTTTTTCAGTTGGACTATCAGTATTTTCCCATAACTTCCTCTGCCAATCACGCAGAGCAAGTCAAAGTCCTCAAGACCTAGACCAGATGAGGCTTTGCCACCTTCCCCGGTGTTCCCTGCCTCATTCTCTTCATCAACTTGTTCTAAAGCCTCATGAGTTGAAAGGTTATGTGGGGTTGCTGTGTGTGCAGGGTCTGAAGCCATGGATGATGGATTGACTGGCACCATGGGCCCTGATGGTAAAGAATGCTGCCCACATTCAATTGTGACAAGTTTGTGGCACTTCTTGTGAACTGAGAGTTTGCAGTTGGTGCACTTATACATCTGGTGGCCAAGTCCCCCTACACGGTCTGTGCAGACAGCACAGTGAGCTCACCTGCTGAAGCATTTGGCTCTGAAAAGTGTGACCAGTCACATAATAGAGCTTTCTCCAGTGGCCTGCAGCTCTGTGGTGGATGGATTTCTCTCCTCCTGGACAAGGCACTTCAGCATGTTCTGGTATACAAGGTGATGAAGGAATTAAGAGCTCAGAAACATTCTTTATCTCAGAAAGCCTAATGGCCTCTTCTAACTCCAACTGAGGTGACACAGTATACAGGTCTCCTTCCTTCTCTACCCAGTGTGTGGTGAAAAGCTGTTTATTGTCCAAACACCACACATCTCGAGCTTTATCACACAGGCCTTCAAAGTGCATGGAATTCTCAAGAGACCTTGTCATGATGTCTCGTCCCAAAATCAGGGCTGATCAGGTAGAGGTATAGGTGGTGGAGGTCCCTGGGAAGAAGGGACCATAGACGGTTTGGCTGCCCAGGGAAACAGGCAGGCAGGGCTCAAAGAACGAGAGTGGCCTGACTGCCTGCAGGGACCACACTGGCCAGGATTCTGCAAGGCTTTCTGTGAAGTTGTTTCCAATAGTGGCAGCCAGGCCTGGATGGATGTACACCAGGCTTCTCAGAGTCTCTCGGGGGCTGGTGGCTGTGACTTCAATCTCCCCCCTGGACTTTGACTCTCTAGGTTTTCTGTGCCCAGCTCTGGGGAGGCCTGTCCAGAGCTACTGGGTGTTTCTGGGCCTGGTGATACTTGCCCCATGCTCTTCCCAGTTTCTGTGCCATTGGTATTTGGGCTTAGGGAGCCTTCACTGGGGTACCTTGATTTTGGTAGGTCACTGGTGGTCACTCCCAGGGAGACCATCCCTGGGGTGTCTGTGACAGTCATGCAGCTGCTGCAGCATGGCCTGCGGCATCTGGATGGAGTCAGCCATCTTCTTAATCTTTCACAGACACTTTCTCTACCTGGGGTCCTGAGGCTGCGGCCTCTCAAAGTGGAGAAGCAGTTCAGCATGTTCGCTGTTGACCATCTCTGGCCTAATGAGCTTGGGAGATGGCTGTTACTAGATTGTGACACCCATTAGCAAGGGTTCCAAGTTCTGTTTGGAGATGTTGCCAAGGAAGTGAGCTCATGTCTTGGGGTTCCATAACCTGAGTCTCCATGTAATAGAAAAGCCTATAGCCCTGTAGGGTTAGAGACCCCTAGGCAGGGAGAGATGAGCCCCTCCCCAAAGGAGTTCAGCTAGCTGGCAGAACAGGCTTAACCACCCATAAAAAGCTGACAGTCTGCTGAGGTTGCACCTCCTCTTCACGCTGTAGCCTGCAAAGCTTGGTTTGGTAAGATCAAAAGGAAAAAGAACCTTGGCCCTAAGATGTAAATGGCCCCTGAAAAGGCTCTTCCCTGTTGTCCCTAGTCATGAGCTAAGTTATCATTAGCCAATCAAGTAGGGGTGCCCTCAGCCCAGAGGGCTGCTACTTTAAAACCAGCATCTTGAGCCCCCCTGCAATGGTGGCTCCGTTTCGGGCACCCCTGCCTGTCTCTCTGAGAGAAGGCAGCTGTATTCTTGCATGCTTGCTGAATAAAAGTACAACTTTGCTCGTACACTTTTGGTCTCTATCTGATTCTTCCACAACCTTCTGTGTCGTCGGGAGAGTCAGGCCCAGGACTGTGGGGACTGTCCCCCTGTCTCCACCCGTGACAGCCATTTTTTCTTCATACTAAATAAATCAGTGGCCACTTCTTTTGTTATTTTTATCTAAGTATCTATGAATATTTTTTTCTATTTCTCATCTATCTGTTAGTTTTTCACTTTTGCATTACTGGGGCTTGTACTCTGCATCCCCTCAGTGAACTCTATCCTCAGCCATTTTACTTCAGATACCCACTAAGGGTCTCACTAACTCACCAAATTGGTGGGGCTGGACTCCACCATGTGACCTTCTTACCTCCGCTGTCCAGAGTGCTGGGACTGCAGTCACACACCATCCTGCCTGATTCAGTGTGCAACTACAGTGGTCTGGTGTGCCTTTATTGCAGAGATTTTCTTCACTTTTCCAGTGGGCTTCCCTTTTCATCAGGGAGCCTGAGAGAGGCCCTCTTTCTGTTGCTCACTTCTGTTCTGTCTTCTGGAGCTCAGAACAACGTCCTTTATAACTCCCTGAGCCTCTGTGCTGTGGATCCCAATACTGTCTCAGTGCAGCCTCCGGGGTGGGGGAGAGTGGTGCTGCTGGCACCCACGCAGCTCACGTCCTCGGCACTGGGGCGGGGGGGGGGCTCTGCTCCTCCAGTTTTTTGTTGTTTTGCACTGTGAAGTCCATCTGAGGATTTTATGTGGCTATGGTGTCCCTGGGCCTACTCTGGAAAGTTGTATAACAAATTTCTTCTACATGAGGGTCAACCTTATACCAGCAATGTTGAGCTATTGAAATCTTGATTTCAGGATCTGCAAAGAGGTGAACCTGAAGAAGATAAGCTTGTACAGGACAGTGCCCTTTGGAGCACTGCTTCATGTTTACCCTTCATGACTGTGCGGCCAGCTGGGAGCAGCAGCATTTATCAGGAAGAGAGTATCAGGTCATGTGTGGCCAGCAAATTGTTAACTGCTTCCAGATGTGGTGGAGGATGCTTGTAATCCCAGGTCTGGGAGACTGAGGATATGCATTTGAAGTCAGCCTCAGCTACATATTGTGTTCAAGGCCAGCCCAAACTACATAGCAAGATCCTGTGCATGGGGCTGGTGTGGCTTCCGAACCTCCATCACAGGGGCTCTCTGATGTCCAAGAGGAGACAGCACAGCTCCTTGTCCTCCCCTCCCAGATCCTGATGTCGTCACAGGAATCAGCATCCGGGTTCAATTATCACTGCATAATGAACCATCTCAGAATATAAAGACTTCAAATATCTTCAATATTAGGGACGATGAGTCTGGTTGCATGGTGGCTTCTTCAGCTGACCCTGCTTGCATCATTCTTGAAGTGACATTCCATTAATGGACATTCTCAGTAGTATCCCTTGAAAGAACATCTACAAGACACTGATGGATACCATCGCTGCTGTGCATGATGAGAGGCACAAATCTTTCTTGCTGAGATCAGAAATAGTATATAGCAAATCAGTATATAGCAAAGATTTCTCTTCTCACAAGTTTTCTTCAATATCACAGTAGAAGTTGTAGCTGTGCCTCAGAGCCAAGCCCAGCAGCCGCTGGACACTGAGGCCTGAGCACCTGTGTGTGGTGGCAGGAGTGCCATGGACTTCCACTGCAGCCAGTGTGTTCATCCGGGGGGCGCCGGTACCTTTGGGTGTGTGGCTGGGATTTGTTACCCTGTCTCAGCCATGACTCTAGTCCAGGGTGACTGTGCAGTTGGGCAGTGTGTCCCAGGGCAGGACCTGCTCGAGCTCCAGCCTGCTGCACACCACCTTGCCCGGGGGGCGCCTCCGCCCTGCTGCTCCCTCTGCCCGCCGCCCCCCCCCGCCCCCCTTGCTTGCAGTCTGGGGGGAGCTCTGCAACTCCTCCCCTCCTCCCCCTCCTCCCCCTCCTCCTAGCAGGGCAAGCACCCCGAGCCACAGAATGAGCGGAGGCAGCAGCCGCGGCCCTGGGGGCGCCCAGAGGGCTCCAAGCTGCAGGCCGGGCCTGCGGGCCAAGCGGGTAGTGCTGGCTTAGCAGGCGGCTTCCGCGCGTGGGCAGGCGGGCGCGCGGGGCATCCAGGCGGCTGTGGGGCCGGCGCTCCTCCGCAACAGCATGCTCCTTTGTCCGAGGCCACCATGCTCGGCCTCCGGTATTAGGATTAAGATGATAGAAAGTATAAAATTGATGTTAATTGTCTAATTAAAATGAATGGTGTTCAACATGTTGTCCTCCAATTCATGTACAAGGAAGGAGATTAGCTACTAGAATTCAAAATAAACATTGGCTAGTTCGTCAAAATATTATACTTTGTTGTTTTGCTATATGGAGTATTGAAATGATAGAATTAAAATTGAAAATACTAAGGCTAATACTCCTCCTAGTTTATTAGGAATTGAGTGAAGGATGGTATATGCGAGTAGGAAATATTCTGGTTTGATGTGTGGGGGTGTATTGAGGAAATTTGAAATATAATTGATAAGGGGGCAATTTTTGTCATGTAAACAGAATTATTTCTGATATTAAATTAGTTCCTTGTGTTACTTCTGGGACTTATAGGGTAGCTGGAATGCCCAGTATGACACTGAATGGTGGCAATTATTGTGGAAATCTTACATTTCTTGCTTCAAAGAGATTGCTTCTAGATGTTTATCATTAAAATTAATATGTACTCTAATTTTTTAATAGATGTAACACCTTTTCTAATTTTGTTAAATTGTTAAATGTTAGGCTAGTGTAGAAGTTTTGAATTGTAAAATGCATGATTTTTAAAGTCGTGATGTTATTTCTTTAAAAACAGGACATATCAGTTATATTGTGTACCTATTACAGATATGGGGCTACCTGGGGACAAAAATTGAGTTTTAATCATTTTCCTATAGTGTATGGTACCCAGAAGATATTCAATAAATATTGCTAAATATTTGCATGATCATATGTAGAAAGGCTAATGTATATTCCTACTTGAGTTAGCATATACATAAGATATTCCTGTTAGTAATAAGATATAATTTGGTGACAAATTAAAATATTCAATAAACAAAAAGTCCCTTAATACTTTCTAGCCAACTATATAGGCAACAACATTGGAATAGACTTTTTTTTTTTTTTTGGTACTGGGGATCGAACTTGGGACTTTGTGCTTGTGAGGCAGGAGACAGTGGAATAGACTTATATGTGTGACTTTCCTGAAGGTAAGCTTTTGTCTTTCCTTCACAAAACCATTTACATCCAATTGTAAATTTGCTGAAATTTCCTAAATGAGAATAATTGATACTATTCATTACTTTCCTTACTTACATGATAAAGCTACCTCTGTATTCTCTGAGACAAAGGTCTTTTTATGTTTTAAAAAAGATTTTTTTCTCTGAGAGCAAAAGTTGTTTAAAAATGAATTTAAAGGAGCTCTGTGGGCACGAGCTATGTCTAAGCTTGCATATCCTGCCTACACTGCGGAGAAAAACACTTTCAGGAAAGCACCCATGCATATAATGAATGCCAAAGCTAAATTTCTCTCTCACTATGCTTCCTAGTGTCTTGTTTTCTAGATGAATAGAGACTCTAACATTATTTCCAAGCTTTTGGTGATCATGTAAGCAAAGCTTAAGTACAATTTTCATGTTGATTAAGCTTAGGGCTCCCTAAAAGCTGGTAAAAAGCTTGATTAGACTCATGGGGCTTTCCTGCAACCTCAAAAATGCCTTTTCACACCAATCTTACAGATAGTATGCCTCTATTTCCTACCAGTTTAGTTGTATATGGCTAATGACATTTTGTTTGTTGAGCATATTGATTTTTAAAAATACTACCAGGGTTTGAATCCAGAGCCTTTGCACTGAACTATATCCCCATCCTTTTTTATTTTTTATATTAGTTTTGAGACAATCAATCACTCAGGCTAGGCTCCAACTTTGATCCTACTACCTCAGCTCCCCAGAGTGCTAGGCTTATTGGCATGTACTACTGTGCCCGGTAGCTGAATTTTTTTCTTTTTCTTTTTCTAATCATTCATGAAAGCTGTGTTTTAAGAGCCTGATGCCTATATTGCATTTCCTGGCCTATAAATGGGCCAGATCTGCAAAGTGACTATCTTTCATACCTGTCTTCTAACATACTGCCTACAGTGTCTAGCCCACATCAAGTCTCAACAAATATTTACAGGATAAATATGCTCAACATTCCTCACTGCTAAACCAGCAGAGTCAGGGTAAAATAAGTAAATACCAGTAGAGCTTTTTTTGGGGGAAAAAATAAAGACATTCTCTCCAATTAAAATTCTTCACCCCCTAGGTCTTCTCATTTTCAATTCAATGAAACTGTGTTAGACTGACAGGCAGTATCTTCTTGTGCAGGCTCTTAGACTGACCAAGATACAGACCAGTCCTCAGAGAGCTTGCACTCCAGAGGAGGAGATGGACTGCTAACCATGCAAGATGAGCTCTTTGCTCCAAACTTTCCTGCAGTAGGCGGAGTTTCCCCACTGTGGTTTGCCTGTCACTGACTCTCATGTGTGTGCAGTATGGATGGAATATTCTCCCCCGGGGAAGAGAAAGCCTGACAAAGGTTTCTCATGTTCACTTCTTTTTCTCCTTGTTTATTTTGTTCCTTGTTTACTTTGGTCAGATATGTTTGTGATAAAAGTATAGATTTGATGATGATAGCAATAATAATAGGCTGCATTTATACAGTGTTTATTACAGGAAGCTAAGTTAGATAGAAATGAATAGGCAGTCAGATAGGGCTAGGTCCTTGAGGGACACAGTGCAGAAGATGCAAACATATCACAACTGTGGCTAGAAGTGCATCTGTCAAAGGCCCAGGCTCAAGATGAAGAGGCAGTGGCCATGCCTATATGCCTCCCTGAGGGATAAGTGATAACTTGAGATTATACTCTAATTGGTATCACCTGGTCCAGTAAAGTCCAGATAGCAGTCGTCTAGGTGGGTGACCAGAGCATCTGGACCCATCCCTTTCCCAAAATGCCTTTTGTCTTTCCCTGTACCCTTGCTATGTGACTCACTTCCCTATTGGATCAATATTAACTAAGCAACTATATGTAATCTTAATAGCTGATCATAGTTTGGCCCATGTTGTACTCACCTCATGATTTTGTACTCACCTCAAGATTTTGCTCTATAAAACATTCTTAGGGAAGTGACTCCTGTGGTAACCCACTTCTGGGACCCCTCCTATCTCTTAGGAGCTTTCGCTCAATAAATCTTTCCTATTCTTAGTGTCTGTTGTTCCTTGGAATTCATTCTTCTATTTTGGGACACATGAATTCGGCATGTCTGACATCTAGCAGGTTGGGAGTTATATTTTCCTATATCATGTTCACTCTATGAAATGATAATTAGGCATCTCTATGTATTATTTTCTGTAATCTTCACAACAGCCTTATGAGGAAGGGAAATGTATAATTTGATTGCTTCTCCCACATCCTTCTGTTCCTCACCAATTATTACTTAGTAAAAAGAGCTTAGTGGTACAGTGAGGATACACAGAAAATGGTGAACCTGAAACTTCCTAGCTTCATTAAGTTTGCCTTCTCTCATTCTCTGGAAACCTGTCCTCCTTGTGAATTCTGATATAAATGCCAAGAAATCTCTTCATGTCATCTAGTTAAATGTATATTGGGTACAATTTATATAAGAAATAAATAAAGTTTTCCCCTTGATTATATAGATTCTGGAAAACAAAGACTAACTTACCTAGCAAAGAAAAAAACAAACATAACTCCTGGCAACTCAACTCAGCTAGTGCTCTGAGGACCTTTCCTGTCCCAGATGCTGTGATACTCACTGGAAATTCCAATACAGTGAGACACATAACCCCATTTTAAAAAAGATCATGTTCAGAATTTTTGAAATATTTCTAAATTTGTTCCAGTATTGACAACAACCTTTGAGTGATGGTGATTCCTATGGGAAAGAAATCAACCTAGTAAGCTTCTTATTTTTGAGTTGCTACCTCTTATGTCTATCCTCACCCATTCAAAACTTTGGTCCCAGATTACACTTATTTTTCACAGTCTTATCAAATGTAACTTTTTTGAGTCCTCAATGGGGCTGTACTTTGCATACTCTTTTAGAAGACTCTTACTCTTTTAGAAGCCCTTGATTGTTCCCAGACCTGTTGGCTAAATTGCTGAGTACATTTTACCACTTTTTACTTTTCTTCTATTCACTCAGCAAAGAAAAATTTTTCCTTCTGTTGGATGAGGATATCTTCATACCAGAAATTAGGGAAGCCAAGCCTTAGTTTGAATATTTACCTTTTTTTTTCTTTGAAAATTGTGTAATTTACCATTGTCATAATTTTTCTTTATGCTCTTAGTCTATATTCATAGATTTATAGTTAATGAATACACAGAATGTCTACACATTTACTTTATATTTTGTTGATTTTATTATTAGTGGTGATTTTTACCTTGTTGCTTTTGCTCAAATTTGCCCTTCTCATTGCTGATGCATATCAACCATATTACTCTTCCTAGTCCTACTCCTCCTAGGATGGCTCAGTTGAGCACTGTGGCAGATGTGGTGCAAGGGTGGGTGTGGGGTGGACTAGTTACAGACTAGTAGAACATGGGCCACTGCTGCTATTGTGTGTTTATCTGTCAGTGGTCTAAAGCCTGATTTTGCTGTAATGTCAAATCCTGGCTGCCCCTTGTATAAAGGCAAAGACCTTGGTATCTGTCATGTCCAGACTGAGGTCAACGCTGTTAGGACAGTGACGATCATAGTTGGCCTTCATTTCCACATGAAACTCCATCATAGGCCTATGCTTCAGTAGGACAGTTTTGTGTGACAGAGGAGTGCTACAGGTGTGAGAAAGTTGATGTGAGTCAGAAGAACTGGCTCATTGTCCACATTTTATTGTGAGTTAATTAGGTGGCCACACATAAGTGGCCAAACTCTGCATCTCATTTTTTCATGTGTGAGTAAAAGGTTTTAAACTCTAATACATAAGAGATTTAGATTTCTTCAGGCTATCAATACAGTTAGCTTTAAAAAGAACTGTTTTGCAGTATGTTTGTAAATATGATAGGGGTCTGAGACAAAATCTGCCCACATTTCCATTTAGGCTTTGTCTATGCGGTATTCAATTCATGAATACTTTCACTTGTATCAAAAAGGAGATTTCATATTTTTATTTGGGATTGTGCAATGAATTTTTTCACTTTCTTATAACTAGTTTCTTGTTTTATAGTCTCATTCTCCTTCCTTCTTGCTCTCGCCACTTTACCAGCCTCTCTCAATCCCACTGAGATCCTAACGTGTATTCTTCTATCCTGATCTCCATAGCCCATTTTGCAACTGTAAATCACAGGTACTGTAGTTGTTTCCGTCCTGCTTGCGTACAAGTGATGACCAAACATACACATGTGTACATGCAGGCAAGCGTGCACGTGCGCGCGCGCACACACACACACACACACACACACACACACAATGTAAAATATGCAAAAATTTCAGGTTGTTAGTTTATTTTGCAAATGAGCAGAGAGCCCCGGTTGTGGATCTTGAGTTGCATTTTAGGTCACACTCCCCACGTGGTGCCTGCATAGGAATTCCTGACACAACCACGAAGCAGTAATTGTTCCTGAAACCCAACATAGTCAAGTGACAACTTTTAGATACTATCAAGAGTTGCAGATGAGCAGAAAAAACAATTAGGCTTTAAGGAATGAAGTTGTTCATAGAAACAGTAAAGTGAGCTGTGTGAAATGGAATTTCAGTTCTGTTATGATTTTAATATTGTAAGAACAATACATAAATATCCCTGCATTCAGCATTATTTTTATAGTTTTGAAAATGGTTGACATGAGGAATGTAAAATATTTATGAAATTGAGCATGCATTATTTTTACATTTTTGAAGTGTTCTGTTACTGAAAATCTTTTATCTATATTATCTAATAAGCTACCTTGAATAATTTCATAATACGAGAATAACACTTGCTGCCTTCTCAATATAGATTATGACAATTATAGTTAGTGATTTTTTGTATTGAATCCTAGTCACTTTTCTCATCACTGGGAATAAATACACAGTCAACTAAAAAGAGAAGTTCACTTGGTTCATGTTTCAGTCCATAGTCATCTGGCTCCAAGTCTCCAAGGATAGCATGGGACAGATGCGTGGCAGAAAAGCATCTCTTTACCTCAAGGCAAGGAGTTTACTCCAAGAGAAAGAGTCAAGGGAGGAGCTGGGAAGGGAAACATGCACTTCCTGGTCAGGCCCATGGTGAATCTCCTCCTCCACACAGGTTCCAACTCCCAGTCCCAAGCCAACCCAGGTTCTATGTTCTAACAGCAAGTCATCTATAATGCCCTCATAATCCAATCACTTTTCAGAAACCCCACCTGTGAGTCCATGAGGCTTTGGGGGGACATTTAGATGGATATCTAGATATAAACCATAACAATATGAGCATGCATATTCTATTGAGTTACTTTCCCTACAGCATTCTTCCATGTTCACTGAAAGCAATAACCATTATGCTGTTTTTCTTGGTTATCATTTGCATCTTTGGTGAGTTAGTGAGAGCACTGCACATTTTCTTACAACTATTCCTACTACAATAAGTAATTTTGAGATGATGTACCCTCCATTATCAAATTTTATCCCCCAATTTTTACCTATTAGAAAATAAATTGGCAAACCAGAGTCTGGGTCTTTCAGCTCTGGCCCACTACATTTTTTTATATGCCTTGTTAGTTAGCAATGATTTTCACATTTTAAATGTTTAATAAAGATCAAAAGAAGGATCTAGATTAACATCAACAGTGAAGTCATGTTGATCTATGTATTTTGGATCTGAAGTTTTATGACTGGCACATTACCTGTATGGTCTTCTGTCCTCAAATATATGACCCTAGTCCAATCATGAGAAAACCATCAGACAAATGCCAACTGAGGGACATTATAAAATCACCTGACCAGTCCTCTTCAAGGCTGTGAAGAGAATTAAAAACAAGAAAATTTGGAGAAACTGTCTCAAGAGCCTAAGGAGACATGATGAGTAAATGTAATATGGTATCCTGATGGAATCCTGGAACAAAAGAAGACATGAGAAAATTTGAATGATGTAAGACCTTTGATTAATAATATATCAATATTGGTTTATTTTGTTATTTCATTCTATTTTTAAAAGTTTTTATTAGTTCATGTTTGGAGTACATAGTGGTTACATTCATCCTGGGGAATTGGTACATGTACTTAACATGTCTTGTTTCTTTTTATTCCCCTTCCCCTCCTCTCCTATCTTCTTTCCTCCATCTCTGTCTCTCTCTCTCTCAGTTAATGCTTGTGACATAATGATGATATTTGTGGTAGGTAGTTGGTACATACACAGTAATAAATCTTCATTCTTTTTATGCAAACCCATCTCTTGGTCTGCCCTTTCCATTTGTGAAAGATCTATCTCTCTGTTTCCTTTCATCTGTCTTTTGTTTTGCTGTTTATTTTATTTACACTTTGAATTTCTAATATAAAAGTTTATAATATTTAAGCTTGTATATCTGATTTATTTCATTTAAAATTGTGTTTTCAAATTGCATTTTCCTACAAAGTTATCCTTATTTATGGTTGAGTAATATTCCATAATGTATGGACACCACATTTTTTATCCATTTGTCTATTGATGGGCATATAGGGTGCTTCCAAGATTTAATTTTATGAATTGTGCTTCTGTAAACATGGATATGCATATAATACTTTAATATGATGTGCACAACTCTTTTAGGAAGAAGCTGAGTAGGGAAATAACTGAGTTGAATGGAATTTCTATATTTATTCTTTTGAGGAGTCTCCATAATGGTTTTATGAGTTTACATTTCCACCAGCAATGGAGGAGTGTTCCTTTTTCACCACAGCCTTACCAGCATTAGTTATTGTTTGACTTTTTTTGATGATTGCCATTTGTTTTCTGGAGAGATGAAATCTCAGTGTTGTTTTAATTTGCATTTCTTGAATGGTTAGTGATGTTTCATGTATTTATTGGCCCCTTGGAGTTCTTCTTCAGAGAAGTATTTATTCATTTCAGTTGCACATTTTTTGATTGGGTCTTTTATTTTGGGGAGGGTCTACATTTTTTGTGTTCTTTATATATTCTAGATGTTAGTCCTCTGTTCAAGGAATAGCTAGCAAAATTATTTTCCATTCTGTAGTTTGTCTCTTCATTCTGTTGTTTTCTTTGCTGTACAGAAGCTTTTGATTTATACGATCCTATTTGTTGAGTTTTGGTATTATTTCTTGTGCATTTGGGGTTTCATTCAGAAAGTCCTTGCCTATATCCATGACTTTAAGAGTTTTACTTATTTTATCTTCTAGCAGGTTTTATTTATGTTTTAATATTTAAATGTTTGATCTGTTTTTTGATTTTAATTTAGTACATGGTGGGCGGTATGGGTCTAGATCCGATCTTCTGCATATTGATGGCCAGTTTTCCCAGCGCCACTTGCTAAAGAGGCTATCTTTCATCCAGTGTATGTTTGGCCCATTTGTCAAAGACCAGGTGGCTATGTCTGAGATTGTTTCTGCATCCTCTATTCTGCCCCACTGATCCACATGTCTAGTTTTGTGCCAATACTATGCAATTAAAAAAATCATTATAGCTTTGTAGTATAACTTGAAGTCAGGTATTATAATGTACCCGGCTTTGCTCTTGTTTCCCAGGATTGCTTTTGTTATTCTGGGTCCCTTCTTGTTCCATAGGAATTTTAGGATTTTTTTCTAATTCTATGAGATATGCTATTGGTATTTCATTGGGATTGCATTAAATCTGCTTAGCAGTTTTGGAAGTATGGTTATTTTAACAATATTTGTTCTGCCTATCCAGGAACAGGGGATATTAATTTTCTGATTATCTCTTCAATCTCCTTTTTCAAAGTTTTATAGTTTTTGTTGTAGAGGTCTTTTACTTTCTTGGTTAGTTTAACTCCTAATTTAATTATTCTTGATGCTATTGGAAATGGTACTATTTTCCTAATTACTTTCTTGGTGAGTTCATTATTGGTGTAAAGAAACACTATTGATTTTTGTGTGTTGATTTTGTTTCTTGCACATTGCTGAATTTGGTCATTAATTCTAGAAACCTTTTGGTGGAGTATTTTGGATCTTCTATGTAGAGGATCATGTCATTTGGAAATAATGATGATTTGTTTTCTTCTGTTCCTATATTTATCCCTTTATTTTCTTTTTCTTTTCTGATTCCTCTGGCTAATGTTTTGAGTACTACATTGAACAGGAGTGGTGATAGTGAACATCCTTGTCTTGTTCCTGATTTTAGAGGGAATGCTTTCAGCTTTTCCCTATTTAATATTTGTTCATATCGTATAATAAATGTATAATATTAGCATATCATGTTAATAATAGGAAGCTGAACATGGGGATATATGGGAATTATTTATACTATTTTGAGTAATTTACAGTTTTTCTGTACAACCTGAAACTTAAAAGTGTAAAAAATTTAAAAATTAAAAGGGTAGTATTTGGTAGATATGAAAATTAATTTACATTAAAATTTCATCATCCTTAAAAAGTTTTATTGCAATACACATTAATTTGCTTACTTATTGTTTAAGCTGCTTTCATTCCACAAGGAAGAATTGAGAAGCTGTATTTTTTTTTTGTATCAGGGATTGAACTCAGGACCTTGTGCTTGCCAGGCAGGTGTGATGCCACTGGGCTAAACCCCCAGCCAGAATTGAGAAGTTGTAACAGGTTGGTTGGTGCATTGTAAATCACAGTGATACCATTGTAACTTGACATATTTCAAGTGCCGCTTACATTAATCTACATTTTGGTTTTATTTTTATAAAACTTCCAGTTCAAGCTTACCATGTTAATAAAAGAAAAATAGACCACACACTTTGCATCTGAGGCACAGAGTAATGCAGATTCTTTTATTATCAAATAAAATGAAAAGCATTGTTTGTTATTCAGTGACACTATAGCTGTGCTATGAGAACACAATGTATGTTGACATCAGCAGACTGAGCATTAGTTACAGTATCCCCAGTTTACAGTATAACATTGAATAGGAAAAAAATAGAAGATTTAAGATGGGATATTTTACAACATAATTTTTTAAAAAATGAAGCTTCAACTAAAGTAAGATTCAAGCAATATTTTCATTTATTAGTCAAATGAGGAAAGTCATTTACTAATCATATTTGATTGTATACAGGGGTAACTGCAGGTCAGCCATATTTTAAGGGGAGGAAGGAAAGCTATCACAAAATAAACCCATCTTACTTACCACTGCAAAACATAAAACGTCAATCCCAGCTTTTTGTTAATATAAGTACCTTATGACTACTTTGGGCTTTATTCTGATGATTTTGTTATTTGTAGACATCTGTAGTACTTTTATAAAAAAGCTACTAAGAATTTACTAAAAGCTATTAATACTAAAATAATTTCAGTAATGTGACCAGGAATGATATAAAAGAAAGGTATAGTAAGTTCTTTATGTATAAAGTGACTACTTAGAAATAATAATAACATATCCTATTACTATTAACAGCTTTAAAATAACTAGATATGCACAGTGTAAGCTACAACACAGAACACCCTTCAGCCAATTGCTTCCAATGGTAACACCTTTTTTATCTATAGTACAATATTACAACTAGGAAATTCACACTGATATAATCCACCTACCAAATCCAGATTCTACAAGTTTTACATATACTCAGCTGTGTGTATATGTATTGGTTCTATGCCATTTTTAAATTAGGACATGTTGGCAGTACAGTATGGTCACATTCATCTTGGTGAATTTATACATGCATGTAAAGCATCTTAATTCCTGTTTTTGGTCCACTTCCCCTCCCCACTCTCAACTCTCCTTCCCTCTCCATTTGCCAAAGCTCTATTTCCATTTTTTCATTCAGAGTTCTTTTCCCTTCCTTCCCTCCCCACTCCCCATCTCTAGTTCCCCTTTCCATTTGAAAAAGGTCTTCCTGTGTTCTAATATCTATCTTCTGTTTTGCTCCTTATTTATAAGAGCATAAGAGAAATAATTTGTCGACCTTGCTGTTCACTTTCTGGGTATCTCCTTGAAAGAGTCAAAGTTATATTATAGAAATATATGCATACCCATGTTTATAGTAGCACAATATGTAATACTTGAATCTTGGAAACAGCCCGTATGCCCAACAACAGATAAAGAAAATGTGGTATTTACATACAATGGTGTATTACTCTGTTGTAAAGAAAGATAAACTTGAGGTACCTTCAGGTAAATGGATGCACCTGAAGACCATGATCTTAAGTAAAATAATCAGACACACAAATTCTATGCAACTTTGCCACATATGGAGTTGCATTGGTTGGCCAAAACAGAGCCATTCCAGCACAAGGATCCCTTGTCCTATCCTTTTATGGCCATAATCACTGTCTTCTTTTCTACTGTCCAGCACCTGGAAGCCTTTAACCTATTCTTCATCTCTACAGTCATTTTCTGACTCAAAAAAATTAACCATGCTTTGTTTCTAAATGGTAATTGGAGCTCTATAGATATCTACAATAAATTCACATGTAGTTAAAATCAAAGAGAAAAGGATGAATAACAGATTTGAAGGATGACAGTTCACTGTAGTCACATTTCTGTCATTTAACTGCCTCTGAGCCACGCTGGAGACAGATTGTTTTATCTTGAATCATTTCATTTTGCTTCTTGCATGAATATAGTACTGAAATTTTCATAAGCTACAGCCAAATGTGCTAAACAAACTAGTCTTCATGTTTATTTCAGAGTTAAATACATTTTGTGAAGGGATTAAAAATGTGAGAATCCCAGGCACTTTTTGATTATCTGTATGTGTGGACGTGTTGGCTTGCGTGTTTGTGTCCATATTTATGATGTGTAGTTTATCTATTTTCACTTGTTTTATGTGGAATTAGAAAAAGAGAAATACAGAAATATTTGCATGATTGGTGATTTAATTAAAGGTGGATGACTTAATATTTCCCCTGAAGCTATCACTTTCTTATATCAGATTTCTTTTCTCCATTTTAGTAGAATGTTATAGACAATAAATTTTAAAGAGTTAAAATCATGTTTTTGTTTTCAAAGTTCCTTCAGCAATATGAAAGCTTCAACTCTCCTGCCCCCTAAGGAATCCTGAGAGTGCTGTGTAAATGCCATGAAAGATGATAATCTTAAATCTATATGAGCTTTTGAGATCTATGTGAAAACATGGAATAGAGCACTAATAAATTTGATTATTTATTATTTGGCCCTTAAGTTCTAGAGTGTATGAAAACTCCTGAATTCTATGCAAATCTCATATTATAGATCACCTCACCTATCTCTTGGACCATGGAAAATAGTATATCCAGCAGTATTAAGAGTTTTTCAGAGAAATAGAATTAATTAGATTATTTATAAAAACTGTTATGAGAAGGTGACTGACACATTGTGAAGGACTTGCTGTTTGTAAGCTGGAGACCCAGGAAAGCAGGCAAGTCTGAAAGCTGGAGAACCAGCGGAAGCTGCTGGGTGCTTGAAAAGGTGAGAGGAGATGTCCAACCTTATGCAGTGAGGTGGGAGTAGGGAAGAGGGAGGAGAAGATGTGAACTTTTTCTTCCTCTGCCTTTTGTTCTTTCCAGGCCCGCAACCATTTGATCAGGGCACCTACACTGGGAGGATCTACTGAGTCTGCCAGTTCAAATCAAATCTCACCTAGAAACATCTTCACAGACACACTAGAAGCAGTGCTTAACTGTAGCACTCCATGCCCGCCCAGACTGACACAGAATTAACCATTATGTCCTCTTATTCACTGTGTCTTCCATTATATGTTCTTTCTTTTCTCTCTTTTTCCTTTGTCAGCTTGCTAGAAATTAATTTTATTGGTCATTTTAATGAACAGTCTATTTGTTTCACTGATAGACTGTATTGCTTTTGTCTTAATTTCATTGGTTCCTCCACATATCTTTATTATATCCTTCCCTCTATATGCTTTGGTTTTATTTTGCTCTTCTTTTTGTAGGTTCTTGAGGTGAAAATTTTCAAAATTGAGATGAGACATTTCTTTTTTTCTAATGGATGTATTTAGTGCTATAAATTTCCCCTAACACTGTGTGAGCTATATCCTCATCAAAATTTTTTTTTTTTGGTACCGGGGATCAAACTTGGGACCTTGTGCTTGCAAGGCAGGTGGCAGAACCACTGAGCTAAATCCCTGGCCCTCCCCATCAGTTTTTGATACAGTGAATTTTATTTATTTCAATGTATTTTAAACTTCTTTTGCTATCTCATTTTTTCACAGTCATCTTTTTGTTAATGTATATTAATTATATAGACAAATGGGTTTGATTTTGGTGCATTTCTACATGGACATCACATACTTTGATTATTTTTATCTCTCCATTATTTCCCTTTACCTTCCTTTCATTGTCCCCCGATCCTTTTCCCACCCAATATAGTCTCTCTTCTACTTTCCCATCAGTTTTTTTTTTTTCTCTCTCTCTCTTTTTTTTAAAGATTCCATGAATGGAGAAAATATACAATATTTGACTTTCTGAGTCTGGCTTATTTCACTCACAGTGATGGTCTCCAATTTCTTCCATTTTCCTGCAAATGACATGATTTTGTTTTTTCTTTATGGATGAATGATACTCTACTGTGTGTCTATACAACATTTTCTTCAGCCATTCATCTGTTGACCGGCCCCTTGGCTGGCTTCATAGCTTCGCTAGGAACTATGTGAATGCAGCTGTCACTGAATTCGACTCCATGACTTTGGTGTTGAGGAGTGGGGAGGAGAAAGTGAGAAAGAGGGAGAGTGAAAGAATGATTTGCAATCACTATTTTCAATGTTTTTGGGCTGGCAGGTTTCCTCAGTCTGCTTTGATTCTCAGGTGGTTCTCTGGGCTGAGACTCCAGGGTCTACTCTGATTGTAAACACAAGCTTTCTGTGGTGTTAAAAGAAAATGCAAATAATCCCAGGGCTGGAGGAAATACTGGCTCTGCTGAGAAATGGTACCATACTGACTCAAATCCATGCAATTAGGAATAAAAAGGGTGAAATTACAACAGACCCAGTAGAAATCCAGAGGATCATTAATACCTACTTTGAGAATTTATACGCCAATAAGATGTAAAATACAGAAGAAATGGACAGATTTCTAGATACATATGAATTAGCAAAGTTGAACGAAGAAAACCTAAAAATTCTAAACAACCCAATATGAATCAATGAAATTGAAAACATAATTAAAAACTTACCAATGAAGAAAAGTCTGGGTCCTGATGGCTTCACTGCTGAATTCTACAAGACATTTAGAGAAGAACTATTATCGCTTCTCGGCCTTTTGGCTAAGATCAAGTGTAGAGAAGAACTATTGCCACTTCTGTTTAAACTCTTCAATGAAATTGAAAGGGAAGCAATACTCCCAAATTCATCCCTGGAAACAAGCATCACCTTGATCCCCAAAGCAGAGAAAGACCCAACCAAAAAAGAGAACTATAGGCCAATCGCATTAATGAACACAGAAGCAAAAATCCTCAATAAGATATTGGTAAACAGAATGCAGAGGGTCATCAAGAAGATCATACACCCTGACTAAGTGAGATTCATCCCAGGGATGCAGGGATGGCTCAACATATGCAAATCAATAAATCTAATACACTATATTGACAGAACCAAGGACAAAAACCATATGATCATCTCAATAGATGCAGAAAAGGCATTCGACAAAATCCAACACCCATTCATGATAAAACCCTACAGAAAAATTTGCATATATGAAGAAAATTAATCAAAGATGAAGATGAATATAAGGTGAAGCTTGAGATTTCAAAATAAATTGGATTGCCAGCTGTGGTTGGCCAGCAGCTTCAAGAACAAACATTTGCGGGAGAAAGGAACCCTTCTCCATTTTTGGTGGGAGTGCAGACTGGTACAACCACTGTGGAAATCAGTATGGAGATACCTCAAAGAAGTAGGGTTAGAGGTCTCATTTGACCCAGTTATTCCCCTGCTAGGTATCTTCCCAAAAGAATTAAAGGAATCATACCACAGCGATATATGTGCACCCATGTTTATAGTGGCACAGTTCATAATAGCTAAAGCTTGGAAACAGCCCAAGTGCCCATCAATTGGAAACTGGATAAAGAGGATTTTTTTAAATAAATGGAGTACTACTCAGCCATAAAGAATGAGAAACTAGAGACATTTATAGCTAAATGGATGCATATTGAGGCAGTACTCTTAAGTGAAATA
>NW_004624765.1:7572625-7593877 GCF_000247695.1 Heterocephalus glaber | reverse complement strand
AAGAACCAAGATACATCATATACAGGTACAAGCACCCAGTGATAAATGTAAATGTATTGTATACCTAAAATGTACCAATAAAAGAATTTAAGGAAAAAAAAAGAGCAAGGATTTGCATTTTCCAGGAGCTGGGTACCTTAGAGACAGCTTCTGGGCAAAGTTGGGAAGAGTTGGAGGAAAGACAGACTTGATGACCTAAGAATACAGGCACAAACTGTGCTGGCACTATGGCCTTGGAGTAGGCAAACATTACAGCAAAGTTACATCTTATGCTACAGCCAGAGAACTAAATGAAAATAGCTTAACATCAAGAATACTCTGGGAAAAGCCAAGTTCCCAGAGTCAATATGCTATCTCCTTTTTAAATTCAAGGATTATATAGAAGTATGCTTAATTTACAGGTGCTTACAGATTTTCCCATTATCTTTCTTTTACTGATTTCTAGTTTGATTCCATAGTGGTCTGAGAATATAATATACTCCATATGATGGCAGTATTTTAAAAGTTGTTAAGATTTGATTTGTGGTTCAAGATAAGATTTTCCCTTGTATTTATTCTATAAGTACTTGGAAAGAAAGTATATTTTATATTATTACATGAAGCAGTCTATAAACAGCTATTAGATTCTGTTGATAGGTGATGTTGACTTCTATATCTTTGATGATTATCTGGCTTGTTCTATCAATTGTTGAGAGAAGGCTGTAGAAGTTTTAATTTATAGCTATGGATTTGTCTCTCTTCTTTAAGTTTCAGTTTTTGTTTCACATATCTTGCAGCTCTTTTTTTGATGCATACAGACTTAGAATAGCTCCATTATCTTGGTGAAATGACCCTTTTTTCATTGTATAATGACCTTCAGAATCTGGAGTAATTTTATTTCCCCTGAAGTTTACTTTATCTAGTATTCACACAGCTGATGAAATGGGGTGACATTTTGTGTCTCACTTACTATCTCATTGCTGTGACAAAATATCTAACACCCACACTTAAAGGAAGAGAGATTTATTTTGGCTCACAATTTCTGTCCATGGTTGGCTGGTTCCAAGGCAGGAACAGGATGGCAGAAGGGCCTGCTGGAGGAGAGAGTTGCTTAACCCCTGGAAATCAGGAAGCAGAGAGAGAAGGGAGGACTTGGGCCACATACATCCTTCTGCTGACCCATCTCTTTTAGGGGACATTTTAGATCTAAACCATAATATTCCATCCTTGGCCCCAAGAAGCTCATGTCCACCTCATTATGCAATATGCATTTAGTCCATCTTTAAGTGTCACCGAAGTCTTAACAGTTCCAGATGAAAAGCCTACATTCAAAATTTCTTCTAAGACTCAAGCAAACTCTTAGCTGTGAGCTCCTGTAAAAATCAAAAAGAAAGCTAAATACTTCCAATATACAAGTGCACTGGGTAAATATTCCTGTTCCAAAAGGGAAGAACAGGAAGATAGAAAGAAATAGGACAAAAGCAAGACCAAAAACCCACAGGGCAAACATTAAATCTTGTCATTCCATGATCAGCACCTAGGGCAAGTTGTGGTAAGATGTGCACTCTAAAAGAGTTGGATGGCCCCATGTCTAAGGCATTGCTGGTTGGAGTCTACACAGGCTTTCTCTTAGGGTGGCTGCATTCACTGCTGTGGCTTTCTTTAGCAGACATTCCACATTCCTGGCATCTCCATGTTAGGGTTTCCACTGCACTTTTGTCTTCATTTTCACAGCTTCACACAGTCCTTTCAGGAGCACTGCCTGGCCTCCTAGGGCTTCTTCTGAAATATATGTAGAAGCTTCCATGACTCCATAGCTCTTGCATTCTACATGCCTCAAAAACTAGCACCATGTGGATAATGCCACGTCTGCTGCTAGCTTGAGCCGTAACAAGGTTCCCTTGCTGTAGAAGCCTCTGAGTTCCTGGATGGCTAAGCATTGTGAAATGAATCCCAGTGGACCAATTTTCTTGAATGGGGGGCCAGAGGTTCTTTTCTCAAGTGAAAGCTATACACTGTTTACTTCTGAATCAGTCTTGCTCATTCCTGAGATACCTTTAAGCCATTTTTTCTTATGGTCCTGATGCAAAATACTTGGCTTTTTTTAAATGCTAATCTTTTCAGCACCCATGCTCTCCTCTGCCTAAACTTTTTAGGCACTTTCTTTTTCTTGAAACTGAAAACTTTTCAAATAATTCAGCTCTGCCATTTGCTCCTGATTCTCACTGTAAATGTGACTAAAAACAGCCAACAGTACTCATACCACAGCCTGAATATTGGGCTGCCTTCAGATTTCCTCAGCTAGATTAATTAGTCCTCTGCCCATAATTTCAGTCTCCCATAAAGTCTCAGGATTTGGAAAAAATGTGGAGAAGTTTTCTTCCACAGTGTAACACACATGACATCTAGTCTAATGCCGAGCAGAATCCTTATTCCCAACTGAAACCTCCTGAGCTTGGCCTTTACTCTCTGAATTTCCAACCAGAATCTCCCACTGAGCTTGGCTTCGAGTTTTCTAGGTCTTCTCTACCCTGCATCTTCAAAGCTTTCCACACTCTTCCTATGAATCAGTTCCAAAGGCTTCTGAACCAATGATCAGGTATTGCCACAGCGGTAACCCCTCTTCTCTGGTATTAATATCTGTCTTAGTTACTTTCTTGTTGCTGAAAGAAAATACTAAACACTCACAATTTAAAGGAGGAGAAGTTTATTTTGTCCATGGTTTCAGCCCATAGTTGACTGGCTCTAAGGGAGGAAGAAGAGAGCAGAGGGGCATAGTAGAGGAAAAAGTTGCTCAACCCAAAGCAAACAGGAAGCAAAGAGAAGAGAAGAGCCAGGAATACTCATACTCCCTTCCAGATGCCTTCAGTGACCCTACCGTTTTGATCATCTCCCCCACTTCAGTACCTGAGACTTTCATGGAACATTTTAGATTTAATCCATAATACCTTGTTACTACTCAGTGGAGGCAGAAGTGTAGGTTCCCCAGGCAGTGATCATTGACACCCATGGAGGGTTGCTTATTGGTATTGATGGGTAGAGATAACATTCTGATCCCAATGTGGTCTCTGCTGACTGCACGGTGGGGGTTTGTTACTACTAGGCTGACTCCCCATTAGGTGTTCTCTGACACCATCCCAGCAGGAAAGTGGGTGGCACCTTGTTTCTGGCAGGTGGGGATGGAAATCCAAGCTCCCCAAACAGTGTCTACTGATATACAGGGAGTTGGGGGCAGGGAGTGGGCACCTGGGGTCTTATTAGGCTAGTGTGGGTGAATGTTCTGATTTTCTACTCTCTTTCAAACTATTTTGGGAGATTCTAGGGGTACTTTTTTCAGCCTTGCTGGGGTGGATGTTTAGGTTCCCTAGATGGCCTTCTGTGGTGTGGGCTGTGTGTAGGACCACAGTTTTTTTTCTTCTGTAGTGTTTGGCTTGAGTCAAAGCGTTAATGCCTAAAAGTTTTCTGTCTTGTCAGCTACTTTAACTCTATGTTGGTGATGTATGAGTCAGAAAGAAAACCTAGAAATTTTACTTTCTCCAGGATCCAAGGTTCCTTATCTATTTTGTTTTCTTTTCTCCACCTTTCAGAAACTTCTCAATGCTCATATTATAAAAAGTATATCAAGGCTTTTAATTGTACTTGCTAGGAACAGGAGAAATTTTTGTCTACTCCATTATGCCAGAAGTAGCAGTTCCAGAATGCTTCTTTTTAAACACACCTAACTTATGGCTTTATGTTTACCTAAAAATAGAATAAATCTGAACATTGTAATTATGAGGATTTACATACTCTGATGTAACAAGTAGTATCTATTCTGACAACTTTACAGACTTTCAATAAAATATACCCCATTGGGATTTCTTTTAGACATTAAATCTATGACATTGGAGTTCAACATTCTATTTTAAATCACAAATGATCACTTGCCCAGGATATATTATTAATATCTGTTTTTCAAAATGTAATATTTTATTTTGGGTACAATCATTGCTTTTGGAGATATTGAATAGAGAAACTGCTCTTCTGTTTAAAGTACACTATTATTTTAATGTCATTCTGCACTAAGGAACACTTGTATCTGTAACAAAGAAGGAAGAGAATGTGATATTAAAGGATATTAAGCACATTTGCTCTCGCACTGGAAATGACTAAACTGACTAAAGATCAATTTAACAGGTCATGAATCAGCATATTCTAATCAAACTTACTAAATTTCACATTTTTTAGGACAAAATATCTGTAGAAGATATAATGTATTGATAGAGAAGTGCTATATAATAAGACAGTTCCTTGCCTTGCCTCCCTTTTTTTTCCCACAGAAAGTTTTGTTTTGGAAATGTAAGTTTGTGCTGCTGGCCTCTTACCCAATGTATCAAAATGGTTTGTGACTGTTTGAACCGTGTGACCTTTCTGTTCTGTTAAGCTCTGCCTCCTCACAGGAAGGTTCTGTTAAACTCCACCCCTTTGCTTCAGGAGTGTTCAGTAACTCTGCCCTCCCCCCCCCTCCCGTTTCATTGAGCATGCTCACAGGCATGTGTTTCAGAAATGTTCTGTAACTCCGCTCCCCTACTTCATTGAGCATGCTCGCCTACCCTGTAGATCCCTATATAAGGAGGCTTTCATTTCTGGTAGAGCACTCAGACTCCTCCGAGCCCATTGAGGCTTGCCAGCGTAATAGAGGTTATTTTCAACCTCTTCAGCTGACCAAGATTCTCCAGTCTTCTAATTACGAGAGCTATAAATGTCTCTAGTTTATCATTCTTTACGGCTGAGTAGTACTCCATTTTATAAAAAAGCCACATCTTCTTTATCTAGTTTCCAGTTGATGGGCACTTGGGCTGTTTCCAAGCTTCAGCTATTACAAACTGTGCCACTGTAAACATAGGTACACATATATCGCTGTGGTAAGATTCTTTTAATTCTTTGGGGAAGATATCCAGCAGAGGAATAGTTGGGTCAAATGGGACCTCTAGCCCTAGTTCTTTGAGGTATCTCCATACTGATTTCCACAGTGGTTGTACCAGTCTGCACTCCCACCAACAATGGAGAAGGGTTCCTTTCTCCCCGCACTCCCACCAGCATTTGTTATTGGTTGATTTCTTGATAAGTGGATGCATATTGAGACCATACTTTTAAGTGAAATAAATAGGACACACACATGTAAATACCGAATAGCTTCTCTAGTGTGAGAAACTGAAAGTGTAAATAAGGATTAAAATGATTAAAATGAATAATTGACAATTTGAAATAGGAGAAGGTCCAAAGGTGTAGGGGTGGTGGGAGAGTAAGGGGAAAGGAAAGAAAAGAAAGGAAAAATTATGAGAAAGGAAAAAAAAATGGAAACGAAGTCTATGTAAATGAGGAAGGGTTGAGGGGGTGAAGGGTGGACAGGTGATGGGGGAAAAATAAGAACCAAGATACATCATGTACAGGTACAAGCATCCAATGATAAATGTAAATGTATTGTGTACCTAAAATGTACCAATAAAAGAATTTAAGGAAAAAATTATGAGAGCTGTGACCCAGAGCTGCCACACTGAGCTATAAAGCTCTGCTGCAACAGTATGGGATGCTTTGGTTCCAGAAGTTTATCCCAGTAAAAAGGCTACATCTGCAAGAAGGAAATAAAACGAATATATCTAAGTAAAAGTTGTGCAAGGGATGATTTAAAATGATCATGTTTGATAATGAAATTACATTTCTCTGAATCAAAATTTATAGTTCTGCAACTTGCTTAGAACTTTTCCAGTGTTTTTTAGGATTGAAGTAAAAGAAAGTATTTAACTGAAAAAACAGCCAGGAAAAAATAACCCAAAAGTTTTGAAAACAAAAGAAAGAAACAAATAAAAACCTTGAATGATGCCTCATTGTTCCCTGAGAATGAATGGAAAGGAATCATGTTTTTTTGTTTTTTTTTTGGCCATGCCTAGCTAGACGACTCATTTCTTTCCATTTCATTCTCTCTTTTTGATATGTGAAATTTTATGGCTCACTTTTAGTGTAGCAACTTAGATCTCAGTTGCAGTATCCTGATAGCTAAAAATCCTAGTCTGTATTTCAGTTCTCCAAATTAGTTTTTCCTTATTCTTTTCTTTAATTCATGTAAATGTGAGCATTGAGCTACGAATGTAACCATAGCAATCACCAAAACTATACACCTATATAGTATTATATATATACTATATATATATGATCATATTAGAAAATAATAAACATCATGTATAGGAATTTGATGTTTTTTTTCTTATGCTCAGAAGGTCACAGGGGACATGTTTGTATCTCACACACATTGCAGCTCCTCTGCTGATGCATCTCACTGCTGTGGGACAGCAGCCACATCCATACCTGGTTCCACTTTCTCCTGATCCTTTAGAGTCCCTGCTTCCAGGTCAAGTGTGGGTTTAGATCTGCGATACAGTCTGCTGCCTTCTCCTGTTGCACCTTACATCATCACGGTCAGAGGGCCAAGAGTGAACATGGGTTACAAAATGTCCTTGTGGTTTTGAGCCCATGTTCCTGGTTCCAGCTAATTTTTACTCTTCCTCCCTGTCTACTATAAATCTTTTCTTTTCAATTTCCTGACCTGTGGCAATTGAATCAGACACAAAACAAGTACCTTCCAGATATTTTAAAAGCAGCTCTCCCAGTTGCATAAGGTTGATTCCTTAGAACAAATCATTTATTCTACCCTATTTCTATCTATCTCATCCTCTAGAACCTATGTTAACATCTCAGTAGTTCTCTGTTGAAACCTTGACTGCTAGAATGATCTTCACCATCATCTCAAACTTGCAAATATCATGATACTCAAACTCATTAAAATAAAGAATTACCAGATTTCTGTTAAACATGGTTTACTAGTTCCACCTGTGAATATTGTATCACATTTAAAAATGTATATCATTGAAATTAAAGTTTTCCAATAACAGAATTTTCTTTTCATTTCTGGTGGTATTAAAACCAAATGCAGGTGACTTTATCCAACAAGTATTGATTATTCACTTGTTATATGTTAGAAATAATATTTCATAGAGGGAACTGGGTATTAAGTTATCTGGTGAAAGGAGAAAGAAACATGTGTTGCAGTCTTATTGAATGTTATTAGAGCTCTGTTTATTCAAATTATTAGTGTTTTTTTCTGACACCGCTTGAAGAAGCCTTGTGATTTTTGAAAGCAGGTTCAGGTGTGAAGGAAAGTTCCAATTAGTGAGACAGTGTGATTTTGCAATTGCCATCCTTAGGCATCCAAAAATGTGCCACATAAAAATATTTAAAAACTAAAGTCTAATATCAAGTTTTTTCATATTAAAATGTTTAAAAACAGTGATTAAATAGGTAATGGATATAGTGGTACATACTTTGCCATTATAGAATCTGCTTATTAAGGCAAAAAGGCAGCTAGAAACCATGTTGACTAATTGATTTATTTTCTAGATGACAAACCAAAGCTCAAAGATGGTGAATATTTTTTCCCAGGCTTCACTGGTAATTTTTTAGCATAGTTAAATTTAGTCTTATAATCCATTTCTACTTTAATGTTCTATAATTAAATAATGGGTCTTCTTAACATTCCAGAAAATTTTCAATGTATATTATTTTTAATGATATCATCTCTAATATAATTACTTAACTATATTAAAATTTTTCTCACACTTTCTGGTATTACATTTTTATCTTTAAGCCTAATCAGGTAAAAGTTAAATTTTCCATTCATGGATTTTACATTTTTTTTCAGATAAAGGACTGTTCCAGATAGCTTGATATCAAAGCTCAACATCAATTATATTAGAAGGTAAAAATAATGAAAGTTTGTTTCATGGCTTTTTAAGAAAGAGGATGGGAATATTTGCATTTTGTTCATTTTCACAGCTGGATTCTGATGGCATCGTCACTATAGAGGAGCAGATTGTCCTTGTTATGAAAGCTAAAATGCAGTGTGAACAAAACATCACAGCTCAGCTCCAGGAAGGAGGTAAGGATGGTCAGAAAACTGTACTCCCTTTGTGCTTCTCCACCCTAGTCCTCACTAGCACTGTTTCCCTCATTTATTTGGGAGATCTTCACCAGTCAGTCTGTATTTTCATGTGGAAGGGTATGTGGCAGAATAACACCATTTTCTTTTCTCTGCCCCACTTGCTCTTTCTTCCTCATGAGGAGAAATGACTCAGCCAGTTAGTGAGTTTGGAGCAGTAATGGGCAATGGGCATGTGCACATCAGGCCTACGCTGGGATCTGTCTGTAGGACCAAGCATACAGGGTTTCCTTTGATCATGTAATGAGCGTGGAGGTGGAGGGTCCGTCTCTGAGGAGATTGCCTGAGCATTTACATACTAAGCAAGCTTATTAATACCCAACCAAACCATGTTCTGCTGAAAAAGTTCTGTTAATAAACTGATAACTTATTTCCATTTGCCTGTAAATTAGTTGTAAATTCGAGTGGGAAGTGGAGTTTGCTGAGCTCCCTAAATTTCCAACAAACTGAATGCAGCACACAGCGTCCTTAAAGTTAGGCCTCTATAATAAAATGTGCATCTGGTATCTACTTCATACTGGTTTTCCAATATTGAAACCTTGTGATTGATTTCTCTGTTGATATGATCCCGAGAATGTGCTTTGCATGATATTGATTAAAAAAAATACTTAAGCTGTATGGTGGAGCATTTGCTTGTTATACACGAGCACGAGTCCTTGGGTTTAGATCCTAGCACATGCACAAAAACATGTTGAGACTTACTGTAGTTAATTCTGACAAATATTCATGTGCTACTCAAAGGAATATATACTCTCTTGTTCTGAGTATGCTGTCTTAAAGACTCCACTAAATTAAAGCTATTAGTTTGTGATTGGTGTATTCTGTATCCATAATGATTTTTAATGTGCTTGAGCAATTTACTGTGATACATATCTTAAAATGTAATACTACAATGATAAGTTTTTCACTGAAAAAATTCATTGGATGTTTTTCTTCCTTTTTTTTTGTTAGTACATATTGGCAGTACACAATGATTACATTCATTGTGAGGAGTTGGTACATATAGATAACACATCTTAATTCTTTTTATGTCTCTCTCTTTTTTTTTGTACCAGGGATTGAACTCAGGATGTTGTGCTTGCGAGGCAGGCGGTGAAACCACTGAGCTAAATCACTGGCCTCTCTTTTTATGTCTCTTTACCCTCCCTTTTCTGCCAGTTGTATTTTTTCTACTTTCCTTTCCCCTCCTCCCATTTCTTTTTTCCAATTATCTTTTATTTTGATTTTAATTTAAATTTTGAGTTTCTCATATAAGAGAAACCATGCAATATTTAAGCTTGTGTGTCTGATTTATTTTACTTAACTCTATGGTCTTTAGGTGCATCTATTTTCCACAAATGATTCATTTATCCTTTTTTATGGCAAAGTAGTACTCCATTGTGTGTAAATATCATATTTTCTTTATTCAGTCATCTGTTGATGGACATATTGACCACTTCTAAGATTTAGCTATTGTGACTTGTGTTGCTATAAATATGAGCATCCCTGTATCATTGTAATATGATGACTTTAACTCTTTTGGGAAGATACCTAGGAGGGGAATAGCTGGGTCAAATGGAATTTCTAGTTTTAGTTTTTCGAGGGATCTCTGTACTGATTTCCATGGTGGCTGCACTTGTTTACACTCCCACCAGTGTTGTAGGTGGCTATGTGACTGTCTGCTCCTGACAGCTGTCTGTGGGTGGTGAGCTGGAGATGGTGAGAGTCAGCAGAGACCCTTTTGCTTCATACATTTTGAAAATATGTCATTAGGTATGTTAGTTTAGATATTAGTTTGGAAATGTTGTATTTTCAGGTGAATTAAACCTTTTACCAATATAAAACATTCTTTTTTATCCCTAGGACTGTTTCGATTTAAATATTAAAATATGTATTGGTTAAATTATTATATTAAAAAAGCAATATTTAATAACACTAGTTTCTTTCTTTTATGGTAAGTATTTGCCTGGCATAACTTTTCCAATCCTTTAAAATGTTTTAACTGTGATAAAGTGCTTATAAAATTGCCATATTAACCATTTTAAATGTAGTATTCTATAATGTAAAGTATATTCACATTGTTGTTCAATGTCAAGAAATTTTTCATCTCGCACAGTTGACATTCTACATCCATTATATAGCTGCTTCTTCCTACCCTTTCATTAAACTTTCTACACACAGTGGTACCTTGGCTCATGAACTTAATTTATTCCATGATTCTAGAGAAGATAGGCACAGTTGTGTTCACCACTCCACGCAGAGTTCATGAATAAAAAAAATTTTGCCAAATTCTTCTGAGTGCAAACCAAATTATTTGCAAACAAGAGCATTGCTGAACTGTGGTACCACTGTAAACATTTTGGAGTATCTTTTAAAAGCAGGATACATGTCGTCTTCTTGTTATTCATTTTGATAACTTTTGTCTATTAAATGAAGTCCAATTATATAAGTTGTGACTCTCTCTCCATATAATATATATGTAATAAATTTATACATATATAATGAATATATAATATATAATGAATTTATGTACTTATATATGAATTTATGTATTTATATATAATGAAATTAACTCTACCATCTTATTTAGGCTTTCAGTTTCACTAGGTCTTATTATGTGTCCTTTCCATTCCCCTGATAACAACTTTCTTTTAAATTAATGGAGTTTTCCTGCTTATTTCATTCCATCTTGTCTCTCCCTGTCCCACAACTAGTTTGAAAGAGATACATTGTGTTTATTTATGGTAGTGGTTACCCCAGAGCAGTGATGGTGAACTTTTCAGAGCTTTCAAAGATATAAGCAGCCTGCTATGGCTCTCCTGCCATAGATTCGTTACCACTGCACTAGAGATTTTTAAAATGTCTTTTAGAGAAATTTTAGAGTTTACCAATAACCTTCTGCTTTCCAGATAATATAAGTGGTATGGCATACACTGATTGCTTCCCAAGTTATAAACTATTGCTCAGGATTGTAGTTTTGCCTTAGTTTTATGTCATTTCAATTTTTCTTCTTCCAGAAATGTTATTTATGTATTTATTATTTTCTTTATATAGGAATCTACTGGTGCTCACAGTTTCTGCTTGCCTGAAAATATCTTTATTCCATTTGCAATCTTGAACAGTACTGTTTCTGGAGATAGTACCCATGGTTGAGAATTATTTATTGTTGCCATTGTAGGTATTACTTTACTCTTTCCCTTGTGCCCATTGCTATTGTTGACAAATCAGCTCTCAGTCTTTGTTGGTGACTGGCTTTTTCTCTCTGGCTTTTAACAACTGCACTTTGACTTTGATGTTCTGTGGTTTTTATCTGTATGATCCATGTTCGGATTCACTGGATTTTCTGAATCTGAGGATCTGTGTCTTTGTTTAGTGACAGAGATGTTTCAGTTATGTCTTTGAAAATCTGTTCCCTTTCATTCTCCCTCTTTTGTCCCTCTGTAGCTTTAAGTAGATAAATGTGAGACCTTTCCATATTGCCTTCTGTAGATCCAGGTCATATATTTTCTTTTTCTTTGTTTCTCCACTGGAGTCTTTTGTGATTTCTTCAGATTTATTTTCCAGTTTGTCACTCTGTTCAGCTATAAGAGCTGTTTAATCCATCCACTAGTTAATTTGATTACTTTTTCATTTTCTGAAATCTTCATATTTAATTTTGATAGTCTCTTGTACCATCAATAATCATTCAAGTTCTTCTTGTTTCCCTAGACATATACTTCTTGTCCTGCATTTGATAATTCTTATATCCACAGGCTTTGCTGATCAATGCTGACAACGATGTGTGGTAGCTTGTGTCCTTATGTGTCAGATTTATAATAAGGTACTTGGGGTCCTTGGTTAAAATGTTTTCCTCCTGAGAAAACCTGTTTGGTTTTCCAGGTTTCTAGAATAACTGAAGTCTACTTTCAACTCAATTTAGAGAAACATGAGTGGGGGTGAATTTAGAAAGTTTTAGAGAAGCCCCCCCCCCCCCCCCCCCACTATTTCCTCTTTCAACTCTTACTTCAGCCAACAGCTAAACAGGGCAATCTCTTTTTGAAGGATGGTTTGGTTTCTTATTCACCAATTAATGAGTGGGTCATTTTTTGACTTTACTGAGGGAGATTCTATCTAATTTTCCAAATTTCTTAGGCCCCAGGCTTATCTTTTGTTGCCAAAATGTTTTCCAAACCCAAGCTCTTAGCCAAATGGATAATAGGGCTAAACTAAGGTCTAAATGCAGTGCTTGCTATCCCCATAGAAAAATTTCTGTCCCCACCTTCATTATTTTACTTTATAGCCATCTAAGCCATCTTAAAGAGAGGAGGTTTTATATTAACCTAGCCTTTGTAGGTGTCTTGCACTAGGGGTCCTTTTATTAATGATCAGTCTAGTAGTGCCCAGAAAGAGAGTCAGTCACTCATGCTCCTTGCAATAACACTGACCCTGGTATCTCAGTCATGCAAACCTACTAGCAAGGATCAGCATTGTTACTGTTTGGCTGGTGAGTTCGTCGTCTCTCAACTCAGAAAGAATTACAAGGTAGAGAGTCAAAAGAAGACTGAGCACAAGTATTTATTGTAGAAGGAAAGCAGCAAACAGCATTTAAAGTAAAGCCAGAGTAAAAAGCCCCCAGGCAGATGAACCTGGGAGGGGACCTGAATGGACTACCAAAGTGACTCTTTGTCCAGGGATCTTTATACACAAAAATGACTACACCTCAGCCAAGTTGAGGTCAACCTCTAGGGTTACAAGTAGGAAAGTCTGACTTAGAAGTGGGCCTATGGGAACTCAGATGCACCATTCATTTTAACTGTAAGCAGGATAATTCCTGGGGGGGAAAATCTCACCAATCCAATGTGGCCTTTGTTTGTTGAGCCTCCTGCACCCTGGCCTTGGATATCACATCCTTCACTGAATCTTCTCTGGCTGCCTGTCCTGTCTGTCCACATTCCTCTCCCATCATGGGCCAGTGTTACTGAGAAATCTTTTTACCTTTCTTTCCTCAGGTTCTTGCTCATTTAACAGAAACCAATTGTTTAGATTACTGTTGGGTGCCTCTTATTAGGTTACAAAAATGATATCCTGACCTTAGAAAATGGAACCCAAGCCCAATCACAATCACATGAGGGTGGAGGGCTCATGGTTCTATTCTTCTCAACTCTCTTTCTATCTCCATTTCAAGCATCACCATGAAGGAATTTGTTGGGATTATTATCTGTGAGGGCTGACAAACTCTTCTCTATGAAGTCTCATGACATTTGGACTGGAAGTATCTACAAGATTACTAGGAGATTTCTTCAGTGACTCTGTTATGGTTCAGCAAATAACTATTATGTGTCCACAGTATGTTGCTTCTGTGGATGGCATTGAAGGGCATAAAAGATTGTGTCCTTAGGGCTGGGGATTTAGCTCAGTGGTTCCGTTGCTTGCCTTGCAAGTGCAAGAACCCGGACCCGAGTTCAATCCCTGGTATAAAAAAAAAAAAAAAAGATTGTGTCCTTTGCCCGTAGGCTTGACAGTTTCATAAGGGTGGTAAATATCTTTCAGGATGGTGTGTAATTTTATGACAGAAATATTCATAGCTATAGATAAAGGAGTGGGAATTAGATGTGTAGAGGAGGAAATGAAAAAGGCATTCCTGGAAGAGGGAATAGGGTGGACAAATGTCATTATTAGCCGGTCATATGCCATAATAATTACATATAGAAGAATAAACTAACTGCATGTGTAAACTTATGTAACATCTAAAATTTGTGAATATGTAAATAACATAAAAGATGTAGACAAATACTAAAAGAAAAAAATTCTTTTGATATCTTCCTCCATACAAATGGAATAGAATTGAATATGTTCATATTTTGGCCTACCTTTCAATGAAAATGTCTAATTATATGTAAATTGACTCAAAAGTTCTTCACTTAAAATTATCAAAAATTAAAATGACATTTTAATTTCACTGGATAATTTAAGAAATTGTCATTATTAAAGGTGAGAGACATATCAAAATATTTAAGATTGAACAGCTATACTGACTATAATTTATTTTTAAATTGTTGCAGAAAATAGATGAAATAAATATTATAACACATAAACAACTGCTAATTTTAGGCTATGGATATACAATATGCTGCTTTATTTCTTAAATCTTTGCACAAAAAAAGGACATAAACATTTCCTAATACTTACGAAAGAAAGAAAAGGAAATGTAAACACAAATACATAGTTATGAAACTACTGACATATTTAAAAACAAAAAGCAGGATACTATTCATTTTGGTTCCACTTCCAACCATAATCACATTTTGTTATGTGCAACTGAAGAGATTGAAAAAGAAAAAGCTAGATTCTACAAATTTTAGATTATTCTTTAAAAATATCATGGTTGAAGAAGCTTCAGGAATAATTAGTTTTTCCTGGCATACACAAAGAATTAAAGTCCTATAATTAATGATGTTATTGTATAAAGGGAGAGCAGTGAGTCATTAGGCAATTAATTAGTTTCTCACCAAATAATGAAAGTATTTACTCACATGATGATCAATGAGAAGATGTTAAGTAATATCTCTATTTTCTGTATGAGGTCAAGGATTCCCCAGTCTTTTCAACCTTTTGTGAATATTCACCACTCTCTTTGTCAAAGAGCCACCAGAGAAATAATCATGATCTACACAGACATTATTTTGAAGGAGTATTGTTTTCTGAATTTTGCAGGTTATATCTGTGTATTTACATATGTAGTGTAGCATTTTGCAGAGAACTAGAAAACTGTCCATTTTAGAACATGAGGAAAAAATCTTTTTCATAGCAATTTAAAAAGTAATTACAGGGCCAGGGATTTAGCCCAGTGGTTCCACTGCCTGCCCCGTGGGCACAAGGACCCGAGTTTGATCCCTGGTACCAAAAAAAAAAAAAAAAAAGTCATTACAGGATAAACTGGTGACTGGGTATTACCCTTATTTGAAGACCTTTTTCCATCATAGGTCTCTTATCCAAAAATAGCATGTTAGTGCAGCATATGTTTTAGAGGGATAACTAATTATAGGAAAACAAGGACACAGGTCTGGATCGAATTTATTTAGATTGTACAGTAGACATTGGGTATTTGTCTACTGGACAGTTAGTCAACTTTCCAATAGTATAACAAATACCCTAATAATAAATTAACTTATAGAGAAGAGGTTTATTGGCTTACAGTGTTACAGGTCTTAGTCCATGACTGATTATCCCCGTTGCTTAGGGTCCATGGTAGCACATCATGGCTGGAGCATGTGGCAGAGCAAAGCTGTTTAACTCATAGCTGGGACTCAGAAAACAGAAAGGAGGAAAGAGGAAAGAGCCAAGTTCCCATGATCTGCTTCAAGCACACATCCCCAGTGACCAGAAGACCTCCACTAGACTCCACCTCTGACAATCTCTGCCATTTCCCAAAAGCGCCAAGCTGGGAACACATGTGCCTTAGGAGGATGTTTAAGATGCAAATTACAGCAACAGTTTAGATATATAGAGACATACAATTTGTGAAGGATAAATAAATGGGGAGGAGTTATATGGGATTCTCTCAAGATATAGAAGAATATCTTGTGCAAAATGGGTGGGCAGACTTCTGACCTACATGAGGTTGACTCTTTACGCTGTATAAGCAAATCAGATAATGGTGGGAAGAGAGGTAGGTAGACCTACACACTAGAAGCAGGAGCCAGTGGAACGAGCTCCAGGGTTGCCTGTGATATGCAAAGCCCAGGCTTTCATTATGTGCGCAAAGCAAGGCTGTTTCCAAGAAAATGTTCTCTTCTACAAGTACAGTGTGGGTGAGGGAAGATTTTTTTTTTCTCTCATTCCTTCAGCAACTCATAAAGGAAGTCAAGAACTTGTTTCTATGTGCTAGGTGGATACTAAGAAGTTAATTTCAGGTTTATGGTGAGGTATTTTTTTGTTTTTGTTTTTTTGGTACTGGGGATCGAACTCGGGACCTTGTGCTTGCAAGCAGGCAGTGGAACCATTGACCTAAATCCCCAGCCCTATGGTGAAGTACTTTTTGTAGAGATCAATGTTTGTATGAGGTTCTATTATGATGACTTCAAAACTGAGCAAATAACTTGACACGGTGAACATTAGCTAAGACAAAAATCCTCAACTATAGTTAGTTTAATTGGTACCTAAACCTTAGAGAGAGAGAGAGTTACAAAGGATAGCCCTTGTGGTAGCAGAATAATACATCTTCAAAGACATCTACCCCCTAACACATGACATACTGCCTTTGTATGCTGTTTTACATTGCCAAAGGTTACGGAAGTTAAGAGGGGGAGGTTACACTAGATCATCCGGGTGGCCCAGTGTGACATATATACTGGTGAAAGTGGAAGAGAGAGGCAAAAGAAGCAACCAGATTTGTGGCAGAAAAGAACAGAGGAGGAGAATTCAAAATGTGAAAAACACTCAGTCTGCTTTGCTTACTTTGAAGTCAGAGTAAGGGGACTACAAGCAAAAAATGCAAGCAGCTTCTAAAAACTGGATCTGGCCCTCTGCTGACAGTAAGCAAAAAAAAAAAATCCTCAGTTCTACACCTTCCAGGAACTGAATTCTGCCAAACACTGAAATGAGCAAGGACACGGGTTCCTCCCAAGAGTCTTCAGAAAGGAAAACAGGGCTGCTCAGCCCTTGATTTTTCCACTTGGGAGTCTATTAGTGGAAGCCTAGCTGAAACTGTCGACTTTTGACCTATAGAAACAAGGAAAAATAAATTTGTGTTATTTAAGATGATAAATTTGTGGTAATCTGATAGTAATAGAAAACTAACACAGCACTCATTGAAAGATATCTCTTCTTGGGAAGTTTGGATCTGACGTGGCTGACAGTGGGATCTGAATTTTCTTAGAATTTTAATCTATAATGAAAGGAAAGAGCTCTAAGGAGCACAGAACATCAACAGTGAATATGTGTTAAGCCACACCATGTGCCAAGGGCTTTTCCAGGAACACAGCTGACACACAAGACAAAAATAGACACAAATATCTGCCCTCCAGATTCTTTTCTTTTCCCCCTGCTTGTGAGGCAGGTGCGGTGCCACTGAGCTAAATCCCTGACCTGTGCCCTCCAGATTCCTAAACCACCTTAAGGAAACAATAATGAAATACACAGTATTGCAAGGTGATGAGAGCTTAGAAGAAATAAATAGTAGGAAAAGGTGGTAGGGAGTGTTTCAAGATGCAATTTTAAATAGAGAGCATGTACTCAGAAGTTGACATTTGAGTAAAAATGTGGGGCAGGTAAAGAAGTAAGCACTGAGGTGATGAGAGTCCAACACTAAGATCTAGGAAGACCAGGCAGTGTTGTAGCTCTAAGAGCTGGAATGGGAGCTCAGGTTGGTGAGAAATACTCGGGGAAATGGCAGATCCTCAGCACCTTCACATTGCCGTGACTTAGGCTTTTGCTTGGAGAATGATGGGAGCTTTTGGTGGATTTGGGTCTATTGAGTTAGGAAGAAATGAGGCCGCACCATTGGTAACCAGTTTGAGTTGGGAGAAGTAGAGTGCCCATGTACACAGCAAATTACATGCAGGGTTTATTAGTTATAGGCAGGCAGCAACAACAGAAGCTAAGATTCATTGTGAGCAGATCCCCTGTCTCAGGAAAGCTGCTAAGGTGGATGGAACCTATTGCACATGCCCCATTAATTCTGCAGCTGAGTCACTCCAAAAGACTCCCTGGAGCACATGACGGGTAGTGCTAAGGTGCGGAAGCACCTCTCATTCCTGGGAGGGACTGGAATGGAGCACAATCTGTTCTAGCCACTCTTTCCCCTTATCTCAGGATGTTGCAAAAAATTCCAGCATATTCTATAATTAATCTTGAGCACTACAAGCAAATAGAGTTGGGAAAGCTGGGTGGTTCCAGTGCCACCTACAGAACTGTCTTGCAGAGAATGAGCAGAATAGAATCAGGAAGACCAGCTAGAGACCACTGCAGTAACTCTGCATGGACATGTGGTAGACACAGGCTCCCACAGCGGAAGTGGGGGATGTGTGTAAGAACAATGGGTTCTGGATTCATCTGGGAAGAGTAGAGACTTGTCTGAGATGAGTGTTAGACTCCAAGACATTGCTGAAATTATTGGTAAAGAAAGCTCAGGATATTGAATCTGTTTTGTGTGTCATGTTGTTTAATAGCAGTTTTTAAAAATCTAGGGTGAAAATGTAGTTACTATTATGACATTTGGAAGCAGTATACTATGGTTGTTTGCAGTGGCTTCCAATGTTTCTTATACATTAACTGCTGTAACTGATACACTGAGATACTTTGAATATTTTTAATTTTACTAATCAAAGGCTCCTACTAATTGGCCTCTGAAAAGACAAGGCAGATGAATTTTGGGACATTTGTACCCTATTCACACCATTCTAGTTTCCAAAATTACCAGTTCGTTTTACATTTGCCACAGGTAGTGACCTGAGGTTTGAACAAATTTGTTCTCTAATTTCTTGTATTGTTCACTATTGTCTGCTTATTTTTCTTTAGTTGCTTTTTAATTTTTTTTTCTCATCAGAGGGCAATTGTTTCCCAGAATGGGATGGACTCATCTGTTGGCCCAGAGGAGCAGCGGGGAAAATATTGGCTGTCCCATGCCCTGCTTATATCTATGACTTCAATCATAAAGGTATTGAATTTTCTGAAATGATCAATTTAACACAGAAATTTGTCTCTCTCTCTCTCTCTCTTTTGTTTCTTAATAGACTCTAAGGGAACTGAGCCATCTCATCATCTTTCGTCTCTTTTCAGGAGTTGCTTTCAGGCATTGCACTCTCAATGGAACATGGGATTTTATTCAAAGCTCGAATAAAACATGGGCTAATTATTCAGACTGTTTTCTGCAGCCAGATATCAGCATAGGAAAGGTAACAACATTTTTATATTTTTGAATTGCTAAGGGAAAGCAGAATGTTTTTATGTATTTCTTGATTGTCTGTCATTATATATTAAAACCTTTTTTCCCTATGACACAAAGATCATGAAAGTTAATGCAAAGTTGGAATATTTTCAGATGGATTTGCACCATTCTGATATTTTCCTTAGGTTAGGGTAACCTGGTCAAGATACACACACATATATACTTACAGATGTGTGTGTATTTTGTTACAATGTGTTATGTTTACATTATATTCTGTGATATATATTTTTAAATATATATTTCATATATAGCTCCAAATAAGTAGTCAGCAACATGAGTTATGACTCATTCTGTTACCAGTGAATGTCTACATCTATATCACTCTATATTCCTGAAGGATATTCACATTTTAGAGTATTTTTTACTTCATTAGCTCTGCCAGTAGGTGACTTTATTAGTATGTGAAATATTAATTTTGTAGAATTGAAGAGGAACAAGGGGCATCACGCAGGCTTTGTAGCACAATAACTTCATTCTCAGAGATGAGTCAGCTGAGAGGCAGAGATTGTTGGTCAAAGTGACAGTGCTTGCTAATGTCAAGGTCTACAGCAGAGCCCCGGTGTCCTGATTTCACTTCAGTGCTCTTTGCAATGTAGCAATCATACATAAACCCTGAAAACTTCTAGAGTTACTTTTAAGTTATATTTAGCGATTTAATAAATACGCTTAAATTCATATTGTTTTGACTTTGTGAGAAAAAAATGCTGGAAGGGATAGGCATCTGTTACTAGGGATGAATATGTTGATGTGCAAATAATTTTTATGCGGACTCTGAAAACAGCCCATCATGCATAAGCTCTCTAGATGTCAGACACATTTTTATGCCTGCTGCCTTTTAGAGGGAGTAGGAAGGAGAACAGTAAGGAGAGAAGTGAGTTGAAGGTTTCTTTGTTCAGTTTTACAGGGTAAGAACTTTCCTCTTTTTAACACAAAGCACTACCATACCACCCCAATAAGTTATTTAGTAATTGGCCAAATTTTTCCATTTAAAATTTTAATTTTTATTAGCATAATGATTATACTCCTTGTGTGGAGTTGGTGCCTGTATGCAACACATCTCAATTCTTTTTTTCATCTCTTCCCCTCCACCCCCATGTTCCTTCCCTTGATTCCCTTCCTGTTTAAGAAAGATCTATCTTCCTACTTCCTGTTATCTCTTTTATTTCATTCCTTATAATTTGGGTTGAAAGTTCTTAGATAAATTGTGAACGTATGGAGACTGTTTTATCCTCTAATGCCAACATTGAGAAAATATAAAATGCTTCACAATAATTTTAATTTCCTTTACAGAAATAAACATTCCCTGATATTTACACTGTGATGATTATTGGTTATAAATTAAATGATGACAAATGCAAGTTTTCTACAGCTTTTAAATAGCCATTAAATTAAATCATAGTTTTATTTATGCAGAATTTTAAACTTATAACCATTTTTTGTGCCTACTATATTCCAAGGGTTAAAATAATTAAGGATAAATACAAGATATACATTATTTCACATAAAAATAATTTAGAAGTTAACTGAATTTGAAGAATTTTGTTAGCATAAACTAATTTCACCTTCCTAATTAGAAATATAAAGATTTTCTATTGTTTATAATCCTTAAGGAATGATTTGAGAAGACTCAAGAAAAGTATATTTACCCCAATAAGAGAGTTAGAAGGCTTGATACACTGTAAGTCAAAATAAAATTGCTTATTTATGAGATATAAACTATTAATGGTTAAATGAACTTTTTTATAAGAAAGGAAAAAATAAAAAATTAAGGAAGTATGTATTCAGAATAAATGCCACATAATTAAAAAAGAATAAACATCACATCTTTTTTTGGTACCGGGGATCGAACTTGGGTCCTTGTGCTTGTGAGGCAAGTGGCAGAACCACTGAGCTAAATCCCTGGCCCCACTAAACATTGCACCTTTATTGGAAAAAAAGACTAAGATTTTAAGAACTTATGATTTTTTTCTTTAAATAATTGCAGTATCATTGACATGGACAAATGAGGTGATTATTTTTAATAAAAAGAAGGAAAATAATTTTAATAATAGAACACAAGTTTATTAATGTTTTTATAGTATGATATTTCAAACAGTACCATACCATGGAAATTACCATATAACATATGTCATGTCTTATGGCTGTATACACTTTGTAGTGCAATTTAGCAATATATATTTTAAAAACTCGTCATAGCCTTTGATTTTATAATTTCACTTCTAAGATTAAGCATAAGAATTTGGAGTAGGGAAATTAAATGGAAAAATAATGTTTATTGAACAATTTATTATGATGATAAATATTTTAAGGAATTAAAAATTATAGTGGAGAACTG
>NW_004624765.1:7531100-7557995 GCF_000247695.1 Heterocephalus glaber | reverse complement strand
GGAGGGGGTGAAGGGAGGGCTAGGAATGGGGAAAAAATAAGAACCAAGATGCATCATGTAAAGGTACAATTCCCAATGAGAAATGTAAATGTGTTGTATACCTAAAATGTAGCAATAAAAGAATTTAAGAAAAAACAAAACAAACCAAAAACCTCTATCATTCCTCATAGCAGTAGATCCTGTACAGTACCATGCCTAATCTGTTGTTAATGTCATTATGTTATATTTTTCATATCAGATGTTATTTTTTAAAAATCACATTTCTTTTTATTATTATTGCAAGCTATATATATCATATATATATGATATATATGATTTTCAAATCTTTATGTTTGTGACCTAAATTTTTAAGTTCATTGTTTGCCAACTTCATTAGCTCTACTATTTATGGGTCTGTTCCTATTGATTGTATTTTCTCTTGGTTTTATTCCTGTTTCTGCACATACTTCGTGAATTTGATTGGGTATTTTGGCATTGTGAATTTTAGTTGTTTGGTGCTCATTTTACTACATTTTGTTTACAGTTATTTTTCTAAGCATTTAGGTTGCTTGGATCAGTTTTATCTTTCCAAGATTTTTCTTTCAAGCTTGTTATGATAGTTCATGGGGACCTTTACTTAGTGATACTTTAGCTCTAGTATTCTGACATCATGATTCTTGACAATCACTGTTATTTTTGCTTTAAGTTTTTTTGTCTTATTTTTTAAAAGTCAAAAATGAGGAAAATTATCTTATTTTTTAATAACATTAACTATTTTTGGTATCGATGCAAATTTCCTTTTGTAATAATTTTTTTCCTCTGCTTGAAGAAATTTCTTTATCATTTCATATTAAATACTAATGATCACTCAGGGTTTTTTCTCCTCCATTTTGAAAGATATCTTCTCTGTATATAGAAATCTAGAGGGATAGTTTTTTTTTGCAGTACTTTAAAGTTGTGGTTCTATTCTCTTGTGATTTGTTTTGTTTCCAGCAAGAAGTGTGTCATTTAAATCCTCATTCCTCTAGTCAATTTGTATTTTTCCATACTTTTAAGATACTCTCTTTGCTGGTAATTTGGAGCAATTTAATTATTATGGTGTTGATGTAGTTTTCTTTATGCTTCTTTCATTATATCATGACCTTAATTAAAGTGTTTTTATTGGTAGTTTTGCAGTCTTTGACTGCTAATTCCATTTCTGTTATTTTTGGTGTTCTATAGACTATTTTTCCTGGTTACAGATTATATGTTCCTTTTTCTTTGCATGCCTAGTATTGTTGACGAAATAAGACATTAAAGTTACATTGTTAAATTAAAAAGAAAACTATCAAAAAAAGGATATCAAGAAAATGATCTAATTTATATTGACTAAATAAAATAAAATAATTAGTAGAAAATTATCCAAAGAAGTGAAAGATCTATAATTGAAAACTATCAAGAACATGTAATGGAGAAGGGACAATCTTTCCAATAAATGATATTGGAAGAACTATATATATGCATTCAGAAGAATGCAATTAGACCCTTATCTCACACCATGTACAAAAATCGACTCAAATTGAATTAAAGACTTAAGTGCAACACCTGACATTAAAACTAGAAGAAAATATAAAGGAAAATGTCCATGAAATTAGTCTGGAAAATGAGTTTTTGGCTATGATTCAAAAAGCACAGGCAATAAAATCGAAATAAACCAAAGAGATTACACAAAGATAAAACCATGGAAAGAATTCACAGAGCAGAGAGACACTCTAAGGAATGAGACAAGGAGCTTGCAATCCATACAGTTGATAAGCTGTTAATATCTAAAAGATGTACAGAATGCATCTTCTATAGTGAGAAAAATCAGCTCACGGTGAGAAAAAATAGCTCACTTATAGAATAGAAAAGGGTGTAAGTAGACATTTCTCAAAAGACAACATACAAATGGCCAAATATAAGCAAAATGCTTAATATCACTAATAAGCAGAAAAATGTAAATTAAAATTACAATGACATTATCTTATGCCTATTAAAATGCTGTTATCAAAAAAGACAAAAGATAAGAGCTTGAAAGGATAATGATAAAAAGGAACCCTCATAAAATATTGGGTGGGAATGTACACTGGTACAGCCATTATGGAAATCAGTATGGAGATTTCACTAAAAAAGTAAAAATTGAACTTCCATATTATCTAGCAACCCCACTGCTGAGTGCTTACCCAAAGGAACATCAGTTTGTTGAAGAGACAGCTGACTGCACTCCTGTGTTCATTGTGGAGATACAGAAACAACCTAAGTGTTACCAGGAAACAAAAGTTGCCAGAGCTAAATGGAAAATTGCCAAACTCCATCATGTTGGAGTTTTAAAACATCGTACTCATAGAAAAATCAGACAAATTTTCCACAGGATATCTTTTAAACAATTTGATGGAATTGACATGTATAGAGTACTGTACCCAATTAACTGCAAAATTCACATTCTTAAGAACTATCCACCAAAGTTTCACCAAGATAAAACACTTGTTGGTCTAGAAAGCTCTCTGACTACAAACAGATTAATTAAAAATCAATTAAAGTATGGAGATAATTCACAAATAGAAATTATATGACCCATAGCAAATAAAAAAACTCAAATGTAAAAAAATTGTGTGACATAACTAAAGCAGAGCTTAGAAAGAATCTCATGACTTTCAAGGGATTCATTAGAAAAGAAAAAAGGTGAAAATGTGTGGGCCAGGGATTTAGCTCAGTGGTTCCACAGTCTGCCTCGCAAGCACATGGTCTTGAGTTCCATCCCTGGTACCAAAAAAATATATAGTTCAAAAGGTGAAAACGCAATGATCAAAGTTTCCACATTAAGCTATTTAACGCTAGACATGCAGTAACCACTTTAAAAAGCTGGAAAAAAGATACCTCAGGCCCGTCCTTATGGATTACATCTGGAATCCTAGGATTCTGGGAGGCTGAGGCAGTAGGATTGCAAGTCCAAGCTCAGCCAGGGCAACTTAGCAAGGTCTTGTCTCAAAAATAATTAAAAAAACAACAACAGGGTTGGGAATTTAGGTTAGTGCAAAGGCCCCACATTCAATCCCCAGTCTCTCTCTCTTTCTCTCCATAAATATATTATATACATTTTGTATATTTCTAAAAATATTAATATATGTCATATATATTTCTAAAAATTTTGAAGTAACATAGGGTGATGAGAAAGAAAAACAGAAATGAAAAATGAACAACAGAACAACAGAGAATAAAAAATGATAGATTTAGCCTTAATGTATCAGTATTTATTTAAAATAAATGGTCTAAATATACCAACTAACGGAGATTTTGAGTCTATTAAAATATGACCTAAATGTATGCTGTCTATAAAACAGTTATTTCATTGTAATTGTATCTTGAATCTTGGCTTCAGTGATGGTTACAAAAATGTACATATGTGTTAAAATGCCACAGACCTAGAAATAAGCATATTACACCAATGCCAATTTTCTGGTTTTGATATTTTAGTATAATTATGTATGATGTAACTGGAGAATACTGGATGAGGTGTACACAGAACCTTTCTTACTACCTTTTTCTACTTCTTTTGAGTGATCATTATTTTAAATTTAAAAAATTAAAAAGGAATAAAGTATTGCTATATATAGTATTTATTATCAAAAACAATATGTTGATAAAAAGAAAATATACTATGTAGTTCTAAAAAGTCTAAGAGCAGTCTAGAATGTAGTATATAAAGTCTGGGAACAGAGAAAACTAATTCATGGTGACTTAAATTGGAATAGTAGTTACCTAAGGGTGGAAAGTGGGCAGCTTTGACTAGCAAGGGGCACAAATGAACGTAGATTGTCAAAATCTATCAAAGTATTCATTTTAGATCTGCACATTTATTGCTTATGAATTACAGCAAAAAAAAACAAACAACCTGAAGAGAACTAGAAGTAACATTTCAAAAATGACATACTATTTTTACCAGTTTTCTGGTAAAATAGGCCCATTACATATGTGATTATCTCTTCCCCTACAGCAAGAATTCTTTGAAAGCCTTTATATCTTATACACTATTGGTTATTCCATCTCCTTCGGCTCCTTGGCTGTGGCTATTCTCATCATTGGATACTTCAGGTGAGTGATTCTTGGTCACTTTCTTCATGAAAGGACATGTTCTGATTCCTATCCATAGGAGCCACAAAGATCTCACAGTCTGTGCCACAAAATATTTTTCCCAAGGCAACATTTTTTTGAGACAGGGTCTTGCTAACAAGTTCAGCCTTGAACTCCCTATGTAGCCCAGGCTGGCCTTGAACTTGTAGTGATCCTCCTGCCTCAGCCTCCCTAGTGCTAGGACTACTGGTACACACCATCACACCCAGCCCAAGACAACATTTTTAACTAAGCCTAATGTTATTACATTATTTGGCAATTCATTTCCCCTGCAAATTCAGGGGCTTTTGGTTAAAAACCTAAAACATCAAAGCAATAATATCTAATAATAGATCTGTATTGCATTATATATGCTTGCAAAGTAATGCAATAAAGAGTCTAGTGAATTATGATGTAATAATTTATTATACTTTTCCCAAATGATTTTGGTGCCACTGGACAAAATGTCATTCCAAAGTATTTGATATTAGCACATAAAAAGACAGTGTTGCCTAATTTTGTTGTAAACTTGTGTCCAACTGAATTCGACTTAGTCTAAATCAACACAAATGATTGAACATCAGTATAGAGATATAAAAGAATATTGTCTAGAGGATGAATATACTCATAACACTCACAGTTGATTTGTGATACCTATATTTGGCAAAACAAGTAGTATACAATGTGAGAAGTGCTATGAAGGAGTGCACAGTAACTTGCTCTATGTGTGAGAGTGTGCCGTAATTTGGGAGGGCAGAGTGGGCAATGAAGGCGTGCCTCCCTAGATGAAAAATCCAAAATGGTACCTGGGAATAAGTAAGATTTAACCAAAAGATGAGACCTGGAAAGAGTTCCAAACCTGCCTTGACATCAAGAAAAAGGATGGAACATTTGAGAATTCAGAACTTCTTTATTGGCTGACTAGTCCATTTATTTAAGACTTTTCTCTACTGTGTGATACGCTTTTTGGTACTGATGGAGTCTAATTGAAAAGAAAAGTAGCATAACACAAAAATTATACATAGGAATGGACTTATTGAATCATTATAAAAGTGTGAATCCTGTAGTACAGATATAGGGTATTGGGAGTACTGAGGAGTGAGTGCAGAGCTGCCCAGGTATGAGGGAGAGACTTCCCAGAACAGCTGACCTGTGAGGTAGAATTGAGCAGTGAGAAGGAGAACAGTGTGTTCCTGATGGTGGGATCAGAATGTGCAAAGACAAGAGGCATAAAGGAGTTGAGCAGACTCAGGGAACATAGAAGAGTTGCAAGTGTGTGTAGCTTACAGGAATGGTCAGGAAGAAAGTAGGAATCGTGGCACTAGGTTTTAGACCTTCATGTAGGACTTTGAGTTTTGTCCTATGAAGGTAACAAGAAGCTAATGAAAAAAAGTTTTTTTCCAGTAGCAAAATTTTCTTGTCTTAGAAAACTGTAAAAAAAAGTGACTTTGTGAATCTTGCAGGCTGTACATCATAGTGAATAAGCCTCTAAGGCATCTCATTAAGAATGTTTTGTTTTCCTTTTTGAGAATGATGATTGTGTCCATGATTTCCTAAAATCATTTAAATTTTAAAAAACTAGTTTAGAAAAAACTGTGAATATTTATGGGGTATGATGTGGTGTTTCAATACTTGCGTATATTGTGTAATATTTAAATTATATTAGCGATATCTATTTTCTCAAATATTCATCCTTTCTTTTTTTCAATTTGTTTTATCTATTTTTTTCTTTCACCTTTTTTATTAGCACATGTTTGCCAGACATAATGACTACATTCACTGTGGGGAGTTTACATATATACATAAAACATCTTAATTCTTTTTACTTCCCCTTTCCCTCCCCTCTCCTCTTTCCTCCATTGCTTGATCTCCTTTTCATTTGCAAAAGATCTATCTCCATGTTTCCCATTATCTATCTTTTATTTTGCTCTTTAAATTATTTCACATATTGAGTACTTATGTAAGAGAAACAATGATATATAAGGTTGTGTGGCTGATTGTTTTCACTTAACATTATGGTCAGAAGGTGCATTCATTTCCCCACAAATGATTCATTTGTCCTTCTTTATGGTAGAGTAATACTCCACTGTGTATAAACGCCATATTTTTTAATTCATTCATCTGTTGATGGACATATAGCTCACTTCCATGATTTAGTTATTGTAAGTTACTGTGCTTCTGTAAACATGGGTATTCATGTATCACAATAATATGATGTCTTTAATTCATTTGGGAGGATACCGAAAGGGGAACAGCTGGGTCAAATGGAATTTCTAGGTTTAGCTTTTTGAGGACTCTCCATATTGATTTCCATGGTGGTTGTACTAGATTACTCTCCCACCAACAATGTAAAAGAGTTTCCCTTTTCCCTCAGCCTCTGTAGCATTTGTTATTATTTGATTTCTTGTTAATAGCCATTCTTTTGGAGTATTACGGAAATCTCAGTGTTGTTTTAATTTGCAGGTCTCTGAAGGCCAGAGATATTGAACACTTTTTCATATATTTATTGGCCAGCTTTACTTCATCTGATTCTTGATGTTATTTCTAGTGCTTTTGGGGCTCTGTTCAGAAAGTCTTTGTTGATGGTTATGTCATCAAGAGTTTTACCTATTTAATTTTCCAGTGGATTCAGTGTTTCTGTTTTAATATTTAGATCTTTAATCCATTTTTATTTATTTTAGTAGATGGAGAGAGATTTGTGAGTCTAGATTCAATTTTTGGCATTTGCATAGCCAGGTTCCTCAGCACCATTTGCTCTAAAGAGGCTATCTTCTATTCAACATATGCTTTTGGCCCTTTTGTCAAAGATTAGATAGTTTAATGTGCCTGGGTTGTTTCTGAGCCCTCTATTCTGTTCTAATAATCCACAAGTTTGTTTTTGTTCCAGTACTATACTGTTTATATTACTATAGCTTTGAAAGATGACTTGAAATCTAGAATTGTGATGCCTTCTGTTTTGCTCTTGTTGTCCAGAATTGCCTTTGCTATTCTGAGTCTCTTCTATTTCCATATACATTTTAGGGTTGTTTTTTCTAGTTTTATAAGAGATGGTGTTGGTATTTTGATTGGGATTGCATTAAATCTGTATATCAGTTTTGTAAGTATGGCCATTTTGACAATATTGGTTCTGCCTATCCAAGGACAGAGGATATCATTTAATTTTCTGATGTACTCTTTGATCTCCTTTTTCAGAGTACCATAATATATAATAATGGGCTTCTGTCTTTCAGTTTATCATGTTTTCCTCTTTTCAGAGGAGGAATTTGGGCTCATTTTATTTTCTTCTCCTATTTCCAATTTTTTTCAAATGTAAATACTGGCTGTTTCTCTGCATAGACGATTGCATTGCACTAGGAACTACATCCATCTGCATTTATTTGTGTCTTTCATGATGAGAGCTATAAGCATCTTTGTCAAGGATAAAGTGGCCCATGCTCACCTAAGAATAGGGGAACTACAGTCCCTGATGTTGAATGACCTACAAAATTCCATTGGAGTGCCTTCTGTGGACAAATCGCAATATGTAAGTGTTTTCACCATTTTCTCTCAGTAAAATTTTTGTCACATTGCAAATAAGTAAAATTTCACAGTCTACTAAACATTTATTAATGTGTTTTGGCTTATTTTATCTCTGAATTACCTAAATTAAATAATTGATACTTCCTCAATTCTCTCTCCTGTTTTGTTAGTCAACTTTTTGTTGCCATGATCAAGTATCTGAGATAAAAAAGCTTAAAGGAGAAAAGATTTGTCTTGGCTCATAGTTTCAGCCTAAGGTTGTCTGGCTCCAAGGCAGAAACATGGCAGACAGGCATGATGTGGAAAGCTGCTTACCTCATGGGAGCCAAGAAGTAGAGAGAAAAGAAAAGAGTCAGAAAGAGGGAGGGGCAAGGGAGTGGTTATACTCTTCAAAGGCACGCCCTCTGACTTCTTCCTCCAACTGAGCCACAACTCCTAATAACCCATCCAGCTCTGAACTTATCAATAGGTTAATTCTCCTCTTAAGTACCACCTCTGAATATTAGTGCATTGGGAATCAGACCCTCAATACATAATCTTTAAGGCAAGAGTAAATATGACAGCATATTTAAACCACCACTTAAGTCTAATCACACATTTTAGAGTATTAAAAAGGCACTTGGGCTCTTTCCTACAGAACACTCTAGAGTGTACTACAAAAAGCATATGATTGGAATGACATTTGATGTATAAACTATAGCAACTCTCATGGGCCACTGCTTTCAAAAGTGAAAAAACAAAAAAACCAATGCATCAGCAAAACTAGAAACTTAAAAGCCCTTGGTAATTGGCTCCTCTATTGCGTCTTCAAAGTCCTGTTCCCATGTACAATCCCCATGGTGTCCTGATGGTACAAATTAAAGCGCTGTCTGTATCTCTGCTGTTTCTCTGTAACTTTGTAGTGCCTGTTGATGCTGATTCTAGATGGGCCTTGTGCTTTGCTTTACCCAATAGCGTGAAGTGGAAGGGGTAGTGAGCCAGGTGAAGGGAACCTCCATGAGTGAGCCTGGCCAGGATTGGCTGAGCCCAGCCAGGTCAGCAGAACTCCTCAGTCCATCCACAGATACATGAGACATGAGAATTTATCGTTTTAAGTCATTAACTTTTGGGGTGGTGTATTTCTCTGCAATAGCAGCATAAAGAAGACCAGAATGAAATAAATTCATGATAGAAAGATGGATACTTTTCTTCTTTAGGTTTCCCTATACTTCCCATTTTCTTTGATAATCATGTGTTATTTTTATAAAGGGAAAATTTATGAAAAAGTGACATTTTTGTAACTTTAAAAAAATATAATTCTAACAAAAGAATGAAGTCCATAATCTTAAAAAGTGCTATGTTAAAATAACTTCATTCTCATCTCTTTTACATTCTCAGCCTTCTTGTGTATAGGAGACATAGTAAACTATGCAAAGGAAACAGCAAAAATGTTTTCTAGTCGGCCTCCCATGCAATTAAGAGTTTAATATGATGTAATTTTGGTTTATTTGTAATAGATCGGGTGCAAGATTGCTGTTGTGCTGTTTATTTACTTCCTGGCTACAAACTACTACTGGATCCTGGTGGAGGGTCTCTACCTGCACAATTTAATCTTTGTGTCTTTCTTTTCGGACTCAAAATACCTGTGGGGCTTCATCTGCATTGGCTGGGGTAAGGCACTTAAGTCTCCTTTCCTTTTAAACTGGTCATGTTCTTAGGCCAGATTCTCAGGAGGATGTTTTGAAAGAAATTCAAGACAGCATAGTTTTTAGCCATGTATGTTTAGAACTGCTGGGCTCACACCTTATACCAATATTCTGCTTTACCCATAATTTCTTCCTAAAAATTTTGGATTTTTGAATTGCTAAGCTATAATGATGCATCCTTGATTGGTATTTCTAGGTCATATATAGAGAATTCTAGCAGGAAATTTATAGGACTATATTGACTGCCTTTAGCAAATACAAACCACAAACTAATTTTGGAGGTTCACTGTGTCTTTTAGAAGGAGATCATTTAAATTCCTTTTGGCAGAGTAATTTTCTTAAAAAGGACATTCAGCTTATATTTCAAAAATGACAGTGTGGAACAATTATTGGATTAAACACTAACTCAACATGACATGGAGAAATGCATATTGCTTGTTAAAATTTAAGAGAAATTAAAACTCATACAGTATATGGCTAAAATATAGAATAATATGAAGGTTAACAATTACAGATCTTAGCTGCTACTCGTATTCTAATTATGAGGTGCTTAACATAGGAAGAAAGATCGTTAAAGTGACTCAACATTAAATTTGAAGATATTTGTTCCTTCTCTCTAAATAACACCAATTTGCCTGTTTGACCTTAACATTATTTTAACAAATGACAATCGGAGTAAGTTGTATAACATTTACTACTAACTAGCTAAGAACTTTTAAAAAGAGTCAAATTACTGTAAGACTTTATTATGAAATAATAATTGTTGAGAATAAAGTTTTATTTCTGAAGGCAGCTCATCTTTTTTTTTTTTTTACCGGGGATCGAACTCAGGACCTTGTGCTTGCAAGGCAGGCATTGGCACCATTGAGCTAAATCCCCAGCTGACCTCATCTTGTTTAAGGCTCTCTGTTATTTTTTTTTCAGATAAAAAAATCAGCAGTTTATTTTTTATTTTATGATAAAATTTCATAACCAAATAAGAGAATAGCAATAGTATTACACTGTGTATTGATATCTTCAAAGTAGAGTACAAGACATAAACCAAAAAGATTCTTACAAAAAAGAAACAGATAACACAAAATTTTATCTTATTTTTTACATTTTTTATTAGTACACGTTTGCAGCACATGATGATTACATTTCATGTGGGGAGTCGGTACATGTACATAACACATCTTAACTCTCTTTCATTCCCTCTCCCTCCCCTGTCTCTTGATCGCCTTCTCATTTGAGAAAGATCTGTCTTCTACTTCCTGCTTTGCAAGACCTTTTGATAACATAATCCACAGTGAATTCAATTTCATAAATTTTCTCAATGACATTATTTATTGGTTTCATTAGTTTTAAAGTTTTTTGTTTGTTTTTTTTGGTACTGAGGATCAAACTTGGGACCTTGAACTTGTGAAGCAGGCGGCAGAACCACTGAGCTAATCCCTGGGCCCTGTTTTGAGGTTTTTATTGCTCATTTGGGCCAAGTTGTTATATCTTTAAGTTCTCTTCAGCTAGGTAAATACTCAGAAATGTGTTACTTACATTGCAGTGATATGTGTAGTTACATTATTTACATTGATTTTGATGATTCTTAACAACAAACTGGAAGGAAAGGAAATTTATAGTCCAAAGTGGAACTTATGCCATATCTGACTTTTACTAAACTGAAGGCAAATATTTAAAAACGACCATTTTATGTTTTTATAACAAACAAGAAGTGACTACCAATGACTGCTGTTTATTTTTTCTTTCAACCAACTACTACCTTATCTTTGCCTCAGTTTTTCCATAGATAAAAGCATTTTTCCTGGTTCTATTTTATACTTTCATCTACATATTTTTGCTATGTTTTAATTCTGTATTTCAAAGATTTCCCGTTTGTTATTATCATTATTGAGTGTGGTGGTTAACCTGGATATCAGCAGTCATCTTTAATTTGTAGCTGTTAGATGCAATACCAGTATGTGCAACTTCTCAAATAAAAGGATCTATTGTGGTAATTTTGTACAGTCCTATTCTTATGGCAAAGCATATTCATGTAGAATATTTTTATATTCTGTTATCTATGCTTCCAGTTTTATTATCTATAAAATGCTCTTAATCCAGCAAACATTTTTCAGTCATCTGTTTGGCAGCTAATATAATTTAAATACAGAGGTATGTGTTAAAGTCTGTGTCTTAGTCTATTTTATGTTTCAACAACAAAATTCCTGGAGCTGGATAACTTATTTTTAATTAATTTTATTGGCATATTTTAGATATACATAATCATAAGTCATCATATGGAATTTGTACCTGTACATGATATATCTTGATTCTTCTTTTTTTATCCTTTCCTCCCCTCCCTTCAATCCCTTTCCCCCCTTATTTACAGAAATGTTGTTTCCATTTTTTTCCTTCTATTCTCTTTTTCTTTTTGCCTTCTTTCCTTTCCTCCACTTCCCTCCCTAGTTCCCTTCCCATTTGAACATTTTCTTCCATTTTCCCAATATCTATTATATATTTTGTCCTTATTTACACTATCAGTTTCTCATACTAGAGAAACCATGATATATTTGAACATGTGTGTCTGATTTATTTCACTTAAGAGTATGGTCTCAAGGTGCATCTATTTACCTAGCAATGTCACAAGTTTATTCTTCTTTATGGCAGAGTAGTATTCCATTGTATAAACAAACCACATCTTTATCCATTCATCAGTTGATGGGCATTTGGGTTGTTTCCATGATTTAACTATTTAAAACTATGCTGCTATGAACATATGTATGCATATATTGCTGTGGTATGATGCTTTTAATTCTTTTGAGAAGATACCAAGAAGGGAAATAGCAGGATCAAATGGAACCTCTAGTTTTAGTTTTTTGAGAAATCTCCACACTGATTTCTACAGTGGTGGCACCAATCTACACTCCCACCAACAATGAAGAAGGGTATCTTCTCCCCCTCAGCACTGCCAGCATTTGTTATTGGTTGATTTCTTGATGATAGCCATTCTTTCTGGACTGAGTTGGAATCTCAGTGTTTTAATTTGCATCTCTCAAATGACCAGTGATGTTGAACATTTTTCATATATTTATTTGCCATTTCTACTTCTTCATCTGAGAAGTGTCTATTCATTTCACATGCCCATTTTTGGACTGGGTCTTTAAATTTGGGGGGGTCTGATTTTTTTGAGTTCTTCATATATTCTAGATATTAGTCCTTAGTCAAAGGAACAGGTGGCAAGAATTTTTTCCCACTTTTCAGGTTGTCTCTTCTCTCTGTTGGTGGTTTCCTTTACTGTGCATAAGCTCTTTCATAAGATAAGATCCCAGTTGTTGATTCTTTGTGATATTTCCTGTGTGATTGGGGTTTTTTTCATAAAGTCTTTGCCTACACATCTGTCTTCAAGAGTTATACCTTTTGTATCTTCCAGCAGATTCAATGGTTTTGTTTTAATATTTAGATCTTTGATCCATTTTGATTTTAGTTTACTGCAGAGATATAAGTTTAGCGAGAGATATGGGTCTAGTTTTAATCTTTGGCATGTGGAAAGCCAGTTTTCCTAAACCATTTATTAAAGAGACTATCTTTCTTCTAGTGAAGGTATTTGTACCCCTTGTCAAAACTAAGGTGATTGAGTGTATTTGGAGTCATTTCTGCATCTTCTAGTCTGTTCTATTAATCCTTGGGTCTGTTTTTTGCCACTACTGTGCTATTTTTATCATGGTAGCTTTGTAGTATAATTTCAAGTCAGGAATTGTGATGCCCTCTGCCTTGCCTTTGTTGCCCAGAATTATTTTTGCTATTTTTAGGTCTCTTCTGCTTCCAAATGAATTTTAGGATTGTTTTCTCTAATTCCATAGAGGTATTTCACATCTTTTGATAGACTAATTCCTGAGTATTTCTTTTCTTTGGATGCTATTGTAAAAGGTATTGTTTCCCTAATTTCTCTCTGGCAAGTTTGTTATTTTTGTACAAGAATGCTCTTGAGTTTTGAGTGTTGACTTTGTATCCAGCTATGCTACTGAATTTGCTTATTAAAACTAGAAGTCTTTTGGTGTAGTTTTTTGAGTCTTTTATGTAGAGTATCATGTTGTTCACAAATAATAATTTAACTTCTTTTTGTGTCTTTATTCCTTTTATTTCTTTCTCTTTTCTAATTTCTCTGGCTAATATTTACACAACTATAGTGAATAAGAGTGGATATCCTTGTCTTGTTGCTGATTTTAGAGTGAAAGCTTTCAGTTTTTGCCCATTTAGTATGATGTTGGTTGTTGGTTCATCATAGACAGCTTTTATCAGATTGAGGCCTTCCTTTTCCAATTTTCTGTAGGGGTTTTATCATGAATGGGTGTTGGAGTTTGTCAAATGCTTTTTCTTTATCTATTGAGGTGAACATGTGTCTTTTGTCCTTGGCTCTGTTAATATGGTGTATTCATTTATTGATTTGCATATATTGAGTCATCCTTGCATCCCTGGGATGAATCCTACTTGGTCATTGTATATAATCTTCTTGATGATTTGCTGCATTCTGCTCACTAGTATCTTACTGAGGATTTTTACATCTATGTTCAGTAGGGAAATTGGCCTCTAGTTCTCTTTTTTATTGGATCCCTCTCTGGTTTTGGAATCAGGGTGATGCTTGCTTCCAGGAATGATTCTGGGAGTATTGCTTCCCTTTCAATTTCATTAAAGAGTTTGAGGAGTAGTGGCATTAGATCTTCTCTAAAGTTCTTGTAGAAATCAGCAGTGAATCCATCAAGACCTGGGATTTTCTTTGTTGGTAAATTTTTAATTACATTACATTTAATTATATTTTATTGATTGATATTGGGTTATTTAAAATCTCTATATCTTCTTGATTCAGCTTTGATAATTCATATGTATCTAGGAATCTATCTTTTTCATGTTTTCCATCTTATTGGAATATAGGTCCTCGAAGTAGGTGTTAATAATTTTTTGCATACTGCATGATTCTTGTCATTTCATCCACTAACATTCCTAATTGACTGGGTTTGAATCTTTTCTTTGCCTTTTTTTTTTGATGAAGTTGGGTAAAATTTTGTCCATTTTATGTAATATTTCCAAGAACCAACTCTTTGATTCATTGCTTTCTTAGTCTCAGTTGCATTAATTTTTTCTGTAATCTTTATTATTTCCTCACTCATACAAGCTTTGGGCTTGACTTGCTCTTCTTTTTCTAGAAGCCCAAGGTTCAAAATTAGGTTATTTATTTGAGCTCATTGTGTTTTGTTTATGTGGGAAATTATTGCTATAAATTTCCCTCATAGGACTGCTTTCATTATGTCCCATATGTTCTGGTTTTTATCACTTAATTGTAGAAACTGTCAAATTTCTTCTTTAATTACATCTGTGACCCATTGGTCATTCAGGAGGATATTATTTAATTTCTATGTGCTTATGAATTTTTTGTGGTTTCTCTGCTATTGATTTCCAACTGCATTACACTGTGGTCTGATGATATGCATGGGATAACTTCAGTTTTTTTGCACTTACTTAGGCATCTTTTATGAGCTAGTAAGTGGTCTATTTTGAAGAGTGTCCCATGTGCAGCTGAGAAGAATGTCTATTCTGATGTTGTGGGGTGAAACACTCTGTAGACATCTACTAAGTGCATGTGCTCAAAATTTGGTTCAGTTCTGATTTGTTGATTTTTTTGCCTATCAGTTGATTTTTTTTTGTCCATTTCTGACTGTTTGGTATTGATATCCAACATTATAAATGTATTAGCTTTTATTTGATTTTTCATGTCCAAAGTAACAAAGCAAATAAATGAGGCTCTAGAGAAAAACACATCAGAAATAATTTCTCACATAACTTCAGAGATGATGACCAAAATTAAGGGGGATCATTAGTGAATCTAGAGAAGATACAGATACAGATGAAAAATAGAGGATGCCCTTATATTTGGTGCATAGATGAATTTTTATCTCTTCCTCTTGGGTTGTTCCCTTAAAAAGGATGTTGTGACCTTCTTTGTCTCTCTTGATCAGTCCTGGCTTGAAATCCACTTTGTCTGTGAATAGAAAAGCTACCCTTGCTTTTTTCCCAGGTTCCTGTCACATGGAGTATCGTTTTTCATCCTTTAACTTTCAATCTATGAATTTCTTTTTCAGTTAAAAAAATGTGTTTCTTGTAGGCAGCATATTGTTGGATTGTGTTTCTTAATCCATTCTTCCAGTCTGTTTCTTTTGATTGGTGAATTGAGACTATTTACATTGATGCTTATAACTGATATGTATTGGCTTATCTTTGTCATGTTATTTTCCTATTGTTGGTTCCCTTTCTTTTCCCTCTGTTTAATTAGTTGCTTTGCCTAGTGGATTCATTCTGTTGGGTTTCATAGAGTTGCAGTCTTCATTATTTCTTTCTAGACTGTCCTTCAGAAAATTTTGGAGTGCTGGTTTGGTGGTCATGAATTTCTTCAGGTCTTCTTTGTCCTGAAGTACTGTATTTCTCCATCAATTTTGAAAGATAGTTTTTTTTTTTTGTACCAGGGATTGAACTAGGGTCCTTGTGCTTGTGCAGCAGGGAGCAAAACCACTGAGCTAAATCTCCGACCTTTGAAAGATAGTTTTGCAGGGTACATCAATTTGAGTTTGAGGTTGTTTCCTTTTTTTTCTTTTGTACTGGGGATCAAACTCAGGACCTTGTGCTTGCAAGGCAGGCGCCATGCTGCTGAGCTAAATCCCTGGCCCTGGAGGTTGTTTTCTTTCAGGTCTTGAAATACTTCACTCCAAGATCTCCTTGGCTTAAGGGTTTGTGTTGAGAAGTCTGCTGAAATCCTGATGGGATTTCCTTTATAGGTGATTTGTTTCTTTTCTCTAACAGCTTTCAATATTCTGTTCTTATCTTCAGTTCTGGAATGTTGACTATTATATGCATTGGGGTAGATTTTCCTTTGATCATGGCTAATTGGAGTTCTATATCCTCACTTATCTGTATGTCAAATTCTTTTTCTATGCTTGGGAAGCTTTCTGCCATTCCTTCCATGAACAGGTTTTTCACACACTATCTCCTGCTTTTTCAATGACTCTGATCAATATTGTTATTCTTCTTTACATCATCTACAAACTGTTTGATTCATTTATTGTGATCCTTTGCTATTTTAAAAAAAATCTTTCTTTTCATGATCGCTAACCAAAATCCTGTCTTTTAGATCTAATATTCTGTCCTCACATTGGTTCATTCTGCTGCGTATACTTTCAATAGAATTTTTAATCTCCTATATATCTGATTGAATCTGACTCATGGATTCCATTTCTTTCCTATGTTGGGCATTCATGGTTTCCACCATTTTCCTAAGCTCCTGTATTTTTTTTTATACCAGGGATCAAACTCAGGATCTTTTGGTTGCAAGGCACATGGCGGCACCACTGAGCTAAATCCCTGGCCCCACTCCTCTATTTTTTATCTGTATCTTCTCTAGATTCACTATTGATGCCCTTGATTTTGGTCATCATCTCTGAAGTTTTCAGAGAAATTATTTCTGATTTGATTTTTTTCTAGAGCCTCATTTATTTGGTTTGTTACTTCTGCTGTTACCACTTCAGAGAGTCCAGGTTTCAAATTGTTCCTCCTCATTGCCCCCTGGGATTGCCTTTGACAAGCTGGAAGTCTGAGGTGGCATCTGGGGTTGCATCTTGCTGAAATGTCTTCTCATTTTCTTTTCTTTTTTTTTAGTTTAATTTCTGTGTTGATGCTTGTAAATTGTTTATGGTAGATATCCTTATTGCTAGTATTGAGAACCCTTAGGAAATGACTACTTCTTGAAAATATCTTCCACATGTAGCTGGCTTTTGGGTTTTGAATCTATCACAAGATCCTACCTCTTTAAGTTATTTGGAGTGTGAAATTGATGCCTATTTGGTCTAGCCTCTTGTTCTTTAGCCCTAGACTATGACATTGTTTATGACCCTCAGGCAATCCCAGTCTTGGCATACAGCTAATTAGAACAATTATGTCACCTTGGCTAAGGTGGTACAATCATTACTAATAACAGCATGAGACACACCCCAGAAAATGACAAACTGTGCTAAGTAATAATTTGCCACCTTTAACTATAACAGGATTTGTGGTTATACAACAAAAGCTAAAACAAATCAGAAAATTGTGTACAATAAATTTTCTCTCAATATGGTGATTTTACCCTCAGGGGAGAAAATTTCAAAGGAATTAGGGGGAAAACAGAGAAATAGAAGAAGAGAAAGGGATTAGCACCAAGGCTGGATGACAAAAGAAGATTACACAAGGTTTGGGAACTTGTGAAGAAGACTGGAGGGAAAGATAGAAGGAAGAAACACAAACAAGAACAGAACTACTAAAAAAATCTAGAAACAATGTTTTCATTCATATAAAAATAACAAACAGTCAAGAAAAACAGGAAAAAATAGAAAAAAAAGAAAAAGAGGAAAAAATAGAAAAAAAATGAAACAGCAAAGATAGGAAGAAAAACAGATGTAATAATGTCCACTTCAGGGTGTTTCTCTGCTATTTCTTGCCAATTGAGAGAGGGGATATACAGAGCCTAGATCTGTGTTAATTGATCCCAGTAAGCCAACAGTAGAATTATGGAGGTGGTGGATAATCCCAGCCATCCTAGGCCTTTAGTTCCATTGAAGTTCAGGCTGCTTCTGCTCTCTGCCTGTGAGGCTGTGACCTGTGTTTTTCAGCCAGCAACACTGAGTGCCTCCTGCTTACTTGAACTGTACTTATGTTTCAAAATATGTAATAAAATGATAGATAGTAAGACTGATGACCAAAAATCTTTTAAGAGCTCTAAAATGATTTTCCACTCTTTATTCCTCTCAATAGAGTACACATTTTAAGAAAACAGAGACATTGACTTTTTTATTATTTTATCTTCTGATACTAGCATAATTCTTAACAAATAAATGGACATTTACTAGGTGTGTCATGGTTCAGTGGTTGGAGGGATGCATAGATGGACAGATGGATGCATGAATAGCTAGCTGGACAGAAAGTGTATGCAAGCTAAGCCTAAGAAGTAGCCAGAATTAGGTAGGTTTACTTTGACAAAAATTTCTTAAAACATAGAAACTGAGAAGATATAAAACTCATTACATGAAAGTAATGAATATAATTGGAATATAGAATCATAAAATTCAATAGTCATTTCATTTCATTGTGAATTTCATTGCTTAGAAAAAATACCTGAAAATTTACACATGTGGTTTTTAGAAGATTAAGAATTTAATATTGTGCTTGGTAAAAGTTCTAACCTAAGTTAAAGTTTTTTCTTCCTTTGTAATGTGTTTTCTGCCTTCTAGAGTGTTTGAATTATAGTCTCTGTATATCCTTTAAACATCTTTCATAAAAATCACAAATAAAAAGTCACATACAATTTTTTAGTCTTTTCTTGCAGTATTTCATGAAAGTCCAGGCTTGTGTGCATTTTTTTTTGTAGTGTCAGATTCTAATCAACTACAGCATGATATGAACTGTCACTTTTTGTGAAAACTCATTATAATAGATTTGCTATTGCAGGCCTAGAGGGGTTTATCATTGACAAAAGACAAATATCACATGTTTAAATCATCCAGCTATCATGGTAATCACCAATGTTCATACTATTAATGCATGCAGGTGTTTTTGCCTTGAGTTGATATGAGTCACAGAAAGGAAAAGGCTAAGGTTTTTTAAGGTTTTTTTAAAGAACCATTTCTTTCAGCTTCTCAGGAGTTACTCTTGTGGTTTCACTCCTTAAAAGTGTAGGGCTGGGCTGGACAGGGTGATGCACATGTGTCCAAAGTCCCCGCACTTTGGAAGCTCATGCAGGGGGGTTTCAAGTTCAAGCCTAGCTTGGGTAACTTAGATCCTGTCTCAAAAAAAAATTAAGAAAAGATTTTTAAAAGGGCTGAAGGTTTACCTTAGTGGTAAGTGTATCTCTGGATTTGATCCCTTATACTACAAAAATAAATAATTTAAAAAAATGTGTGGCTCTCAGTGGAGCAAAAGTCAAACTATACCATCCACTATTTACTTCTGGCCCCATGAACTTCATTTCCCTCTAAATGTGGCTTCAACCTACATCCTCCAATTGGAAATCAAACCAAACTTCACCTTCATACTTTCAGGGACAAATGACATCAACGTCATCACTTGTTTTTCAAATTAACAACATGGAAACTAGATAGACTTTTCTTATTCACATATCAACATTTTTTGTATCTGTTTTTCTCTATCAACTGCTAATAGTATATTACTACAATGTGTGGCAAATATGGGAAAAACTCTTACTATTAAAAACAATATGGTCTCTTAATTGTTTTCTGATTACAGGGTTTCCAGCAGCATTTGTTGTGGCCTGGGCAGTGGCACGAGCAACTCTGGCTGACACCAGGTGAATAAAAAACAGAAGAGGTGAAGAGAGAACCTCAGGTTTCGCAGGCTCAGACTTCCTGCTTGGAATCCACACTGGCTACTGTTTTTGGATGCCATTGTCCTTCAGGGACACCATGTGGGAAGTGGCCTTGATAACAATTCCAACCTCCAAGACATTACCAGCAAACTCCCTATCCCAAAGGACCTTGGTCAGAAAGACTCACAGACCAGGTTGAGTTGCTTGAGCTCCCTGGATATGAAATCAATTTAACATGCTGTGAGAAACAAAGGGAAAAGGATGAGTAAGGAAGCACATTACGGTATTGTGAGAGCAGGTAGAAGGACCACACTGCTTTAATACTGGACTAAGCAGTGTTCCTACTTCCTATCTTTTTCTCTGCCACATCAACCTCCCTCAGTTTTGGTGTGGTTTTGAGGGCTGGAGATAGACGCTTGCAGCAAGGGGAATCCTAGGTCACTTGCAGGGCCAGTGACACATGCTGGCTGATTTAGAGACAGAGGAGCAAGTGCATTGGCTATAGATGTACATTCTTTGCCTGCTGAGTAGCTCTAGGTTTTATTTTCATTTTTGGGCAAAGGACATATGAGAATAAGTTTTACCAATAACTAGCTGAATTAAGACCTCAAGAGTATTGAGCACTTCCTGTACATTGGCAACATTTAATGTCGTTTATCTGTTTAGTATATCATAAAAGTTTACCTTGTAGTTGTCTTGTATATGTTTAATACCTATATTTAAAACATGTGCTCTACATACTATCACTTATTTATATTTAATGCAAAGTATGAGTTCCATTCATTCCATTTATTTTCTTATCTTGTAATAGCAGAATTGGTAACATAATACAATTATCCACTGATTTGTACATTGTATACATGTTGTTAGCTTCTTGAAAGCTATATTAGTTACCTTTCCCATTTTTGGGACAAAATATCTGATACCTACACTATAAAGGAGGAGATATTTATTTGGCTCATGCTTTCAGAGAGTTCAGTCCATGGTAAGTGGGGTCCAAGGCAGAAATGGTACAGTGGAAGGGCCTGGAAGAAGAAAGCTGCTCAACCCCTGGCATCCAGAAAGCAGAGCAAGGGAACAGCACCAGAGTGGAAGAGGCCAGGGAGCAGATATAGCTCACAAGGTCAGGCTTCCATGGCCCATATAGACACACCTAGAAGTATGCAGTACTAATCCTCTAGGCAGTTCTCAAGCTAATCAAGTTGACTAGCCAGTGTAACAGGACTCTCTTTTTAAATTACAGTCAGTATACTTGTTTTGAATTACTAGGTTATTTCCTTCAGAAATTAGTTTGTCTGCTTTGCACTTAATGGAAAGAAAGATCTTATTCCATGAGCACCAAACTCTGTAAAGAACCCACCACTTGCTGTTCCAGAAAATCTGAACTCTGAGTCACTGACTTTAGGAGCAGCCTTCACCCTACTTCCCTACTTGCTTCAGTTTCCCATGATTAGTTTCCCTCAGTCCTGAAATTTATTGGCTTCAGATTTTCACTTGTTTATATCCCTTTGTGCTATTTGGAATCATTAACAATTGACAAATTGGGTTAATATTTTCTACATTGTTTTTATTATTGTTAAATTTACACAGTGATGTTGAAAACCTCAGAAAAAACTTGTAGCATCTGCTATTTGATTTCTAGGGAAAGGAAGTTGAGTTATTAAGTAAGAACTAATTAATGCTGGAATAATCACATTCTGAGATATGTAACAGTATAAGATTTTTAGAGTCTGTAGGACATCAGGTATTTTCTGATCTGATGTCATCATTTTAGAGATAGATAAAATGATACCTAGAGAGAGCAGGACACATTCTCAAAGTTTATAGCCATCTTGGAACAAAATTTTGACTCTCCTTCATCATTTGAACACATTCTAGGTCTTGAGAATAGAAAGAAAGTAAATACATTCACAGTGTACTTTATATTGAACTAGATGGTTTTCTTAATTATCTTGCTTTCTTAAAGATTATAAACTAAATCTTAAAATACTAATATTTGTAGGTCTTTACACTGCAAAAAATAAATGTAAGTTTATTATTTTTGATGGGAAACACCCATTGAGTGCATAGTATGTATATAACTGATGATAAATATTGTTCTAAAATAGTTGAACTAAAGTAAAACAATTAAATATATATTATATTCTGTGACTCAACCATACAAAACTTTCATTTTTCCCCTTTCTTATGTAGAATAAAATTTAGAATTGTACAGTGTCTTATTAGAAGATTAGAGAGTCATTTTAGATTCAATTTTACATATACACTAAGCTACATTACTATTTATCTGGCATGATTTCAAAACTGCCTGTTTCAATTTCTCACGAGACTCATAGACAGAAAGTTTTTGCGGTTTTTCTTGAATAGGATTTGGCATATATAAAGAGCCACGTCACAAAGTTTGGTAAGAGAGAAGACTTCATGTATTTCCAAAAGAAAAATAGGGCTTATAGTCATGATTCTTACATTTGAGATTCAATTTTTGTTTTGGTATTTCAAAGATAGAACTCTGATTTTTTTTCTGCATCTTGGCCATTTAGAGCTATACAGAGTAGACAGAAGTTTAAAAATACTTCATGAATGGGGTATGGGTATGAGCAAAATGTATTCTATGTATTGAGGCCCCTGTCCTATGTGAAACCAGAGGAGATGGCAGAGCTAAGGGAGGGATGGAGGGGGATTGAAAATGATCAAAATATGTTAAAAACACTCTACTGGAAATGATTGGAATTACAATGAAAGTCTCTTCCAGTTCTAAAATTCTATCAAGCATTATTCAACTGAGGGAGGCTAGGATGATTTAATAAATTAGAATGAACAAAGTTTTGCAGTGAGTAATTTTGAGTTTTTATTTACAAAAGCAACATCTTACAAGATAACCTATTCCCTTCTCCTTAGCTCTTTCAAAGAAGGTAAGAGATGCCAACAACTGGGGTTATCCGTAACTTTTTTGCTATATTTTTGTTTCACCATTCAGAAGGACAGGTGGGGTCATGAAAAGATGCTCTCTAAGATTCCTAGGACTCTGTGTGGGCTCTTGGGCCAGGCCTCTCTGGTCAAGGAAATTAAAGGACCCCTCTGCCACACAGCACATTTCCAAATCTAATGTAGGAAGTTCTGTTTTCTAGTCAGACCTTTGTGCCTTATGTCTTAGCATTCAGAAATGCATTTCCTAGAATGTTAAAAAATCTATTTAAAAAATTTGAATGGAAGGTAGGTTCTGGGTCATGCTAATAAAGAATGTGAAATAAAACAAAAGATTAATAAATTCATTAAAACAAAAGATTCATAAATTAAAACACAGATTCATAAATTCATACCACTTAAAAATGTTTTAAATCTCCATTGCACCTCTTATATCAAAAGGCTAATTGAAACTTTGATGACCAAAATTGTTAAAATCAAGTTTTTCATGTTTTTAGAAGTGGCTGATTTTGACCTACTTCCGAGTGAAAGTATTTTATAGAGCTAGAATTTTAAATAGAATTTTAAATTGAATCCCAGTGTGTTAGGAGATACCATGATGAAATGTCATCAAGACAAAGAAAGAAGACTGTGAAAATATTATTAAATGTCAAAAACTGAAAAGTTTGTAGAATCTAAAATCATTGTAGCTAGTGAATCAATATTTATTTTGAATTCTTACAGTACATTTGCCACTTTCCTTATTGAAGAAAAATTTTTATGGTACTATGATATATGCTCTGTGCAACCCAATTTTGATGTCTTTTGTATTTCTTATCTGGTTGAATTATGTAAAAAGTAGATGCCTTTATATGAAGTTAGGAAATGTTCAACAACGTGCAAGTGTGACCTTAGATTAGTGTGACCTGTGTCTTAGATTTACATGTTATTTAGACTTCCAGTTCATTGACTGAGCAGATTTCAGATGGGCTAGAGTGGAGTTAGACTTTGGTGTAGGAGTCTGGTTGACTTCTGTGGTACAGCTTCACAATGGAATGCTGTGAGATGGAGCTCTCTTGGCATTGATAAGGGAAAAATTTGAAAAATACACTTTAAAGGATAAAACAAATCACCAACAGAGAATATGTTACTTTTTTTTTTTTGCAGACATGGATGTTTGCTTTCTATTACTGTGACAAAATACCCAAGATAATCAGTTAAAAAGGAGGAAAGCCTTTAGTTTGAGTCACGTTTTCAGTCCATGGTTGCTTGACCCTGTTGCTTTAGCCCTATGGGAGCATGGTACATCATGGGGAGTGTGAGTGGCAGAAGAGACAACTTACCTCATGTCAATTGAAAGGAAAAAGAAAGAGAGGAAGTACCAGGGTCCCAATATATCTCTCAAGGGCACATCCCCCAACCACCCAAGTTTCTTTCACTTAGATTTTCCATTCTAAAGGGTCTACCACTCCCAAAAAGTACCACAGGCCAGGGACCAAGTTTCAACACATGGGTCTTCAGGGAATGTTTTAAATCCAAACTAGTAATAGGGGAAAATAAGAATGTAACATTTGTATTTGTATTTCATAAAGAATCACTGGAAGCTAATACCGTAAGGTAGGTAACAGAAGATGTTATCTATGAGGAGCAGGGTATGGCAAAGGTAGACAGGAGCATGGGGGAAGGTTGAGACATCTCAGTATCTTTTTATATAGTTTGATTTTTGAGATGAGAATACATCACCTATATAAAAATGTTAAAATTTAAAAATATGTAGTTGAAATTAAATAACACACTCCTGAACAACCAGTGGATCATAGATGAAATTAAAGAAGAAATTAGATAGTTTCTACAATTAAACTATAATGACAGTACAACATACTGAAACTTATGGGACACAATAAAAGCAGTCTTACAAAGGAAATTTATAACTCTGAACACCCATATCAGGAAATAGAGTGGGTTCCCATAAACAACCTTATGTTGAATCTCAAGCTTCTAGAAAAAAAAGAGCAAGTCAAGCCCAAAGCTTGTACAAGGGAGGAAATTATAAAAATCAGAGCAGAAATTAAAGCAATGAAGATCAAAAAGCAATACAAATAATCGATGAATAGAAGAGTTAGTTCTTAGAAAGAGTAAATAAAAATGACAAACCCTTAGCCAAACTTATCAAAAAAAAGGAAAGAAAGGACTCAAATCCATGCAATTAAAAATGAAAAGGGTGAAATCACAACAGACCCTGCAGAAATCCAGAAATCCTACTTCGAAAACCTGTATTCTAATAAGATGGAAAATGCAGAAGAAATGGACAGATTCCTAGATACATATGAATTACCAAAACTGAATCCAGAAGATATAAAAATTCTAAATAAACTAACATCAGCCAATGAAATTGAAGACGTAATTAAAAACTACCAACAGGGCTGGGAATTTAGCTCAGTGGTTCCACCACCTGCCTCGCAAGTGCAAGGACCCGAGTTCGATCCCCGGTACCAATAAAATAAAATAAAATAAAATAAAATAAAAAGCTACCAACAAAGAAAAGCCCAGGCCCTGATGGATTCACTGCTGAAATCTACAAGAAATTTAGAGAAGACCTAATGCTACTACTTCTCAAACTCTTTAAGTGAAATTTAAAGGGAAGGAATACTCCCAAATTCATTCCTGGAAGCAAGCATCACCCTGATTCCCAAACCAGAGAAGGATCCAATCAAAAAAGAAAACTACAGGCCTATCTCACTAATGAACACAGATGCAAAAATCCTCAATAAGATACTGGCAAACAGAACTCAGTGAATCATCAAGAAGGTTATACACCATGACCAAGTTGGATTCATCCCAGAGAGGCAGGGATGGTTCAACATACGTAAATCAGTAAATGTAATACACTGTATTAATAGAGCCAAGGACAAAGACCATATGTTCCTCTCAATAGATGCAGAAAAAGCATTTGACAAGGTCCAACACCAATGTTTGATAAAAATCTTACAGAAAATTGATATGGATGGTCTTTATCTCAATCTGATAAAAGCCATCTATGACAAACCAACAGCCAACATCATACTAAATCGACAAAAACTGAAAGCTTTCACTCTAAAATCAGAAACAATACAAAGATGTTCACTGTCACCACTCTTGTTTAACATAGTTCTGGAAAAACTAAGCAGAGCAATTAGACAAGAAACAAAAATAAAAGGAATAAGGAGAGGAAGGAAGAAATTATCATTATTTGAAGATTGCATGATACTCTACATAAAAGACCCCAAAAACTCCATCAAAAGACTTCTAGATTCGATAACCAAATTCAGTGGAGCAGCTAGATACAAAGTCAACACTCAGAACTCCTGCCTCTACATGAATAACAAACTCACGAGAGAAATTAGAGAAACAACCCCTTTCACAGTAGCATTCAAAAAAATGAAATACCTATGTATCAAGCTAATAAAGGAAGCAAAATATCTTTACACTGAAAACTACAGTACTCTGAAAAAGGAGATCCAAGAGGGTATCAGAAAATGGAAAGATATCCATTGTTTTTGGGCAGGAAAAACCAATATAGTGAAAATGGCCATACTTCCAAAACTGTTATACAGATTTAATGCAATCTCAATCAAAATTCCAACAGCATAATTCACAGAATTAGAAAAAACAGGCCAGGGATTTAACTCAGTGGTGCTGCCGCCGGCCTCACAAGCACAAGGTCCTGAGTTCGATCCCCAGTACCAAAACAGCAAAACAAAACAAGAATTAGAAAAAACAATTGTAAAATTCATTTGGAATCAAAAGAGACCTAAAATAGCAAAAGCAATTCTGGGCAGCAGGGGCAAGGCAGGCGGCATCAGAATCCCTGATCTGAAATTATACTACACAGCTACTGTGATCAAAGCAACATGTTACTGGCAAAAGAACAGATCTGAGGATCAATGGAACTGACAAGACGATGCCAAACAGCTTCAGTGGAAGAAAGATAGCCTTTTTAATAAATGATGGTGGGAAAACTGGCTTTCCACATACCCCAAACCGAAACTAGACCCTTATTTTTCACCATGGACTAACCTAAAATTGAAATGGATCAAAGATCTAACTATTAAAAAGGAAACACTAAATCCACTGGAAGAGAGAATAGGTAGAAGGCTTGAGCACATAGGAATAGGCAAAGACTTCATGAACAAAACCCAGACCACAAGGGAGATACTACAATCAACGACTGGGACCTCATCTCATTAAAAAACTTTTGCACAGCAAGAGAAACCACCAATAGAATGAAGAGGCAACCTACAGCATGGGGATTTTTTTTTTTTTTTT
>NW_004624765.1:7491692-7530049 GCF_000247695.1 Heterocephalus glaber | reverse complement strand
CACCCAATGATAAATGTAAATTAACTGTATACCTAAAATGTACCAATAAAATGTACCAATAAAATTAATTAAAAAAAAGATGTGGTTTTTTTATACAATAGAATACTGCTCTGCCATAAAGAAAGATGAGCTTCACACATTTATAGCTAAATGGATGGACCTTGAGACCATACTCTTAAGTGAAATAAGTTGACACATATGTTTTTGTGCTGCATTGTTTCTCTGGTGTGAGAAACCAAAAATTGAAATAAGGACTAAAATTGGGGAGATTGGATCAGTACTGTCTTCCAATTCTGGGCACTAATGCTATTCTTTAATTAATTTGTTATGAAATTTTGCTTTTTCATAGATGTATGAAGACTATTTCTAAAAAATATTTTCTTCATTAATATCTACTTGTATTGCATTGAAATAAAGTTTTTAAAAAACAAAAAACATGTAGTTGATAGATAAGTACTGAAAATATTTTACCTTTAAGAAATAGTTGAAATAGCATTTCATTATCCATAAGTTTTTCATTAATAAAATAGCTTAATTTCTCACATAGAATTTTAAAATTATCATTATATCTCCCAAATTTCTTTCTATGATGTCATTTACTGTTGCCTCAATCAATGTTAAATTTTGCCTGAAAAAGAAATTGAAGGTTTTTATTTATGTCTTCAATTTAAAAAAAATCTTTAAATTGCCAAATTAAAGTTTCAAGTGAAACTAGGTCTTTTAAAAAAATAACTGTACTATTTATTATAATGTAATAACTTTAACAGTACAAACTAGATTGTGTGAGGCTGAGTGAAAATTACTTTGCATTTAATTTTTGCCAATTCATTCCAACAAATATTTATTGACTATTTATATACTCCGTACTGTTCTAGGCACTTGAAATAACTCAGAACAGAAAAACAATAATGATCCTTGACCATGTAGAACTTAAATTTTAGTTAGGAATCAGAAAATAATTGGTGAATTATGTGGTGTTTTTTAAAGTATTGTTAAAACAAAGTTTTTAAAAATTAAGATAAAATAATAGGTTGTATACAAATACAAAGTGAATGCCTGTCAAAGATTCTTTTTTTCCATTTAGTTTATTGGTACATTTTAGGTATACAGTACAGTTACATTCATCATTGGGATCTTGTACCTTTACATGATGTATCTTGGTTCTTATTTTTTCCCCATTTTCTTGCCCTCCCTTCGTCAAAGTTTTTTTTTTTTGGTACCAGAGATCGAACTCAGGACCTTGCGATTTCGAGGCAGGCGCCAGAACCACTGAGCTAAATCCCCAGCCCCTTCAAAGATTTTTAAAGCTCTATTTAATGAGGAAACAAATAAGATATAACTGGTTCAAAAAGTATATCAAAGAACCACGTTTATATTCAGAAAAATGAATACTAAAAATTTACAAATATATATAAATACTAGTTAATTGTCATAGGACAATTATATCCCATTGAATAGAGCTAATTTTTCTTTCTATGGCAAGAATCATTTGCATTGCTTTTTATTGTATCTCTATGGCTAAGAATGATTTGTATTGTTGTTAAAGTTCTACCATTTATGGACTTGTAAAGTAAAATTGCTTTGTCATCTGAAAGGGAGAGGACTTTATCAACAAGGTTAAATTATTATGTTTCATTTTGATTATTATAAAAACAAAATATCAATTGCACCACACTTAGAAGACTTTCTTTTTGTTATTGTTGTTGTTCTGGAAATAAGATTTTGACTCTGGTCATTGTAAAACTTAATATAATTTATTATTTATAACACTGTGCTTATATAAGAGGAATCTAATAATACGGAACTCAAGATCCAATCATTACATTTAGATGTTTTAAAATAAAATTGTTTTCATTTATTTGTTTCTTTTCTTTTTTTGGTACTGGGGATTGAACTCAGGACCTTGTGCTTGCACAGGGCAGAACCACTGAGCTAAATTCCCAGCCTCATCTATTTATTTCTTAATCAATAGATTGGGGCTAGGTTTTTGGTAAAACTTGAAATACTACTTCTCATTAATTTGCTTTACCAAATGTATTCATGAAAGTTCTTTTTCATGTTTCAGATGCTGGGAGCTTAGTGCTGGAGACAAGTGGATTTATCAGGCCCCAATCTTAGCAGCCATTGGGGTAAGTTTTAAAGTTTATACAGTCAAAAAAAAAAAAAGATAAAAAATTAAACTGCTGTTAAAACTCAGAGGAAGTTTGTCTCTTCATAATAGGTTAGGAAACTCACAAGTACCGTAATAGGTATTGGGAAAGTCAAAGTTGTGGAATAGATTCTTATTTATGGTTGATATTGAGATCCATGCAAGAAAACGGATCATACTTGTTGTGGTTTATATCTAGATGTCCCTCATCAACCTCACGTGGTCATAGGTGGAGCTTTTCAGAGGTGGCTGGATCTAGAATGCAAATGTCCCAGGGACAGCTCTGAAACTTCAAAACATCCATGAACATTTGTATGTACAGAGAGTTAGAAGGTCCTGAATCTTTTCCCCTTTTCGTCCATCATATCTCCACTGTCTGATTATCTAGTAGTAAGTTGGGCTGGTGGAGAGGGAAAGATAGAATGGCAGAACAGAGAAATTGCTGAGAGAGAAGAACAGTGCTGTCTTAGTAACTTTTTTCTCATTACTGAGACAAAATACCCTACATCCAAAGTTAAAGGAGGAAAGGTTTATTGTAGCTCACAGTTTGTAGAGGTTTCAGTTCATAGTCAGGTGGCTCCAAGGCAGGGTGGAGTGGCAGAGGGGCATCACAGGCAGGCAGGAGGCAGGAGCAGACAAGCAGCAAGCAGCAAATAGCAAGTGACAGCAGCAACCCCTTTGTGTCCCTTATATTCCATCCAGGATACTGGGCAGGTAGCACTCACACCCTGGGTGGGTCAGCCTTAATCCTACCATCACACTGTGAATCAATCCTAGCATCACATCCTTAATCCCAGTATCACACACTCTAGATACAGCCACCTCTGAAAAGCTCCACCTATGACCACGTGAGGCTGAGTGGTGGTGGGGGGATCTAGATATAAGCCATAACAAGCATGATCCATTATAAAGTATTGCCCAAAGCTTTTAATGGGTGCATTCCCCCCAAGCAGTTAAGTGAATTCTATACCAAGAAATATCCTGTAGAATCCTGTTTAATAGGTAGTGGGGAGGAAGGCTAGAGTTGGCAGTGGGTATTACACAGGACCTTGTGTGCCTATTATATTTCTATTGTATATTGTGCTTGTGTTAAAAAAGAAAACACATTTAGACATTGTATCTACCAAACTCACCAAAATGTTAACTCCTAACCTTTCTTGAAAACTTTACAGCATCAGCTTTTCTGTGGTTCTGTGAAGAAAGTATACTATCTTGTGTTTTCCAGATGTTCATGTAATATAAGATTATAAGCACCTTAAAAATAGGATTAATATCCTCATACTAAATGCTAAATCATTAGAAAATAATTTAACATTCATTGTTTATTAATTTGTCTTCCTTTGTTCTCCAGTTTCTTGTTTTTCTTATTTTGTTTTCTTTTGAACAGTGTGTCACTTGCTTTGTGAGCATATTTGTAGGCGGGATCCAGAGGGAGAGCTATTAATCTTCTGGAAGTTTTGTAGGATAATCCCTAAAAGCAATTAGAAGCTTATTTACCTCTTAAGAAAATTTTCAACAGAAAACTAGAAGAGATTAAAAAAAATCTTCAGTTTAGAGACCCAGTATGTAAATGTTTGGAGGGAGAAAGAAAATTCAGAGCACTATTAGAAAAATCAGTTTTATCCTTGCTAAAATATCTGGTTGTCAAGCTAGACCCAATCCCCTGTGTTTTAGGAGAAGATCAACAATGGGTTAGGGATGAATGACTTAAATTTATTAACTCTTACAATTTAGGTTTTTAATGAAATGAAATGCTGTTCTGTTAACATAGTGATAAGCCATCTGGGAACTGCAGCTATTTCTATGAAAGAGAATCAGTGAACTTAAAGTTGAGAAATAACTTTATAAAATAGGATCTGGCATTTACTACTCTGATTTCCCTTTTATTCATTAGAACTCTCTCCTTATCTTTATGTCCAACTCATTTATTTTCCTTTTTTCTAGTTTCTTCTCTAGCTGATTGCTCCTTTATCCTTGTTATTATCTTTTTAGGGAGACGATCTCTGAACTTTTTTTTGTGTCTTCAGTAACCTTTTCTGGGATAGATATATGAGAGACACTTGAGGCTCTTGACCTACATTTATAGTGATTAAGTTTGATTTTTTTAATCTTATGAAAAAGAGAAAACCTGTTAAAATCCAAGAGATCCTTTCAAAATTGTTGGGAATTGAAGCACAGGGCAGTACAGACAAGTAAATCATACAGTATTTTCCATTGAAAGAATTGATTCTTACTCAAACTTCTGTTGTTTGTTTATAGATCTGACTCAACATGAATGAAAGTTTTATTTGCTGAGATTTCTAAATCACAATGTAAAGCAGTAGAGTTAGGTGATTAAAGAGCGTCTAAAAGATTCACCGTTCATGAAAGAGAACTAGAAATGATAGTGTACTCAGTAAGTTTGAAGAAAGCCTAGGTAGAAGGCCATTTTCATCTTGAACTAAAATTATCATAGCTATGAAACAAGAATCCTTAAATACATTTGCAATATTACAACATCCATTTAACCTGAAAAATTGTAGAAAGGAATGAAGAGCATCTTTCTGGTCTTTCTTTTTTGTTTCATTGTTACAGTTTAGGGTTATCAGAATTCCCTTGAAAGTTCATAACCTGCTAATATATCTGAAAAGTCTCATAAAATGTGAAAAATTGGACATGAAATTAATATTCACTTATTTTTATCATTAACTTAGAGAAGGTTGAGTTATGAAAGAGAAAAAACTAGAAAGCCCAAGGGAAAGAAAAAGTAGAATTACAAAGAGAAATATCTGAGACACACGAAGATAAACCCCAAGAGTAGAGAGCATCCAACAACGAAAGCCCTGTGTAGATAGTTGTATTGGTAATAAAATTGCCAGTGGCAATGGCTCAGAAGATCATCTGAAAGCACATGCAGAAATCCTGGAGACGCTGGAATTAGAAGACATATAGTAAACTTGGCAATATATTTTAAATCTTGAATTCCAAGGACAGTGATGATTTTACTCGAAATTCCAAAGACCAGTGTTATAGGCAAGACTGGCCTTCAGGAAAATTAAGGTCATTCAATGTTTACTTTGGAGGAAAGTAGTGAATGGTGGGCATATTCATTTATTTGTTACTGTGGATTGGGAGCAGATGGGAAAGAATCGTGATGGGTCTGACTCAAGGGTGTGGAACAATGTAAAAAACTGAGGCTGAAGAAAGGGCAGAACCCGAATCTTGAAGGGGCTCATGGGCCTCACTAAAAGATTAAGACCTCATCCACAGAGTGGTAACAACCAAAGTTTTTCACACTAGAGAGGAATGGAACTAGATTTCTTGTTCATCAAGTCCCAGGGCTTGGTTCAGATTGCCCGGTTGGGCAACCAGATAATATTAGGTGCCTTCCAGGGGAGAGTTTAAGTCAGAGTGGTCATGAGTGGACAGGACATGAGCCTGAGAGAGTGAGGAGGCAGAGACAACGTAGAACCTGGGTTTGAAATTCTGGGCACTTTCCCTTTAGGCTTGGAATCAATTGTCCTTATTTCCATGACTTGGTCTGTTGTTTCTCCACCCAACTTCATGTCACATCACCTTCCCTCTGTGCTACTTTAGCTCCAGACAGTGGTTTTCTTTTAGTTCTGTGAACATGCTACACTGTTCCTCACCTCAGGGCCTTTGCTTGGGCTATTCTGTCTGCCTGTTCCTACTGCCTGTCACTTGCCTTATGTCCATCCTCCTTTCCAGTCTCAGTTTATGTCACAGTAATTAAGAGCATAGTCCTGGGTCTGCCCTGAAATTTTGTTACTCAGGCTGGCCTTGGAAAAGCTGTTTAAACTCAGCATCCACTTTTGCTCTTTGTAGAATGGAGATGACAGTATAGGTCACATGAGTTAATAATTGGATTCATTAGGAACACTAGATGGCACATAGCACAGAGAACATTTTAGCTATTATCATTTCTATTTTTCATGTGTTAATGACTTGCCAGCAACCCAGGCATACACCCTGACACGTTATCATAAAAATATCTCTATACAGCAATAAAAATAATGTGTTTCTAGACAGTAGTAATGCTAACACTTGTGTCTTGTGTATAGATGAATGCCTTCTTCGACCTGAAGGGCTTCCCAGGGACTGTCTGGCTTCCTGATTCCATAGTGCTCCACCTCGACACCCTGAGGACTTGTGCAGATGCCTTTCTGGTTATAGAATGGCCTCGCTACCTGTATCCATGAGGGCCACCATGCCATTAGTTTGACCATTTTTTAAAAAATGATAAAGCCATCTACCAAAATACGATATAAATATTATCTCTTATTGGTATGATTAGGGGTTACTTTTACTCTTGCTAGTAAACATTTTAGTAATACATATGTTTGCTATTAGAAGGTTTGACTCTGCAATCAAGAAAATAGATTTGAAAAAAAGTCATCAAGCTCTTTTTGTAATATTTTTTTCGGTAAACTACAATTCAGTTTTTATTAAAAAACCTCCACCTTTAATCTTTTTGCTCAAGATTGCTTTGGCTATTTGAGGTCTTTTGCGGTTTCAATGAATTTTAGGATTTTTTTTTCCACATCTTTAAGAATCCAGTTGGGATTTTGATAGGGACTGCAGTAAATCTTCGGTGGGTAGTACGGACATTTTAACAAGTTAATTCTTCCAATCCATAAACATGGGATATCATCTCATTTATCTGTGTGTCTTCTTTAAATCTACTTTTTGGTATTTTATAATTTTTAGTTTATAAGTCTTTTACCTATTTGGTTATGTCAATTCCTACATATCTTACTCACTTTGTTGTTAGTGTAAATTGAATCATTTTTCTTAGTTTCTTTTTTTGAGAAAATAAGTTTTCCTTATTGTTTGTGCAAATTGGTAAACATTTTAGCAGCTTTTGGCATCTTCTTCAAGGAGGAAAGTGCTCACTTTCCATTTCTCCTTGGAGATACCAGGTTTTTTTCTTAGATTTCAGGTTAATTGATCATCTTGCAACTTTGCAATTTTGGTGAACTTTGAAAGTCTAATTTTTTAAAATTTGTGTATTTTGTAGGTTTTCCAGCATTTCTTTGTTAGAAAGATGGGTGTAAGGTTCTTTCTAGCTTTCTGCTATTGGAGAAATATTATTCGGTTTTTTTTTTTTTTTTTTTTTTGGTACCGGGGATCGAACTCGGGTCCTTGTGCTTGCACAGCAGGCGGCAGAACCACTGAGCTAAATCCCCAGCCCTCGAGAAAGATTATTAAAAAATAATCTCCTAACTCAGAAATCCTTTCCACAAAGGTAGTAGAGGAAAACACGCTTTTATATTGAATTATTAAACTAGAATGAGATGTGCATTACAGGCAATCTGCTGGGAAATTGCGAAGCCAAAGAAATCTCACTGTCACCACAAAATAACACATTATATGCAACTTTTCAAAAGAAACAATAGATAATTCTCAAGCAAAACAACTTGATGACAGGTTAGTCATACATGATCCATCCTAACTTTAACTTCGTAATGAGGGTGATTACCTGTGTTGGCTAATTACCGTTATGTGGAGGAAAAATAAATTTCTCATCTCTCTGTGGCAGGAAGGTAGGTAGTTTTGCACTTTGAAGAAAGGAGCCTACAGAAGTTCAGCTCCTACCCATACACCTGGACACCATCTGCCTTGAAGTTTGCATTTTAAAGAGATGGTTACAGGATTCTGAGGAGAAAAAGATGAAAGACATTCCTGAGGCTGACAAAAGGCTTATGTGATCTATCAAAGGATTTATATGCATTTCAGAAAGATGAGAATTTATAAGTTTTTATTCTTTTATAAGTATTTATAAGTTTTCTAAGGTAAATGCTGTGAGAAAAAGGAGGATAGGGAGATCTCCTCGTTTTCACCAGGGAGAATGAAGCCTCTGGCTTTTAATTTGTATTTGTCCTTAAACTGTCTCCTAAGAAGAAGCTTAAGTCTCTGTGTTAATTTGACTATGAAACTGTCTTGTCACAACTTCCAGGAAGACTTGCATTTCCCTCTCCTATGTGTTTTCCTCCTGGGAGTTCAGAACCATATGGGGTTTTAGAGTCCTGAAGTACATATCCCAGTTTATTGTAGTGCTGCCCTATAAAGGCATAAATGAGCCCAGAACTTCAGCTCAGTGCCTGGTGCATGGTCTCCTTTCTCTTGGTTGTGTATTGTTATTGGGAAGCTAGGTCTTAACACCGTGAAGTCCTATCACCTCCAGGAACTGGCAGTGTGACTCAATTCTTCACATCTTTGATGAAAGATTTCAGACAGGATGGATAGGCCATTGTACAGAGCACAGATAGAATTTGTTGCAAAATGGTAGATTTTCAGAGTGTGAGAGAGAGAATATACCTTCACTCATGAAGGTGGTCAAGTGTCAAAGTGCCTGTTGTACTGAGTGAGGTCTCTGGTTAAATTTATTTGATTAACTGGGTCTTTGAAGGACTATACTTTCCTTCCTCTGAGGTTACTGTTCTAGATCAAACAAAATGAGCTGTGTTTACCAACTTCAGAGAAAATTGGGTCCCTATTTACTCCTTAGGTGGAGTTTCCATGTAGTTAGTTTTCTAACTCCTCACCTCTGGTCTAGAATTGTGCAGGCTCTGGACCTTGTCAGTGCAGAGGGTGCTCCTTTCTCTTGAGCTAGATTTTAAGCTACAAGTTTGTGTAGATTTTATCTATAGCAAATAATTAAGACAGTAAAGGAAAAGACAATGTCTTCTTTGCTTTTTAATTAGCCCCATAGCTGCCCGTCTCCAGCCTGCTGATCACTTTCTGCCCAACATTGTGAAGCTAGAAAGAAAGATAGTAATAATAAAGACACATATAACCTAGTGTTTACCATGTGCTGAGCACTAGTTTGAGCATTTTACTTATATCAATTTAATCCTCACCATAACTCTAAAAAAAAAATGGTCAGGGCCCGGGCATACAGCTATGAAGTGAAGGATCTGGGATTTTAACTGCAGGATCCATATCCTGATGCTTTATGATAAAATCTAGCATCCCCAACAGTGCCGAAAACAGCTATCTCTCATGCTCACACCCCTTTATGCACTGCCCAGCATGTTGTTTTCCTGCCAGTTCCTTGACTTGTCCACTTCTGCCTTAGTCAGGGTGTTCACACATCTCAATGTATGTCTAGAAGGCGGGCATCTGCTTCTTTCTCTTCCTCACTCTGAATACCACATCATCATTGTAGCCTCCTTGATGCTTCTCAATCCAAATAAGGTCACCTCTTATAATCCTTAGAGTGAGGATTTTTCCTTCTCAATATCATCACACCATGTGATGTTTCTGACAGTTGATTGTCCATCTTGTCCACTGAACTGCAAGATACATTGTATATGAATAAGGACTAAGTTTCCCCCTGAAGTTATTCCTAGCATCTGGCAAGATTGTCCCGGCACATAATGTTGCAGGAGGGTGGGTTGTATGCACCGCTCCTCATCTGGAACGTGAAACTGCCAGGAATATAACTCTCAGATTCAGTAATGAATTAAAGATGCAGAATTTAAAATAAAATAAGATGGTTTATTTGGAAAAAAGATGGAAAGGAAAGAAGATAGATAGCTACCTTGGGAGGGTAGAGGGCAAAAGAGTTGAATACCCCCAAGCTCCCGTCCTGGGCTCCTTTTATTTAGCACTAGTGTTTTTCCATCCCCCATGTGGGCACCTAGGAATTGTCACTGTCTGGCTCTTTTGGCTATCTTTGATCCTAACCTGGACAATCTGCCTACATTCTTTCTGGCTGTTTGATTTCTTCCTGCCCTTTTGTGATGAATAAGTGAAGAGAGCAGGGCTTATAGGAAGGTAGCTTAGACTTAATGATTAAGTAAAGGGGACGTGTGTACATGTGCATATCTGGTGCAATACTATACTGATGTTAAAGTGAGAACATACATGTGTATATGCGTAGGTGTGTGTGTGTGTGCCTGTCTTACATACGAAATGAGTGCTCAGATGGCTGTCCCTTGTCTCCTTTGCATTTTATCAGGTGAGTGAGGGGGGCTGGTTTTCCTGGTCTTTTATGTTTCTGGCTTCCTCCTGTTCTGTTAATTCTTCCTAATAAATTCTTACGGTAATTGTGTTACCTGGTACCTCTCTCAGTCTCTTTCTTTTGTCTTTCTAATTGCTCTAACTGTAGAGTCTACTTGTCAAGCAGAAACTGCTTTTAGTAAGTTTCTCTATTGATTTTTAATAAAGACTATCTTTTCACTACAATAGTGATAACTCAATTGATAATTTTTGAAAAAAACAAAACATGCACACAGAGTACATGTCCTAGGAAATAGGAACAGGGCAAGAGGTGAAATAAGAGCCAGGCAAGTAAGAGGACACAATGCCTGTGTTTGTTTTAGGCATACTATTATTTTGTCAAGAGGAAATAACCCACACACCTAAAGGTCACACGGTGAGTCTGAAAAAACAAAAATTACAACCTAAATGTTTTGACCGTGTTCTTTCCACCCACATTAAAAAAGATGGCAAACTGTTTCCTGAATCTTACTCAGCTCAGGGAGCAGGTGATGCAGCAGTCAGAACAGCAAGGCCTGGAAGAAGAGGTAAAGATGAAGTGGGCAGATTCAGTAAGTCTGCACTGAGGTTTCCACTACACATCTTAATTCCTTTTTCATCCCCTTTCCTTCCCTCTCTGCCCCCTGCATCCATCCCTTGATCCCCTTCCTCTTTTTTTTGGACATGTTTGCATCACATGTTTACATTCCTTATGTGGAGTTGCTCCATGTACAGAAGATGTTACAGGTTTGGGAAAGAAACCAGGAGCTCCAGTATTTGTTCTCATTTACATTTCTCTTCTTCCTATGTTAGGTTCCCCATTCATCCATCACTTTATTCTTTATCAGTTGTTAGGTGATCAAACGGCCTCTCAAGAACTTGTTCAGATTTTAACTTTACCACAAAGTCTTCGGTCCCTTAACAGAGTCAATCTCCTACATTTTATTAATCATTTAATGAATAAATATTTTGAGTGCTTGTTTTCCTTCAAGAAAGCTCAGAACCTATGTTTGCTTTCACCGTCAATTATCTTTCAGATAGATATTTTCATAATTCTCAATTTGAGTCCAGGAAAGGTGAAAACATGCCTCAGGTTACACATTTAGAAGGTGCCAAAGCCAGAATAAAACCAGGCAGTGTGGATCATGTTGATAGTGATGTGGAAAAATATAACCTCTGCCTGTTAGATGTTGAATGTGAGTTTGTGATCTTACAACATTGAGAAATAAAGTCATGAAGCAAAGAAGGAAGTTAAGGAGAGTTTTATTGGAAATATGGAGAAGAAGAATAGCTTCTCAGTGGGTGGCTGCCAGGGCCGTTGGTCAGGGGTAATTTGTACAGCAAAATTGCAATGTGGCTACGACGTGGTTTAAACTACACTCAATCTATGAGATTACAAGTACAGTCACTTAACTAAAATCAGTCTAATAGGGCAATGAGTCAGTCACATAGCAAGGGTACATGAGAAGAGCAGGGGAAAACTTGGAAAGGGAGGGGAATATGGGTCCAGGTGTTCTGGTCACCTACTTATGCATCTGAGGGCTAACTGGGCCCAGGGGATGCTAATCACAGAATGACCTCAAGTTGCTATTTATATTTTATGTGTTGTCCATGTATTGGTCCACACAGGCTTGTCTAAGTTTTCCTGTGCCCATTGTGAAGCCAAGAATCAGGATAAGAAGGCAATAAATTCTGTCTAGAAGGCTTAGAAAAACAAACACTAAGAAGGTAAGATTTGAACTAAGAGTATGAAAGAGAAGTATAAGTCACTGAATTGGCAAAAAGTAGAGAAATCTTCCTGGCCTAGAAATGCATGCCAAGGTGTCAATGGATGGGCATTATTTCCTGTGTCTGGATGGAGGGTGCTTCTGCAGGAACTGTGGGGATCAGACTATAAAGTTGTATGGGAGGAGAACCATGGTTGGATTCCTAGTCTATTTAAAAGTACATGGGAGTTTTTCTTAACACTGTGGTGAGACATGAAGTAAACTAAAACAGGTAAAAGTTTTGATTAGATTTGAGTTTTGAAAAGAAAACTGGAGGCATTGTGGTGGATGGATTAGACAAAAGTTGTTTGGAGGAGCTGATATCTATTGAAGGTAGGCACTGATTATTTATTTTGAAGTGCATAGTCCTATCTGGTGGACTCTGACATCAATATGATATCTCGAAGGTTTGTACAGTTTACTCTGAGAGACTTTACCACTCACCAAATCCATTTCTCCAGGGTCGCCTTGAAGCCTCAATGTCTGTTCTTGTACCATGTGTTGCTTCATCTCAGCTGGCTTAAAATGTGGATGTGCAAAAAGAACTATTTTTAAGGAAAAAAATGGTAGAATCTGTAATCAATAAAAATAGAAATGGATAACTAATTTATTGACATAAGTTTTATACTGGAAGGATACAAACTTCTTCCAGAATCACCTTTCTTATAATAGAAACATCAAAGCAAGTTTTGTAGAATAGGGGTAATGATATAGAAAATCCAAAACTTTGTCTTGGAGTAACTTTCAGTTGGCATTAAAAAAAGCACTAAAACTGAAATTGGAAATCAGGGTTAGTCACTCATTGAGACTTTTGAATTTATATGGTTATTTTTCTCTGCAGGCAATAGTTCATTTTCCAGTAACTCCTTAAAAATAAGCCATAAAATCAAAGAATCTCCAAGCTGGGCTGCATTTTGGTAATATTTTGTCTGATGTTAATCTACCAGCATTGTTGAAGAGATTTTGATCTTTGAGTAAGCCCTCAGAGAATTGATGTAACTGTGAGAGTTTATAGTTGTTAGTGAATATTAGGGAAGAGGGGTCAGGAGTCATTATTTCTTTTGTGAGTCACTTTTTATTGGCATATATTTACATGCTTTTAGATGCTTACTTCATAGTGCCACTGTGTATCCAAGCTAAGAACTAACCTCTGTGTCCAACAAATAGTTTTTGATGTTACTCATTACTCATTGTGTGAGTAATGCTCTAGTTCGAATGACTAACCAAGTAGTGACTCCTCAGGATGCTGAATACTATGCAGGGTGCATTATTAAACAGACAGCCCCTGTTTCTTTTTCTGATGAAGGTTTTGTTTAACATACCTGTCAAAAAATTATCTCGCAGACTCCTGGCGGGGGTAAGACAACAGTTCTCATAAAAGCCTTTAGGAAAAACTTTAAATGATGCATTTAAAAAATATTATACCCAGTGCTCTTTTCAAAATATGAAAAGGAGACAAAGAAGGTACAAATTTCTCTCTACAGTTTGACCGATTCAGTTTTCCTCAATTTTTATTAGAGGAGGCTCCAAAAACACCTCCAAAAATGAGGTATGGGGATGAGAGAGATAATTGGTAAGGAAGGAATTTTAAGAAAAATGGAAAAAAAGTTAATCTCTAATCTTTGACAGAATTGCAAATACCAAATCAATTTTCCCCCAGAGAAAAATCTCCCTTCCAGAACTCCTTTCCTTTCTTAAATCAGTCAGAAATAGAACCTCAAATAAAACTAAAGATGTAACATTTACCATAGATCCTGTCCTTAAATTACAAGTTGAATTCCAGCTGATAACAAATTAGCTTTTGTCTTTATTCTTGTCATAGAGCTAATCAAATTATAGTATTTGATATAGATTAGGAAGTTTACTGCTTATTATTTAAAAGTTCATTCTTTACTTCCATTTTGCACAAAATAGAGTAAAAATATTTATGTTTATGATGTTGAAAAATAAGCCAATATCTGGGATGTGTACACAGGGTGTATTCAGAGGGTTTCTGGGATAAAATAAGCATAACATCCTCCTTTGCTGCCCTAATTTTAAACAAGTCAAGTTCTAGGACAAAATGGGTAGAGGGAGAATGAAAACAAAATCCTAGAAACAAAATTGCTACTAGAGGCTGAGTTGGAGGATGTGACCTTAGGTTTGTTAGCCAAGTGGGCCTGCTGAAGAAGTTCATAATTAGTGAAGGCCTCTCTAGCCAGGCACCGCATATGGAGGGACAGGCGCCCGTCCTTGGAGAGGCTGAACACTGTCTGCTCACTGCAAGTCCTCAAGAGAAAGGGGGATGAGCTGCCTCAAGCACTCTTGGTATCTCTTCCCATATTTACTCATCACATACACCAATCCAACGCCTCCAAGAATGGGAAAAAGATAGGGCAGGGGAGAGGGAAAAAATGTGTATCAGTTGAAACTCCTCCCTTGAAAAGAAAAATCAGGACCAAGGAGAAGACATTTCTTCCAGTGTTCATCTAAAGGCACTGATGACCATTTCAGGCGCAGAAAGGTTGTTTTACAGATCTTTTCAACTGCCAGCTTTCCTAGAGCTAAATTTTGATTTCTTTTTATGATTTTGTCTTTTGGAAGAGATATCACAAAGGGGTGTATGAAAAGGAGAGCTGCTGATTTACTCCAATATAAGCAGTGCTTAGATCAGGTGTATCTCATTCATTCATTCATCCACGAACTCATTTAGTAAGTCTTCACTAAGCATTAAGAATATTTCAGGCACACCACGAGGCAATGGAGGTGCAAGGTGGAGGAGATGAACACCAAATTCTGCTCGGTCTAAGTGTAGTCTAAGTGTTGTAGGTGAAGCTAACACTTCACTGTGTCAAGTACTGTGCTGGGGTGGGGGAGTCAAGAAGAACTTCTGAAAAAAGGTGATGTTCAGCCTGAAGCCTGAGAATGAGCTGACCCAGTGAGGTCATGTGAGTGGAGGAGTGGGCCAAGGAGGCAGCAGGCAAGGCAAACTCCAGGGTAGTCTCAGGGCAGATGGCCCAGGAGCTGGAGCTTCCTGGCTGAAATTTCCAGCTCTTTGTTTAATTTATTCTAATGACGATTTTAAAACTTGATTATATTTTAGGTTCTTTGTAATCTGTTGTTAATCTATCCTGCTCTCAAAAATATTTTGTTCTGTACCTCAGTCAGATATCAAGGCAGCTCTGTTTGATGGACAGGATTGTGGAGTGGTTAAGAATGCACCCTGTGAGTACAGGCTGCATAGGATGACGCACTGGGATTCTGCCACTTGCTAGCTGTGTTGTCAACGATAATTTGTGTAACTTGTGCCTCAAATTCGTCATTTGTAAAATGAAGACAGTAATACAACTGCCTTGTACTGCTGTTGTGAAGACTAAAGAACCAATTCATTCAAAGCATTTATAACATTAAGTACTCAGTAACTTAGTTTCTAACTACCCTATATTCTATATTTTCTTAAATTATTCAGAATAATCATATGGAATTTTATCCAACTATTGTTATGTATTTCAGTATGAGTATGTGCATGCATGTATTTCATCAGTCTTCTAAGTCTATTCAATCTTAGTTTTTCTGAATTCTTTCTGAAATCCATTTAGTTGTCCTTAAGTTTGTCTTCTCAGTTATTAAATAGATAGATTAGTTGTGTGTATCTCTTCCAGTCAAATTTCTGGGAACTTTTAGTATTCATTTGTGATCTTCTGACCTGAGAGCAGCATCCTTGTTTCTGGGTATTTTAGTGGGGTAGAACTTAAGGCTGGCTCATCTGAAGCCATTTGTAATTCTTCCTTTTTAAGAAATAGGGAATGATGAATGGCAAGGCCCAGCCCACATTGCTCCCACACCTCTTCCGGCTTCAGTTCACCCCATTTAATGCTTTACATGGGAGTTATGCATCCGTGCTTGCCACTCTACATCCCAGATACACTGGACATGAACCAAATTTGGCCATTGAGAAAGTCAACCCATGTGATAGATGAATAGGATCTCACATTCTTATTGAAAAAGGTTGTGTCTGTGAGCAGCATGCTGTAGTGGGTGGAAATTGAAATCCTCAACTCTCATGTTTTACATCTTTTTATCTATCTGAAAGGAAGGTATGAGATTATAATGAAGAATTCACAATAGCAACTCACAATGACGTGGCTTAGATTTCAGCTGATAGGTGGTTAGCCTAGACCAAATCAGTTAATCTCTTTGAACTGGAATTTTTATATGTAATAAATGGACATAAGAAAAATGTCTGTCCCATACTCATATGGGACTTAGACAGTGTTTCAAAAAATGGCAGCTATGATTAGCTTAGAAATATCTTTCTTCTACCAGCTCACAAGCTGTGAAATTGTTGAGAGGTCCCTATAGGGCAGTCAACGGTAGGAGGTAGTAAATAGGGTAGCAGGGGATTTGTAGTTGATACAACCAATCAGCTGAATTGATAACTCAGGCACATAAAATTACCCTATAACCCAAATTCTCCAAACTCCAGACATGTTGAGGTCTTTACAGGAGAGGTTATCTTTGGGAATGCAGAACCTGATGTCTTCTCTCACCTGGGTCCTGCTCTGGGACTCACACCATGACTACTCTTGGCAAGCTACATTCCTATTATTCCCAAGTATTAGAGCTTTTCTAGACAGGAGCCTTCTCCCTGAATGAAGGAACCTAGGCTCTCATCTCCTTGTGATCTCCAGAGACCTCTACTTTCTTCTTCATGGTGGATTTCTTCACTTATCTTTGAGGTCCTTGAACAGAAAAGTGTGCTACCCCACTAGCACACCTGACTCCATTTTTAAAACATAGAACTTGGTTGTCCCTCATGTGCCCACATCCTTATCATGTCAAATTCAATTGATTCCCCTACACTGCAGCAGGTGTTTTCTTATACAACATCTTTTTTGTTCAGTTTTAAATCTTAATATACATTGTCAAATACCTTTTCTACATCATAGGTGAGATCCCTAGGCAACTTTACTTTTCCTCTCCCTAAAGATACAGACAGAAGGTAGACATTAATTAAATTTAAATAGGGCATTTATATAATTGCATTTGTATAATAACTATTATTTCTTGCCCTGCCAGTTCTGCCCCAGGTTTCATCTGAACTCTGGTTTGGAAATTGGATCCTGTCAGATTATTCTCAGATATTTCTGGTTTTCAGTGCTGAAATTTTTTTAACCTTCATTTGTGTTTTTATGAAGGCAAGTCAAGAATCAGTAACCTTTCAGTGTCTTAGCTAAGATTCCCTCATCCACATTTGTGGAGTGGGCAATCTTTAATTTTGAATAGTGTAAATTTCTATAAAAATTTTGAAGATTAATTTAATAATTTGTAATATCATCTTCTCTTTCAGTTGAATTTTGTTCTTTTTCTGAATACCGTTAGAGTTCTGGCCACCAAGATTTGGGAGACCAATGCAGTTGGGCATGACATGAGAAAGCAATACAGGTAACTCCAGAATGAGCTCCAGGAGAGGAAATATTTGGGGTTTAGAATATTTAGAGTAAAAGAGTATTAGCAGAGTATTATTAGTGTATTAGAAGTATTTAGAGTAAAAAACAAATATAAATTATCTAAAATGTCTTTAGGAGGCTAAATTTATCAATTTATTTACTTGGGTTTGGTTTAATTATATGATTTCTTTGATATATATGTTTGCATATGTTCAATATATTAAATAATCTAAAATGTTTCTTAAATTCTAAGGGTATTTCTTATTTACTCTCAGCAAATTGGTATTTTAAAATATGAAACATGGAAAATCTATCAATGATATTAGACAATTTTATTTGCATTTAAAAATATGTCATAACTGAAAATAAACAAGAAAGCTTATTTACTCTACTGTGTCCAACTCTGCTATCAAATTAGCATCTACCAAATATAAATTTTTAATAACTTTTAAACACACTGATTTAGGGAATTCTGTTATTTATCCTTTCATGAAAATGGTAAAATTGAGTGTTAATAATCATCGATCAAAACTACCTTGAGAGTATGTACATTTGTCCCAGTGAACACACCTTGGAGATTCTGATTGATAGTGGCCACTATCTACCTGAACATGTACAAGCAGTATCAGGTGGAGGTAGATTAGTCTTTATAACCATTAAATCAGTAATGCTCTGTGGCAGATAGTTATGAAATGCTGTTTCAGACATAGAGAGAAGGTCTCAATCCTTGTCAGAATTTTGATCTTTATTGAAAGATGTTCTTGAAGTCTTTTGGTGACTCATCCTCCTTCATCATGTGGACACCATTTGCTGTTAAGCAGTGGAGAGTGCAGGTATGGCCTGGAGTCTCCATAGCATGCACAATGTGGACAAACTAGAAGCTGCTAGCTCCAGTTATTTTCAGTGTGCTGTAGTGGTAATATTATAATATGAATCACTCCTAAGAGTTTACAGCAAAAGACCTATGCTATACTAATATAGCTTGTCTCATGTTATATCCCATTGGGGAAGACAGAGGCCAAAGGATGATAGAGCAACAGAAGATGTAGCTAGCCTTTTGTTCTTCTTCATAAAGTGAAAGAATGCAATGGTGCTTGAACACTACTTATTTCTCTAGTTCTGAATGATGTATACATACACATATATGGATATGTATATATACATATAGACATATATACATCTATAAAGATAAAACATTATATATATTATATACGTTTTCTTGGGGGGTACTAAGGATTGAGCCCAGGACCTTTGCACTGAGCTACATCCTCAGCCCTTTTTTATTTTGAGATAAGTCTTGCTAAGTCACTGAGTTGCCCATGATGGGTTGGAACTTGGGATCTTCCTGAATCAATTTCCCATAATACTGGGATTATAGGCAGGTGCCCCCACATCCAGTTTAAATCCAGTTATTTAAAAACAAAATTGATGTTAACTATCAGATTTAACAACAAAGTTAATATATTTCTCCCCTTTTTATATTACAGTCCAATTCCTTTACAAAGTTAAGATGAGTTGACAGTAGCAGAAAACATAAGATATATGAAAAATGCAAGATTGAATGACAAAGAATCTTTGAATGTTTTGGCTAATTTGATTTTCCATTCCATGTTAAACAAATTCACATTTCAAGTTTGTTATTTTTAGAATAAATCCAACCAATGCTTGCTACGCAGTGTGACATTTAAGAGGACAAATTTTAAGGCTGCCTCACACTTACTATGTAATTTTGGGTGAGCACTTTCCTTCTCTGGACCTCTCTCTTCACTGGAAATGGGGTAATAATAGTCTTCTCACATGGTGATTGTCAGAGTAAAATGAGGCAATCAGAAGAAGCCGCAACAGGGCCATGTGCTAAATAGGCAACTGCTGTATTTGCTGAGTGCCTTCCTTCTACCCACAATCTAGTACAAGGGAGAGAAGGAGAGAATGATTTAATCTCTCTGCTAAAGTAGGAAGAGTATCAGTAAACATGCAGGTACAAACTGCTATGTGCATAGAAAAGAGATAAAGATTAAGTAGGGATCAAGATAGGCTTAAGAGAAATAGGATTTTATTTTATTAGCTAAATCTAAAGAAATTAGAGAATTTCCTGAACTATTCACCTGTGGAAAGATCACCTAGGGACAGAGACTACAAGAATGGGGCAGCTATTTTCTGGACAGTCCAATGAGTCTCCAAATCATTTGACTTCTTTGGATTTCTCTCATGACTTTAACCCTGGACACAGAAGAACCATCGCCATATTTCCATCAAGCCAGAAGACCACTGTCATTGTTACATCTCCGAATCATCTCAATAGACAGCTGTGCCTTTTCAGAGGCAAGCTGTAAAGCTGCACAATGTGCACTGGTGACCAGATGGACATTGAAAGAGATCAATGCTCAGAATTTCTGGATGCCCATTCTGACATGAATGGAAATGCAACAGTCTATGTGTGCATTTGCTTGGGACATCCCTTCAAGTTATTCTTTGCCATTGCAGAACACATTCTAAAAAGAAAAATGTAATCATAGCTCATACAAACAACACACCTCCAATATCTTACTGAACTTGTTAATGACAAAGAGGTAAAATATTACAACTGATTAAAAAATGTAGGGTTAGATAATGAATGCTGAAAAAAAATTTACAAATGAATGCAAATGAGCAAAATGTGTCAGTATTTATGGGGCTACAATCAGTGGTATTCTACTGGATTAATCTGCATTTCTCTGGACAAAAATTATTTTCATTGGTGTCATAGACTAACTTCTAAGGTGGTCCCCAAGTTTCCTAGCCCCTGATGTACATGCCTTATATAATCTCTTCTCTGTCACCTTTCACTTTGAATGTGGGCAGGACTTCTAATGAAATAGTTGCCTTTCCCTTGATTGGGTTATAGTACATAGAAAAGGAGGTGGGTCTGCCTCTCCTTTGATGATATTAGACTCCATACTGGCACCCTGAGGAGAGATTCTCCTGCTTGCTTTAAGACACGATCTGATGCACTGTGAAAGCCTATGGTTAAGACCTGGTGACAGCCTATAGTAATAGAGTGAGCCCTGACCAACAGCCAACAACAGTCCTACAACTACAAAGAATGGAAGGCTTCAAGAAATCTGAGTGAGTTTACAAGAGAACCCTCAGGCCAGCTAAGAATGCAGCCCTAGCTGATTTGTTATGCAGCAACAGAAAATGAATGCAATTTATATCTGTTTTCTACATATTAATTTTTATCTCTATGGCTTTGTAAAGGAGGCAAGTAATAGACAAAGAGAGAGACAACTCAGATGACTAAGCTAACAGGATATCCAGTAGAAATAGATTTAATTGCCAAATACAACTTTTCCTTCATCTGCATGAAATCAAAGCATATCTGAACTTTTACATGTATGACCATGTTGCTCTGGTTGATCATATATAAGCAATATATGATTGGATCTGTTGATGCTCTTATAATCAATAGTTAGCTCAATTTTGAGAGCAGTCTCTAGGGGGATTTAGCCTTCATCTTAAAGAAGGAAATGTAATTGTCTTTTCAAAGTGAGGTTAGACAAGATTTTTAAGGTTTTACAAGTGTAGTTAATGCTGGCTCCTTGGATTAGATTGAAATGAAATGTCTTGAAGGCATTCAAAGTGTTGTGTGCAGTTTTATAATCATGCAAAGACAATGCTTACTGGTCAAGATTTAGGAAGAGGACAAACATCTTCAAGGAGCTCTGACAGTGGGAAAAATCAGTTAGGTCAGAAAAACACATTGCTTCTCAGGGATGCTGTCTTGAACAAAATGGACTTAATATGGAATTTTTCAAACTGAATTGCTGTAAGTAATGCAAGTTATGAGGTGTGAGGGTGAGGAGCAGCAGAGGAAAAGTGGCAGAGGCTACAGGAGAAACTATGAATGAGGGATAGATGAATGGCACTGATCTGGGAGGAACAGATGGTCCAGAGACTGTTGAGAATAAGACAGGAAAAGGAGAATGAAGTAGAGCAAATGTGTAATTGTAGCCATCTAATTTAGGCATTGTGATATGAATTTTGTGGGATTCTTCATCTTCTGAAGAAGTTGGAATATAAATGTTGTGATAAGAAAGCGTATGTGTGTGAGTGATGATTCCTAGTAAAGCTGTAAAATATCAGAACTCTTATGGACATCTGGGCCCTATTTCATCATTTCAAAGAGAAAATTCAATCACACAGGTAGTTAAAATCAGGTGCAGAATCTGAATCCAGTTCTCTTTAATCTTTGTCTAGTGTGATCTCAACTCATCTACACAGCTTGTTTCCAATAAGCAAAATAAATAATAACTAAAACAGCTGAAGGAAAGACTAGTGAGAAGAGGTTAGATTGTTTGAGATTACTAGAGAGGAAATAATTCATAGGTGGAAAGAAAAATTTGAGGAGTAAGAAAGAAGCCACGTGAAACAATTATTTTGAGATAAAAGTGCAAACAACACAAAATAAAACAGCTGTTGGTGGGATTCAGTTGCTTGCTGGCTTTGGTGCAGAAGCCACTTATTCTCACCACATGGGCCTCTCTGGAGAGCAGCTCATAGCATGGCAGCTTGTTTCCCTGAAGAAGCAAAGGAGAAAGTCTTCTAGGAAGATGCAGGTTACAGTCTTATGAAACATAATCACAGAAGTGGCATCCTGTTGTCTTTGTCACAATCTGTCAGAAGCAAGTCCCTGGCCCTGCCCAAAACCAGGAAGAAAAGATTAACAGGAACATGGGTAATAAGAGGTGGAGATCGTTAGAGATCATTTAGAGTAACCCCATCCATATTAGTCAGGGTTTCTCAGAGAAACAGAACCTATAGGACAGATAGATATAGCTGTAGATAGGTAGACATATAGATAAATAGAAGACATAGGTAGATACATGAGAATTGGCTCATGCAATCATAGAGGCTGAGAAGTCCTACAATAAGTTTTCAGCAAATTGGAGTACCTAGGACACCTAGCTCATTTCAAGTCCAAAAGCCTTAGAACCAGGAAGAAAATTGTGTAACCCTAAGTCCAAAATGAAGGCCTGAAAACCCAAGGAGCTTCTAGTATAAGTCCCAGAGTCCAGTGGCTCAAGAACCTGGAGTTCTGATGTCCAAGGGCAGAAGAAGAGAGAACAAGTTCATCTTTCATCTGCCTTTTTGTTCTGTCTGGTCCCCCAGCTGATGGGATGTTGCCCATTCACATTCAGTCAAGATTTTCCACACCAATCACCTCAGGATTCACTTTCATAGACAGACAGAAATAATGCTTTACTAATTTTCTACGTATTCCTCCATTCATGCAAGTTAACGTGTAAAATTAACTATCACATGATCCTATTGGAAAACCCAGGATTTCTCCAAATGCACAAGAAAATGTGTGTGAAAAATCAGCTAAGGGAAATAGTGTCAGCCAACTCATTGTCTTGAAAAACAAAATTAGACAAAATAGAACTATAGAGAGTTTCCTATAGAATTTGACAGAGAATATTATGAGAAAGCAGGAGAACTTGACCACAGGTAGCTCACACGAATATGTAAATTATTTCTAAAAGTAGATGAATTTTAGCTGTACAAAACAAACTAAATGCTGCCTCTGAAAGTGAGGGCAGCTAATATTAGTAGAGGAAATGCTTATTTCAGTTTCAAGCATAAGATCTAAAAAAGTCTTCTGATAGAAAAAAAATGCTATTTAACAACTTTATAAAAATAGTATCCTGTAATCAAGAAGACTGCAAATGAGATGAGAGATTTAAGGGATACATAAAGATTTAATGTATGTGCTGGCACATGCCTGTAATCCCAGCACTCTGGGAAAGTGGAGGCAGGATAATCATGAGTTTGAGCCTACCCTGGGCAACTTAGACAAGGTGGGCATGGCAGAGGGATATTACAGAGAAGAAACAGTCCATAGCATGGTAGGCAGGAAGCAGCAGCTTTCTCTCTGCTTTCCATTTTATTCTGTCTATCTGTCTTTAAAAAAAAAAAGCAGAATCAACTACATGATTTAGTATAAGAGTTATAGAAAGAGGAGGAAGAACAAAGAGCAACCAACCAACCAAACAAACAAAAACAATAACTAGCAAAAGTGGTAGGGTCCAAAGAGATAGAGTACAGTCAAGTCTTGTTAGCACTGCTTAAGTATTTCTCTCAAGCTGCCTCTATTGAAAAGCACTCTAGATTAATTAATAAAAGTCTTGCTCTTCTCTTTCAGGAAACTCTCCAAGTCTACACTGGTTCTGGTTCTGGTCTTCGGTGTGCACTACATTGTATTCATCTGCCAGCCACACTCATTCACAGGGCTCTGGTGGGAGATCCGCATGCACTGTGAGCTCTTCTTCAACTCCTTTCAGGTAAACTGTCCTGCCTAATCACTGAGCCCTTGTGGGCTTTTTGTTTTCGCTGGCAAATTTTTCTCTGCTCTGTTTCTGGCTTTGATGGGCCCAACTTCCAGGGGCCACGACAGGGCACTGTTCTTTGGTGCTCGTGGTGTTCCCTCCTGCAGGGGTCAGCTTAAGTCTGACCCCAGCAGAGGCAGCTCTGGTGCTGTTTCTCACATCAGTAACCCTGGCTCTGAAATAAGCAGCAGATTGTTATAAAGTCTGTAACTCCTGAAGAGCAGGGACCTCTGCTTTTGTGTATGGAAAAGAAATAAAAGTAAAAGATGAAGGGAAGATGCAGAAAAAAGGGAAAAGGAGGCAGAAAAAAGGGAAAAGGAGACAAAAAAGAGAAGACCTTATTGGACACATTTCATCTTCTTTGAACTATGATGACTGTCATCTCTCACATGGATGAACCTCTGCCCTACCACTCCTTGTCTCCTTAAATGTAGTCCATGCACGATGGCCTGAAATATCTTAAAAATATTCATTTTATTCTATCACTTACTTGCCAGAAATAAACAAAGTTTTCCTGATGCACTCAGAATAGAGTTCAAATGCCATTGCCTGACACCTGCAGCTCTGTGTGATGTGGACCTTGTCACACCTTACTCCATGGATCCCTGTATGTTCCAGCCACCCAAACCCACGATTACTTCCACACTTTCTGTTCCTCAAGCAGCTCACACTTTCTGAACCCTTTGCTTGCAATGCTTTCCCCCTAATCACTACACAACACAACTGGTTTCTTATTCTTGCCACTCAAACCAGCCTAAATGTCACCCCCTCAGAGAAGCCTTGTTGAGTTCCTCATCTAATATATCCACTCTATCATTCTGACAGCATTTATTCTGTCAGCTTAACCCTTATTATCTTGTCTTTCTCATGTGACTGTTTGTATTTGACCCATGTCTTCTCTTACAGAGCTGTTTTGGTTGCATTGTTTACCCCTGTCATGCTGAGCAGCTCCTAGCACACTGTATGTGTTCAACAGAGATTTTTTAGTGAATGAAAATATTTTTTTGTGTTTTTACCTTGGAATATTTTATGTTTGCAGTTTCTAGCATTCACAGAGTATAAATATATTTCACCAAGGAGGGCATGGGTATTATGTGATCTATGAGTGACAATATAAATGAAATCAGAATAATAGAAGTCATTTCCTTATCTTAGAGCATTTTATTCACTTATTTGGAGCAGCTGACACCAAAGAAAGATCTCAAACAAATTTAGTATAAACTTAAGGATTTGGAAATATTAGGAGAGAAAATAATTTGTATAATTTTCTGAAGGAATCATTTAAAACCAGTTTTTAAACTTAGTAATTTGGCACAAGATACTTTAATGTTATGAATTTCATGAATTGTCAGTGGGCTCATATTCTTTTCTGTTCTGCAGGGTTTCTTCGTGTCTATTGTCTACTGCTACTGCAATGGAGAGGTGGGTATGAAGGAGCCCTCCAACAGTGGACAGGTCTAGCTTCAAAAAAGCTTGTATGTTAGTGCATTTTGTGTTGCTGTAACACAATACTTGAGATTGGGTAATATATAATGAATGAATGGATGTTTATTTCTTATGGTTTTAAAATCTGGAAAGTCCATGGTCATGGGGCCCACATCTGGCAAAGGCATTCTTGCTGGGTCATTCCATGGCTGAGAGCAAATCAAGAGACCAAACTCACAACTTCAAGCATTTTCCTAATTCATGAGAGTAGTGCTCTTAAGACCTAAATACCTCCATAGACCTCACCTCCTAATGCTGTTCTATTGGAGATGAAGTTGCAACACAAGGACTTTGGGGAACCAAAGCTGAAATCATAGCATCTTATAAATGGCCAGGATAATGTGTTCTGAATTTCTTTAGAGGACTTCAAGGATTTATAAGACTGGGTGGTGGAAAGGGAGATATTTTAATTATTTTAATCATAAATTATTTTGAGAAAGTGAGCATTAATGTAAATAAGCTAAGGCTTTATCATTGTTAAATGTCAACTCAGTTGCATAGTCTCGTATTAAAAAACAAGTTGTTGAAATACAAATTGATGCTTACATGGCCAGTGAATTTCATATTCTAGTTAATACTGAAATTTATATTCCATTTCAAATTCTATTAAAAACTCAAATATAAGTTTCCCTGGGACAAATCCATTAGAATATTTTATTTTTTAAGGTACAAGCTGGTGATGTAACAGTCTTAATTCATTTAGGAGGTGGCCAAAGAGAAGTGACCACATTGGATAACACATTTCACTTTGTAATGTTTAACATCTGTTGGATGAGTTGCCACCTTGTCTCAGATTTTCAACTTGGTGCAACTTGATACTTATTATTGTGATAGATCACTAGATACTTCTGATCACATTTAGGCTTTTGGCATTGTGGGATGCTATGCCAGTCTTCACAGAAAGAAGTTAAATTAAATAGCAACTTGTTCATTTTCTGAGTTACTTCTGCATTGTTTTCATCTTATTTTGCAGCAAGGGTGAGTAGTATGGGTGTTTATTTTTTGCCAAAATAAACAGGTGGGAATTTGTTGTTTTAGTCAGCTTCCCAGCTTTCTACTGTTTCTCTTAGACCTTAAAAAAAAAAAAAAGCTTCCTTCTGGAAATGTGCAATAGTGGTAGAATTTAATCTTCAGTAGAAGGATTGAGAACAAAAGCCCCACCTGACTAAAAGCACATTTACAGTGCATGCATTTCTGTTTTACCAGCCTTCTTTCATTTCTTTTTCTGTAGTTTGCCTATGGTAATTATAGTATGGGCATTAAATTTCAAGTTGAATTTCTTTCTTTTTTTTTTTTTTGGTACCGAGGATCGAACTCAGGACCTTGGGCTTGCGAGGCAGGCAGCGGAACCATTGAGCTAAATCCCTGGCCCTCAAGTTGAATTTCTTCCATGACATTGCTCAGCTTCAGCTGTTGTCAAAGACCCAGCCACTAGTTGAAGTAGACATGAATTTTCTTCAGTAACTACTGAGAGTAGGGGAAAGAATTGAGCTCATTCTAATTTGAGCAAGAGGATGTTTTAAAGTGAGAAAGGGCTGGAAGGCAATTAGGGGCTCAGTAGAGTCAGAGAAGTGAAAAAGTATACAGCTAGTCCATGTGGATGCAGTTATGAAGCGTGACAATATAGACCACCCAGAAACAGAGAAGGAGCAAATCACCTTAAAGAGCTGTTGGCTCACAAGGGATTTCTGTTGCCTCTAACAGCAATGTACTTACATTTTTATATCTTTGTGTATCTATGGGGAGGGGAAACAGCAACCATGGCTGCTCAGTGAAATAGCCAGCAATTCAAGCATGATTACATAAGCAGAGGAGTGGTTAAAGGGGAATGGAGAGGTTTGGCAGGGCTTTCCAAGATTGTCCCGCTCTACTGAGTTTTCATTATAGTTGTGGGCATAGCTACTATCTATCTTTCACAACAGAGAGAGTTGCAGTTTTCTCTCTCAGACCAGCTATGCCTGTAGCTTAGTTGTCAAAGCTAGGTTTCTTGTGAGGATTACAACGTGAAGAAATGGCTCTCCAACCCTTGAGAGAGAAGATTCCAAGTTGCCAGAACCACATATTTATGATGTGAGCCCTTTTTGATAAATGTCCTAAGAAAGGAAGTCAGGAAGCTGTTATCAGGTGTGCTGGCTAGAACAAACAGTGAACTTTCCCGGCATTGTTGAGCTTTTCCAGTAGGTACTTTAAGGAGTCTGGGATCATCCTAGGGTTGTAAACTTGTGCTCCTAGAAGCCATACAAGAGTTGGGTCAGGTTTCTCTAGTGTAGGGGTTTGGATGAACTTGTCATATGCAGAGAGTTCTGCAGTCCATAGTGCCTCTGTTTAATTATTTCTTCTCCAACCGGAATCCTCTTTTTTCTGTTCCTTGTGAGATATTTCTATTGGACACATTTCAACTTCTATTTAAATACTGGTCTTGGAGAAGTCCCTTTGACTCACTCTAAGCTTGTGTTTGCTCATCTCCAAAAATAACACCCATCTGGAAGGTTTTTTGAAGTTGAGCGACTATGTATCTCTACAATCCCAGGCACATAGAGGAATTTCATTAAGTGATTATTACTATAATTTAAACATCCTTGTAACAAGATTGCAGGGTCTCTTATTATTTCTAACACACAACATGTTTCTGGTGGTTTAGGTTCAGGCTGAGGTGAAGAAGATGTGGAATAGATGGAATCTGTCCATCGACTGGCAGAGGCCGCCACCGTGTGGCAACCACAGATACGGCTCAGTGCTCACCACAGTGACTCACAGCACCAGCAGCCAGTCACAGATGGCGGCCAGCACGCGCATGGTGCTCATCTCTGGCAAACCCGCCAAGACTGCCAACAGACTGCCCGACTGTCATGTGACTTTACCTGGCTACGTCTGGAGTAACTCAGAACAGGACTGCCTGCCACACTCCATCCATGAGGAGACTAAGGAAGGCAGCAGGAGGAAGGGAGATGCTATTCCAGTGGAGGGGTCCTCCAGGCCATTGGAGTTCACCCTAGACACCGAGAGATGTAAGGGAGAAACTGAGGATGTTATCTGAATCATCATTCGTGGCTTTCGCAGGACTGGTGGATCCAGTTGGCTGGCATTCCTCTGTTTGAGTCCAAAGGCTGAAACATTCAGGGTTAATTTAAATGTTTATAGGCTACATGAGTTGCCTCCTGTCCTCAGACACAAAAGAGGAAGTATTGGTGAAACAATTACCTTTTTTTTTTTGTCATCAAATTTTTTTCTAAATTGATGTGTGATACTTGCTCTGTGGTTCATTTTTTTTAATGAGTGTGAATGCTACATCTGAGTAGAAAATGTTTTAATGGCTGGGCTCATTCTCATAAATACCACCCTAAATATAACACAAATCACTTAGTATGTATCATTTTCTTTTTAAGAAATAAGTACTTTTTGTCTTTCTCACTTTAATGTACTTACATCATTGGATTCCTTTTGCCTGTGCCTAAGAGCAGTAAGTATCTGAAAAAATGTATATTGAAAGAATAAAGATCAATGAAGAAGCATGCACTGGGAAATTAGTTGGGTTGATATTGATAAAATAATCAATTTATGATAAATATGATCATTTCTTTCTAGGAACAAGGAAAATTGCTCAAAACTCTTTTGCATATTTCTCCTTTTGAATGTTCCCTTTGTGACCAGCCAAACCTCAGGTCTTCACTCTTCTACCATGACATGCTAAAGGTTTTCTCAGTGAGCTTGTGTCTGCAAACTGATTTTGTTTGTACTCCTTTATATTGGTAGTAAATTACATTGGACCTATATCTTTTTCTTCCCAGTTCTATTCTTAGTGCCATTATAGATAGCATGTAGGATAAATTAAAAGTCTGTTTAAAAGTACATTTTGAGTCACTTTAAAAATTTTCTTTTTAGCATCCAATATTATTTTTGGGAACCAATAAAACTTCCCTTCTCCAAATTTATACTTGTCAATATCTATCTCCTGTACTTTACATTGAAAATTGCAATAAATCTTGCAGGTATGAAAACATTCATTAAGTGCATGCCACTAAAGAGGTATTTCTTCTAGATTTTTACAAACATTAACCTATTTAATTCTCACTGCACACTTTGGAGTAAGTCTTGTCATTCTCATGATGCAGTTGATAGGGTAGAGTGTAACTCGATTGGCTTTGGGATCCTTGGGAAGTTGGTAGAGTACACTCTCGGTGTGTCTGTGTGGGTCATGAAGACATGGCCTTGGCAATCTATGATTAGTCCCTTGCCTTTTCTTTTCTGGTGCTACTCTTCTGCTATGCTTCCCAGTCCCCATGAACTAAGCAGCTTTGTTTTTCTATGCCCTTCCACCATGATGTTTCTGCTTTGGAGACAGCCAACTGTGGACTGAATCCCCTGAAACTGTGAGCTAAATTAAACTCGGGTATTATGTTGCAGCAAAAATAGAGCTAATACAAAAAATTAGTACTAGAGAAGTGGGGCTCTTTCTGTGACTATACCTGCATTTGGAAGTGGTTGTGAGAGGAGTTTGGAAATGAGGACTAGAGCAGACCTAGAATGCTGTAAACAGAGCCTGATGATGGTTCTGGTCAGTGGTTTGTAGACCAGAATGCTGATAGGAATGCAGAGAGTAAAGGCAAATCTCAGGAGCTTTCAGTTTGGAATAAGGACTCAATTGGCAGTTGGGTTAGAGGCCAGGATGTATGTTATACTCTGGCAGAAAATTTTCTATTTTTGTTCATGTCCTGAGACTTTGGGGGAGACTGAGACTAAGGGCAGTGGACCAAGTGAAAGGTAGCCTAATATTCAGTCTGTGCATAGGTACCACTAGCTACCCTTAGCCAGATTCACAGCAAGAATTGGGAGCAAAAGGAAAAGCAGAAAAATTTGAAAAACTTAATTTTTTTATTAAGTTTATTGGTACATTACAGGTATACAATACAATGACATTCATCATTGGCAACTTATACCTTTACATGATATATCTGGGTTCTTATTTTTCCCCATTCCCCTGCCCTCCCTTCAACCCCTCTACCCCTCCCTATTTACAAAGATTTTATTACCACTTTTTATCTTCTCATATTTTTTACTTTCCCTTCTTTCCTTTCCCCTACCCCTCTCAGTTTCCCTTCCCCTTTAGACCTTTTCTTCCTATTTCACATTATCAATTTTACATTTTGATTCTTATTTACAGTTTTAGTTTCTCATACCAGAGAAACTATTTGGTATTTACACATGTGTGTCCTATTTATTTCACTTAAGAGTATGGCTTCAATGTGAATCCATTTAGATATAAATGTTTCTCATTCTTTATGGCTGAGTAGTACTTCATTTTATTAAAAAAACCCCACATCTTCTTTATCCAGTCTCCAATTGATGGGCAATTGGGCCGTTTCCAAGTTTTAGCTATTACAAACTGTGCCACTATAAACACAGATACACAGCATATATCACTGTGGTATGATTCTTTTAATTCTTTTGGGAAGATATCCAGCAGAGGGATAGCTGGGTCAAATGGGACCACTAATCCTAATTTTTTGAGATATCTCCATATTAATTTCCACAGTGGTTGCACCAGTCTGCATTCCCACCAGCAATGGAGAGGGGTTCCTTTCTCCATTTTTGATCATAGCCAGATCTTAACTTCCTAAATAAATGCAGCTCTCCAATCTTGATACCTGGCAACACCTAAGGACTGGGTCAGCAAAAAGCCATCACCAGGTGCAGCACCTTGACCTCAGAACAGAACTGTGGGCCCAAATAAATTGCTTTTCTTTGTAATTTACTCTAGTTGTTGTACTGTGTTATTAGTAACAAAAAATAGTCTAAGATACATAACAGAGTGCATGAGTAGACTGGAGGAATCTGGAGAAGAACTTTGAGCTTATTATCCCTTATAAATTATCAAAGTTTCAATTAAGAAAAAATAGAAACTCTATGAAGCATTGCCTAAGGATTTCATCCATGTATACATTCCTCCAGATACACTCCAATCTTTTCTTGGATTAACCAGATCAGTGCAAAGCTTTGCACCTGCTGCATAATTAAATCTTTCCACTTCCATAGAAGTGGATTTTGGGATCTGCTACAAACCTAAATTGAGTAATGTAAATAGTCTCATGAATATTTCTCCTCTGCCTACTTAAAGGAACACATAAGGGCCATGTTTACTCCTTCTCTGTAATTGTTCCTTTATTGCTTCCATCATTTTTTATTTCTACTACATTATTGCTTTCAATATACAACATACTTTAATACCTCTTATCTTAGAAGAAAAAATCTTTCTTTCTCTGCCATTCCTCTACAGATACTGCCCAATTTCTCTGCTCTATTTTAAGCAAAAATTTCTTCAAAATTTTTTTCTACTTGCCTTCTCCATTTTTTTCTCCATCTACTCTCCCTTCCACTTGCCCTGACCAGAATTATAGCTACACAGTTTTAATGCAAATATACTTGTCAATGTCAACAGTGACTATGGCCTGAACTCAGTAAACATGGTATTCAGTTCTTGGTTCTCAATTCGTTATCCAGTTGGTTACTCTAAGTTGCCACAGGATCTAAGTCTACTCCTTCCCAATTTTTCCCATTTCCCCGTCAATGGAGTCTCTATTCTTCCAAAAGTTAGAGCCAAAATCCTTTGTTCATCACATTCTCTTTCTCTAATTACTCCAGAACCCCACATGTCTCTATATTCAAAAGATATTCAGAATACAACCAGTTTTTTCCATCATAACTGCTACCTTTCTTACCTAAGCCATCATAGCCTCTTACTAGATTATTTGGGTGGAATCCTAACTTATCTGCCTGTTTCTATTCACTTTCTACTCAATTCAGCATCTAACCCTTCCAAATGGCTTCCACCTCACTCAGAGAAAATTCTTTCACTCTCTTCCTTCAGGTCTTCTTGTTTTCCACAGAGCACACCAGGCATGTTACCACCTCAGGGAATTTGAAGTGGATTTCCCCTTGACCTGGAAAGCTTTTTGCCCAAATAACTGCATGGCTCAGTCAGTTATGTTTTCCAGGATGCTTTCAAAATGAGTGTTATCATTAGAGAAGCTCTAACTGAACACCACTTCCTCATCTACTCATCCTCCTCTTTCTCTTTTTCTGCCTTCCTTTTTTCTTTTTGATATAATCCATGGTTTTCTTTTGCTTATTATCTGCACCTTTGCAATAGAATATAAATTTCATGAGAGCAGACTCCTTGTTTTTGTTCACTCTTATACTTCCAAAATTTAAAACAGTACCTGACATATAGTTGTTACTTAACTATATTTTTGCAGTGAATGAATGAATCATATACCACTTTATAAGGATTTAAGGGAGAATTTTTTTTCTGTGTTGACAATAGTGTTATTCTTCTCTTTTTACTCACTTCTGCAGTACTTAAAGCCAAATTTTGGAACTCCCTACAACGTCAATCTCAGCTTCATTCCCTTTTTTATTTTTCTCTTTTGTAATAAATTTCCAATTAACTGGTATTTATTCTGTAATTTTATTATATTAATTTTGTTACTTCCTTTAATTCTATTAACTAATGCATAAAAGGTAAACAATTATGAAATTATATTTCATGGTTAACAAATGAAGGAGCTAGTAAAGTCTGTCTGGTATAATTTTATGATGTGAATTCTAAGACACTTCAAATCACTCCTAAAGATACCTTTAAAAATCTTAACAAAAGTTTCTTTTACTAGTTAAATAGTGGAACTAAAATTAACTTATTTAACCTTTCTGCAAAGATTATGGAAAGACCACTTTTAAGGAAGTATAGTTAAATTCTATAGCAATAACTCATATCATGTTCTGAAAGTGATCATTGTTTGTTAGGTGGCATAATTTTAAAGGCCTTCTAATAGTATTTTCTTCTTATTAGTATACTTTATTAATGTTAGACAAGTGGAAAATAGTTTTCCCTAAAAAAGACATGTATATATGTATTGATGTTATTCCTACTTAGGTTTATTTATAATCTGGTTATGGTCCATTTTTATTCCTTGCTTTATGGAGGGACTTTAGTGGGAGGAATACAAAATATGTCCTTTTTAATATGAAGGATACTGAATTCATTAAACAGCTGGTTATTGAGACAATTCAATATTCCCTCTAGACCTCAAAACAATGACAAACAACTGAATTTATTCTTTATAAAATTTTCATTGTTCTTTAATGTGAAATGCATCAAAAATGTGCTAAATTTTCGCCACCTGCTGCACAAGCGCAAGGACCCAGGTTCAATCCCCAGTACCAAAAAAAAAAAAAAAAAGTGCTAAAGAACAAATAGCAGAATTCACCAAATAATCCCACTGAATTGTCTATGGCTGCACTATGTTATAAAATTGCACTCATGTGTGTATACAAAGTAAAACGTAATAATAAAGTAGATGTGTGATGTATTAATCAGTTTAGTTTGCCATAACAAAATACTATCAACTAAGTGACTTAAACAATAGAAATTTATTTGCTCAGAGCACTGGAGGTTCAAAGTCCAAGATCAGAATGCCAGCAAGGTTAGGTGTGGGTGAGCGCACTCTCTCTCTCCCTCTCTCTCTCTTTTTTCTCTCTCCCTCCCTCGCTGATGGCTGACTTTTCCCTGTTTCCTCACTTGGTGGAGAGAAAGCAAGCTCTCTTCTATCTAAGCTCTCTTCTTAAAAGGGCACTAATCCCATCATGAAGGCCCATCCTCTCTTCATCTGAGCCTAATAACTAACCTTCCAAAAGCACCATCTCCAAATACTATCCCACTGGAGGTTCAGGCACTAACATACGAATTTGTAGGGACATTTAGTCCATAAATCATACTAAATGTGAATTTTTACATTTTCAAATCGTGTCAAATGAAAACAATTGTTTCAAAGATAATTTAGACCCATGGTAGATCTGAGTTTCACTTTTCAGTAGGCAGAATTTTAAATGCCCCAAGATCACTACCCACTCCCGTGGTCACCCTGTGTAATCCCACCTTTCAAGTGTGGGGACAGAATCTAAAAACATGATGGTATTCATTTATGTCATTAGAATGCAAATCACAGAAGCCTTTCAAAGAAAGAGAGGCATTAGATTGCTTTTTCAGGGGCCATAGAGAAATAAACTGCCCTGAGTTCCACAGATGCAGGGGGACGTTACACCACAGGAGAAGGGAAGAGGTCCCGGCCTCCAGGTAAGAGCCTGCATCCACTGCAGCTTTGTGTGAGGTCCTAAGCAGAGGGCCCAGCTAGGCCACACCTGTGTTCATGATCCACAGAAATTGTGAGATAATTAACATACATTGTCTTAAGCAACTAAGTTTGTGGTAACTTATTACAAAGCAACGGAAATCTAATACATCAGAGTTAACTATTCAATTTGATAAGTGCCGCAGATTAATGATAAAGTTGAAATTTTTAGAACTTTCTCTGAATTTTTAGAACTCTTCTTTGCAGAAGAGAAAAAGAATTAATATCATGGAAAAGCTAACTTAAATTAAGTGGAATTCTATATGTTTTCTGACCATTGATTAGGCAAAATTAAAAACTATTTTTTCATTTTAAATTTTTTAGTAATTTTTAAATATAGCAGGTAACATATTTTAAAAGTCAACTAATAAAGTACACTTAATACCTCCAATGAATCAATGTGGCAAAGAACTTTTACTGAATCCGAAAGCTTTATAGATTAGATGGAATATTAAGTAACTAAGTAAAATTCTCATAACTTTGTAAAATTAAATGTCAGGGAAGATACAATGTCTCAGCACTTAAAAACTAGCAAATTCTCTTTTGGTGTAATTTACAGTAGGATTTACAATAGAATTCTCACATGGTGGAAAACCAACCCCAAATTACAGGATTGCCAAGATGAATGAATTATAAATTTAAAGATTTTAACTTTTAATAGGTCTTGCTTCCAACAGACAAACTCAGTTTTAGAATCACATTATTATGCATAATGCACTACTTGTGCAGACATCGTACTACAGAAAGTTTTTAATCTCTGTTATGTCTTGTGTCTAGATGCCCCCCCTCCAAAGCCTCATGCAGTCATAGAGGTGGGGCTTTTTCAGAGATGGCTGGATGTAGAGTGTGTGATGCTGGGATTGATTCATGGTGTAATGCTAGGATCAAGGGCACTAGGATTAAGACTGTGAGTGTTGCACACCCTAAGTAACCTGGGTAAAATATAAGGGATAAAAAGAGCTGTGGTCATCTCTTGATTGCTTTGCTACCTTCTTCCTGTCATGAACTGTTTCTCTTCTGCAATGCCTCTGCTGTGCTACCCAGCCTTGAAACCAGCCAATTATGGACTGAAAGTTCTACAAACTGTGAGCTAAATAAACCTTTCCCCCTTTAACTCTGGGTTTCACGTATTTTGTCTCAGCAATGAGAGAAGAGTAACTAAGACACTTTCTATGAAGTGGAAGTCAATTAAGATCAACAAGGAAGTTAAATTTGACAGGCCGCCCAGATTCTAGCTCATGACCTAATCACAGGTGTTATTAACAGCCCAGATCTTGTGTTTCTTAGAATGGTTCTAAGGAATGACTTCTGCAGAATCCATTCCATTAAAGGCAGGATGACTAAGTAGGAATGACACAAAAGACTTTTAGAAGAGTGACTGGTTATAAAATAGAATTGTGACTCTGGCTTTTTCATTTAAAATTTCTCTTTGTATGGTTGCCAGTTTTCTGTCCTTTTACTTGCTATTGATGGATTTACATATGAAAATAGGTCTCTATTTTTTGTTCTTACAGTAGTCTGTACTTGTGTTTGCAGCACCTTGAATATTTGTAATTATTTAATTAATCACATTGTCAACATTTATCTACCATCTATCAGACTCACATCTAAATATATACTACTGTCACATTTTCTCCAGAGCTAAGTTGGCACAGAGCAAACAGCCATATGGAATAATTTTAATGGCTGCCTTTCTATCATCTGGTTTACCCACTTACACTTTCCCTGATTTCACCACTATAAAAATTTGAGCAAATTGGAGGAAGCATAAAGGTGATTTCCTTTGTGTTTTACAGTTTATTATAACAGAATATCTGAGACCAGGTAATTTATAATGAACAGGCATTCATTTGATTCCGGAAGTGGGAAGTCCAAGATCATGGTGCTGGTATCTAGGTCTTCAGGCTGTATCACCACAAGTCAGAAGGCAAGAGAGGGTGACAGTGAGAAAGGAAGAGAGAGATGAACTCATTTTTATAACAATTCCACTCGTGATAACTGACACAGTTCCCTGGATGATGACATGAATCCACTCATGAGTGCAGAACCCAGAGAGCCTAATCACCTCTTATTAGGCCTCACCTCCCAACATTCTTGAACTGGGGATTATGTTTCCAGCACATGAACCTTGGGGAACACATTCAATATAGCACTTTGGAACTTAAATCCTTCCAGAAAAGTTTCATAACTAAGAATCACTTCCTTTGAAATGATCCCCATTAAATAAAAATTTCTAGGCTTTAGGGTTTAGGCCTCAGAATTTTAAGTCCCAGATGATGTAGTTACATAGGGGAACTCAGCTCTAAACCTATAGTTCTCCAAGTACTTAGAATCACCTGAGGTGTCTAAGAGACATATTTCCTAGCTTCATTGCAGAATAAATAGTAGATGAGATAAATATGTCAACTCTTTCTCCATCCACATGTTTCCCCTATAAGTATGTGGCATCTTCTCCCTCTGGATGGGGAATACTTTCTCACTCTCTGACATCAGCTGAACTATGTGATCTGCTTTGACAAAAGGGTGTTACCAAACGTGGCAGAGCTAAAAGCTTGGAAGGGACTTGCATATCAGGCCTGCATGCTAGCACCTCTGTTATTGCTATGAGAACATCCCTGACTTAGCCAGCTCATGTCAGGAGGAGGTTGAAAGAAGGGCAGCAGAGCCCCATTAATCTGGCCAAACTCAACTGACTTTTGGGTGAGTGAGAAAGCCAACAAGATCACGAGAGTTGTTAGCCCATTGTCCCCTAAATCAGATGACCTCTGTCATCCGTATATATGTATGTATGTGAACAAAATGCTCATTGAAATTTTTTAGCTGTCTATAATATAGGAATAAATAGGTGACATTATCTACATAAGAAACTCATTTGGTGATTACTCTAGTCAGGATTCTTTTGTTCACAACTAATAGTAAGCTAACCCTCTTAGAAAATTTTAAATGTTCTGAATTACAGAATTAATATGGAAGTCAGCACACATCCAGGAATGACAAAATTCTAGTGTTTGAACAGTGTTGCAAAATGTATCTATCTGCACAGCTCTGTTGGCTTCCTTCCCAGGGATGCTCTCTGTAGCTAATGTAAAATATGGTCACTTGTGGCTTCAAGTGTGCATTCTATCTGCTGTACCACATTTGTAGAAAGATCACTTTCAATACAGTTTCAAGAGAAACTCAAATGATATAATTTTCACTGGTTCTAATTGGGTCACTCACAAATTTCAGAACCAATATTTATGACCAAGCTAGTGTACTACAGTATGCCTATTCTTTAAGCTGAAGTAGCATTATTCAAACCAAACTACATGAACTGAGTGGGTAGAAGTACAAAGGAACATGTGGGTACTGTTAAAGAAGAAAAAAAATGCAAAGCAGCCAGTGTAAGGGTTCACAACCATGTCTGAGTTGGGGATAGTATAACAGGCAATTCTATGTTGTGGAAACAACATTTACAAAATCATGGATAAGATCCCCTACTGGAAGAGAAGATTTGTGATTTTAAAGTATCACAAATAGTGTTTTGTACTGTTAAATGATATGTGAATATTCCCTGATTAATAATGATTAATGATTCAAATCACATCCCTAGGATTTTGCTTCGTGAAGGAGGTGTTATTTCTTGGTCACATACTAGGATTTATGGGTTTTCTTTTTTCTTTTTGAATTTTCGTTTCAGTTCTGATTACCTTTCTTGAATAAAGACACCATTTATTTTCTTTTTTTAAAAATTAATTTTATTGGCACATTATATTGGTACATTTTAGGTATACAATTTGTTTACATTTATCATTGGGTGTTTGTACCTGTACATGATGTATCTTGGTTCTTATTTTTTTCCTCATTACCTGTGTGCCCTTCAACCCCTCTGCCCTTCTCTATTTACATAGATTTCATTTCTTTTTTTTTTTCTTTTCTCATAGTTTTTCCTTTCCCCTTCCCCTCCCTTCACTCCTTCATCTTTGGACCTTTTTTCCTATTTCAAATTATCAATT
>NW_004624765.1:7466106-7486667 GCF_000247695.1 Heterocephalus glaber | reverse complement strand
CAGCAACACCACTGCATCAAGTACATCTTTGAAAATGACATTTTGTGGTAGTTATTAATCTATCACCTTTAGCTGTGTGAATTAAATCAAGATCGAGGACCAACCCAACATATAGTGAATAAACTCCTCAATATAACAACTTTACCCTTTGGGATGGGGAGTTAGAAGGGGTTGGGAAGGGAGGGACAGATGGGAAGAAGGATAGAGGAAGGTTAGCAGTGTGGCCAGAGAACACAGGTGAGAAGGAAAAAGAGAATAATAGGAAAATAAAGAAGAACTCCGAATGAGGACCAAAATGGACAAAAAGGGAAGATGAACAATGTGGGAGAGCCAAGAGAGTGAGTGTAAGAGAGAGAGAGAAAGAGAAAAGAAAGAAGAAAAGAAAAGAAAAAAAGGAGAGAAAAACAAATATTTACAAAGAGTAGGAAAAAATATTAAAGATAAGAGGAACAAAAGAAAAGAGAAGAGAAAAAATAAATTAATAATACTAATTTGGGGAATAAAAAACCAATGAAGATGAAGGGCCTCCTTCAGGGTATTTCTCTGCTGTCACAATAGACAACGTGGGTAGCAGTGTGCAGATATAAGTCAATGAGTCTCAGCAAGCTAGTCGCAGACCCATGAGATTCAGGCAGATTTCTGGCTGCAAGTCCCAAGTTGAGCTCCCTGTCCTCCTATAGGGTTGAACTCTGCAGAGATGTATTGCAAGTTCCAGTTGACCTTCCCCTGAAGATAGACCCGGTCCTGATGGGAGGTGAAGATGACTCCAACCTACCCAGTACAGTGGTCTGGTGGTCTAATGTCCTCTGCATCTTTATAGTGTGGAACCAGGTGGCTATACAGAGAAGATGCCAGAGGAGCGGGTTGGGGGGGGTGTCCAGTGGATTGCTGCTGGGGCACAGGCTGATTTGGCATGTTCCGTGCAACTCATGACCTTGGTAGGGCATCTGCAGACCTGCCTGTCTGCAGCGGGCTGATTCTGCATGACTCGCCACCATTTATTTTCTTGACTGCTACCACATAGTTTTGTTGACTTTGAAAGAGCTGCTTATTTCTCTCTGCTTGACATGGAAGAGCAAGTGAAAATCAAGCACTGGTGCCATTTGGATTAGAATTTCTATTGTGAGATGCTTGAGTTGAAATGTTGGAGCCAAAACAGTTACTGGCTTAATGTACTAGAAGGTCATTTTCTCATTCAGTGAGAGCCCAGTCTTTCTGTTTTGATAAAAGGATAAGACAAACAAGAAATGCAACCACTAGATTAGATCAAATTCAAGTAATTGATGACATCTTTGCCACAAATTCATATTGCTCAGCAATGCTACTCATTTCCCTCCAGTTTTTTTCTGTTCAATTCAAACCTAGAGTCCAATTATTTTTGAAACCAATTTTCTTTTTATCAAATGTCATGCAAAGCTTCTCTTCAATCATACTTTTATATAAACAATATTTCAATAGTCAGTAAAACAATTTTAAAGTAATTTTATGATGCCTTTAAAATTAAAAATAAATGAGACTATGAATAGTTGTGACTCAACTAAAATTATTAACTTTTACAGCAGTGACATAAAGTGTTTCATTAAAAGTCCTTACAAAAATTGGAACATAGCTAATTGGTACTTTACTTATTATCAAAAATGATAAGTGAGTGGGGCTATGAGACAACTGTAAGCTGTAAGACTTCACTACTTTCCAATGCTGTTCTGTATTTTTGGTGAAAAAGAATCACAGTGCCAATCCAGATCTGAGGGATTTCACAAGGACCGGATTAATGGAGTCAATAGATAGTAATTTCTCAAAAACAAAACAGAAGTTCTATGTGGTTACTGTTCCATGGAATTCTGCAATCCAGGTGGACATATGTCATTAATTCCTCAAATGGAGTCCAGTTCTACCTCCTGAAAAATATTCATGGCACTTTGCACAGCTTTATGGCAAATGGCCCTGAACTCTGCGTTTTTCTTCTTTTTCAGTAAGAAATGGTTCATAGTTCTAGCTGAGTAGCTTTCAGATTCTACTTCCTATCAGTTGAGGGTGCAGAGTCTCTTTTAGTTTGTATACTTAGGATAATTCTTGATGTTTCAAAGTGCTGCATGTTCTGGAAATGTATAAAGTCATTTGTTGGCTATTAAAATATCATACCAAATTGTTCTTATCACTCTAATGAATACCATGTATGTCACCTACTCAATGCTGCCTGCTCCACAAATCCCTTGGCAAGCACTGCTCTGTGTTGTCTCTACATTACCTTTTCAAGAATGTCATATAAATGGAATTCTTTTAAAATACTTTTTCTTTTAACTTCACAATGTGCACTTAAGATTTACTCATGCTTTTGAGTGTTTGACAGCTTATTCTTTTTTGGAATCAATAACATTCCAATATATGGCTGTACCATATTTGTTTATCCGTTTACTTACAGAATTACATTGCGATTCCTTCCAATTAGGAAAACCTACTCATCTTTTCTTCATAGACATCACCTAAGGAGCCATAGTAGGCAACAGGTTAATAAAGGCCTCCTTTGAGAATCATTAAGATGACCAACACAGATTTTTACATGCTGTAATACAGAGTGACTGAAGCCAATACCAAAACTTCCCATTAAGATCAGACAGAATAGTAGGTAGTGACCTCATCTAAACTAGCATAGGTAAAAGGGTAGAATATTTCTTCTGAAACAAATGAAGACCAAGATTTGGTTAAGGCAGTAAATAATAGCAGATTTTATTTACAGTGAGTTTAAAGGAAGATTCTCTCTCTCTCTCTCTCTCTCTCCATCTCTCTCTCTCCTGTCCCTCTCCCTCTCCCTCTTTTCTGTCTCTATCTCTGTCTTCTGTCTCTCCTTTTCTCTACTTTTTATAATGAAGAAGCAATTTTAAAATCTCTTTTAGAATTGCAGAAAAATATTCTGTTTTGTCTCTGTACTATCTCTTAAGGTAAAGATTGAATTGTCCAAGAATAGATCCTGCCCAGTGATAGATACCAACCCGTTCTAGGGGCTATGTATTGCAGTTTCAGGCAGAATACCTGGGAAAAATTAATCTGCATTTTCAGGACAGGAATTATGTGTCTTCTTTAAATAGAGACAGATTTCTTGAGTGCATGTCATGACACATCATAAAACTCAAAATGCTTTAGAATTTTCTGAGATTGATATATAAATCATGCATTTGATATAATCATAATACATAGTAAGATAATTTTTTATCCTTGCATTAATTTGATTATCTCACTACAGAAACCATGGCTTCCCTGTAGAAGCAACTACATCCAATGCAAGCTGAGAAAATAAGATTAGGTTTTGGCATAGATGTTTAGTCTGTTCCCTGATACCAAATTCATCTTTTTAAATGTCTTGCTAGTTAAAATGCATTGCATTCCTTTTGCCAGACAAAATAGAAATGAGTTTTTGTGTGTGGAAATCAAATTTGCCATTGAGGAATTAGTCATATGTACCAGGATTTTTCTTCCATAAATAGAAACATACCCTGTCTTAAATCTAGGATGATAATTAACCTACAGGCTACAGTAAAGATAATTGTAAATAATGCAATTCATTTTGGTTGTCAAGCAGGTGATATAAGATTTCTCATTGTAATACAACCATGTGATGTGCTTGCCACAACACTACCTTATCAGTGACAAAGTAATTATTTCAACTTGAATTCTACGCCAAATGAACTAATTTTTATTAAAAGTTGGAAAATGCTAACAAGAATATGGAAAATAGTGTTAGGAAAGTTTATAAGCAGCCCCTCTGTGTAAGCACTGAACAATCTGGACTCAGGGATTGCTACAGGCAATAACTTCAGCTCTAATAGGAGTACTAAATCAAGTAACAGGGAGTTTTGGGTCACTCAAGATCCTGGAAAATAAAGAAATGTTTCAAGTCCATGATGGTATGAAATGGCAAGAAAAATTGAAACACTGGTGAACAGGAAGCAATCTTCATTTTACTTTATAGAGAAATTGGGACTTGGTAAATGTATAATAACCAGGAGATTTAAGAGCTATATATCACCAACCTTTCTTGGAACTAGTTTCCTTCACGGTCAGATAAATTACACCTCACCACCACCTGAGTTTTCTTCATGTAGCCTCATTTGTCAGACTCTCCACTGCTGCTCAGGGTTCTTGTTACCTTGGAGCACTGGATCTTATGGACCAAGATTTCTGTTTTATCAGCAAAATTGCTAGCATCTTCTTGAGTTGACATCTCCATGCTTTCTCTCTGTGGGAGCTGAGATATGTCAGTCAAAGCCTGGGTATCTGAGGGCTCCAGAAGGATAAGACTTCATCATTAGTGCAGGCACATGATGGGCTTACTCATATAATCATAAATCAACCACACATGTGCAGTATGGTCATACAAGGTCACACAGCAGTTGTTTTTCAGTATTTCTCAGTATGTTATAATGGGCACTATAACTGCTGAGAAAATAAAGAAGCTTTGCTGCTGTGGCTTTTTTTTTTTTTTTTTTCTTAAATTCTTTTATTGGTACATTTTAGGTATATAACACAATTACATTTCTCATTGGGAACTTGTACCTTTACATGATGCATCTTGGTTCTTTCGAGGCAGGCGCCAGAACCACTGAGCTAAATCCCCGGCCCTTGCATCTTGGTTCTTATTTTTTTCCCCATTCCTAGCCCTCCCTTCACCCCCTCCACCCTTCCCTATTTACAAACACTTTATTTCCAGTTTTTGCATTTCTCATCATTTTTCCTTTCCCTTCTTTCCTTTCCCCTGCCCCTCCCACCACTCCACCCCTTTGGACCTTTTCTTCCTATTTTGCATTATTAATTATTAATTCTAATCATTGGTACATTTTAGTTATACAATATAATGACATTCATCATTGGAAATTTGCACCTTTACATAATTTCTCTTGGTTCTTATTTTTCACCCTTGCCCAGCCCTACCTTCAACCCCTCTATTCCTTCCTGTTTACAAAGATTTTGTTCGTATTTTTCCATTCTCTCATATTAATATCATCCCCTTCTATCCTTTCCCCTAGCCCTCCCACTTCCTTCCCCTTTGCCCCTTTTCTTCCTATTTCACATTACCTATTATAAATTTTAGTCCTTATTTACACTTTCAGTTTCTCACACCAGAGAAACTATTCGGTATTTATACATGTGTGTCCTATTTATTTCACTTAAGAGTGTCGCCTCAATGTGCATCGATTTAGCTATAAATGTCTCCAAAACCACACTTTCTTGATCCAGTCTCCAGTTGATGGGCATTTGGGCTGTTTCCAAGTTTTAGCTATCACAAACTGTGCTGCTATGAACATGGGCACACATAAATCACTGTGGTATGATTCTTTTAATTCTTTGGGGAAGATCCCCAGCAGGGGAATAGTGGGGTCAAATGGGACTTCCAGTCCCAGTCCTTTGAGGTATCTCCATACTGCTTTCCACAGTGGTTGCACGAGTCTACACTCCCACCAGCAGTGGAGCAGGTTTCCTCTTTCCCCACAGCCCTGCCAGCATTTGTTATTGGTTGATTTCATGATAGCAGCCATTCTTTCTGGGGTGAGGTGGAGTCTCAGCATAGTTTTCATTTGCATCTCTCGAATGACCAGTGATGTTGAACATTATTTCATGTATTTATTTGCTATTTCTACTTCTTTGTGTGAGAAATGTCTGTTCATTTCAGATGCCCATTTTCGGATTGGGTCTTTACATTTGGGAGGTCTGATCTTTTTAAGTTCTGTATAGATTCGAGACAGTAGACCTTTGTCTGAGGAAAAGCAGGTGAAGATTTTTTTCCCATATTGTGGGTTGTCTCTTCACACTGCTGGTGGAAACCATCATATTTTTAAAAAGCTAAAATTTTAAAAAACATATTTTGAGCTTTGTGTTTTTAAAGAAATAGCTGTTCTTTTGTTTTTTATAAATTTTAAAAGACTGATAGGTTTTTAATAAGTAAGCCCAAATCCTAGATTATATTCATCTCCAGGAAGAGGAGCACATATACCTTAATCATACAGAAGCCCTGTCCTCAGGCTCTCCCCAGCTCCCAACTCCTAAAGGTGGAGGCATTTCTCACTTGAGCCATGCCCAGATTAGTCTTGGTTTTCAGTGGGCAGGACTCCAGGTTATGCATCCACATTGTGCATCCCTGCTTGTCCAATTCCTAGGTACTACCTGATTTCCCAGGGGAAGAATGCTCATTTGTTTGCTGAATCTTCCATTTATTGCAGTAGATTTGTCAAAGGGATTCAACCGCTATGTTTGTAGAGAGTGTCTTCCTTTTGTCCTTACAGAAATTTTTCTGTGATAATAACACACAACTCCAAGCTTTTCCATTTCCATAATTTACAGTTGGGGAGGTAGGAGGATTTAAGTGTACAAGTTATCCATTCTCAGTCTTGCTCCAATCTTCTGCAAGTTGACCCCTACAAATAATAGGGCAATAAAATAATAGGACTTCTTGTTGTGTTTAGCCAATGGGAAGCATTGGTAGAAGTTTGGAGTGTAGGGCCATAGAGTTGGGATAATTTTCCTTCCCTCCCCAGCTAGGGCCCCTCGATGCCCACTTAGGGCACTGGTTGCATTTCCTTAGATTGCAGTTCTTTTCAGTGTCTTTCCAAATGTCTAGTAATCATTGGGTTCTTGTAATACTTATTCTTCTTGTAATACCCTTGGTCTGTCAGGCTTTGGGATAGGGGTGAGTAAAAGCTTCCTGCTGTTGCTATTTGATGGGTGATTCACTTTCATTTGCTTTCTTATCCTTGTCTATAATTGTGTAAGTAGCTTCTTTACTCAGTTCAGTTCAACACTGCCTGTACACTAATTTCTTGCCAGGACCATGACTGATAAAATAACTAAGCCAGCATATCCTTTCCATATAAGCCCACTTAATTGTGATGTAATTTTAACTAAAAGTAAATCTCCGACACATTTGTATTGTCATTAATAATCTAGAACTTTAAATGCCAAGTAAAGAAAGGAAGATCAGAGGGGTGGATTCAGGCATTCCTTATCCTTGGAAAAAGTAACATTCTAGCACTGAGAAAATATCACCCTTGATTTCTTACTGCTGTTGTCTCTGAGCTTTGCATACTTCCTGCCACATACTAGACATTCAGTAAATAATTGTTAAACAGGGGCATTTTTGAATGAGTGCACACAGTCTTACAGTCTTACATTTGTCATGTTCATATTATATGCAATCTTATAATTTTTAACTCAATTTTTTTTATTAAAGATTGTAATACTACCATTTACTGTAGAAGGGAAAAAAAGCAAAAAATGTGACAGGACGGAGGGAATAGACAGCTTAGTTACCAGTAACATTCTTTTTCTTTGAAATCAGTAAAGAAAAACAGTATTATATGAAATAGATTCACAAGATAGGCTAAGCAGAACTCAAGAATATATTTTGTAATACAAAATTGCATTATGCAATCAGTAGCATTCAAAATTAGTTGTATCTATACAATTACAAAAAGTGACTCATTTTAACAAAGTGTTTTAAAAGTTCATCATATTCAATAGGCACAGTGTTTGTACAAATTCACCATAGGCTTTTAATATTCTTGGTGCTGGGGATGGAACCTTGGGCCTCGGGCATGGTAGTTAAGTGCTCTACCACTGAGCTACATTCCCAGCCCTCACCATAAGCTTCTGAAAGTCCTTACACCAAAAATCACAATTAGAATTTACAAAAGATCAAAGTTCGGAGGGTTATTTTTTTCCTTTCCTTTCCTTATTCAAGTTTGTTAAGTCAAGCAAATATATTGGGGGGGCAAAATGAACATTTTTCATTGAAAGACCACAAAATTGAATGTAAACTATAGTTCCTTAGCCCAGCTTCACTTCCTGTTGCAGCATGGACCTTCGGTGGGCACACTGGTCCAGATTCCAATTTCTTTTTGATCTCAAAGGTTGCCTCACGAAGATGTTATGTCGAGGCAGCCAGCCCATTTAGATCAGAGACAGTATTCCTTTTGCTGTTGCTTTGCTTTTTGGTGGCCATTTATTAATATAATGGTATTATTTCATTGTGACTATATACATCACTATTGTTTGTCACAATGCTGTGGAATGAACTTCCACTTCAAAGAGCAAAGTTTCTCCAGTCTACTGGCCTCATTTTCGCTGGTTTCAGATCAGCCAGTCTATAGAAAACCATTTTCAGGAGCTGGGTGGTGTGCCTCAGTGGTTGAGCTTGCTTAGCAAGTACAAGGCCCTGGGTTCCATCCCCAGCATTAAAAACAGTAACAAAAAGTTGCGAGAAAATAATTTGGTACATTTCTAAGTCTAGTGTCAGTTCTCAACTCCTGCTAGGAAGGATGTGATTTTATTTTATCGATTTGCACTAGTGAAGGCTCCGCTACTCCCCACCCATCATACAGCAGCAGAAACCTGAGGAGCCGACGGCAAAGCTTGACTATCAGGTGCTGGGCGCCACCTGCGAATCTGGAGTAGAAGTGGAAATGACCAAACTGGAACCAAATACCCTGTCCCGAGTGACCTGGGATCAAATAAACCACCACACTCTCTTCCTCACCAGACTGAAAACACACAAGATCCCAGAACTTCATAAAAGTGTGAGTCTGGAGATCCTTTAAGATCACCTGCTGATTTTAGCAAATATTTCCAAACAATTTAGACTTCTAGTGTTTTTTATTTTTATATCAGGAGTTACACAGACATAACCTATACTTAATTTCCACTGCAGGTCTATTCATTTTTTTAAAATGCTATCGGTAAACTATTGTGTGTTGAATATACCCCAAAAATCCTGGATGTTGAAATATTTAAAAAGTATGCCAAAAATTCTAGCAAATGATTTAATTTACCTTTAAACACTGATTATTTTTAATTTTCTGGACATTTTTAGCTAGGGTGTGAATTTTACAGTTTTTATAATTCTGCAATTGATTCTCGACAGAAGTCCTCTAACAAGAGAAGATAAAGGCCTGGTGTCCGCCGCCCCATAGATTACAAAGTCTGTAGGCAGAGCTGTGCTTCAACTTCCCAATTCACTATTTCTCATCACTTAGGTTAAAGAAGCAGAAGCCAAACCAGCCAAATTCTCCACTTTGTTTTTTTTTTGGCAGTATTGGGGATCGAACTCAGGACCTTGTGCTTGCAAGGCAGGCGGTGGCACCACTGAGCCGAATCCCCAGCCCTCCACACTGTTTAAAGGTATCTTCTACTTGTTAATTATTCTAATGACAGTATCAAAAATAATTGTATTTGGAATGCATTTCATGGTTTTATTTCTTGTTCTCTCAGCACACAGTGATTAGGTGGAAGGGAAGTAGCAGCCGGGCAGATAATGCTCAGTCACCATTAAAGGGTATGGTCAGATATTCCAGCACTGAGATAACCACACCAGGAAAATGCTCAAGTAGGGGCCGTGTTTCATGCTTCCCAGAAATGAGACACCTTGAGCTGGGTCTGAGCAGCAGCCATACAGAGGAGCTGAAGAACTAAAGGCTCCCTCCCCTGAGCTCACTCTGCAAAAGGAGAAGCCTTTCAGCTAGTGAGGCAGGAGAGGAAGTCATGAGTTAGTTCTTAATCTGGCTAATAGCCAATAAGCAGGCTCAGGGCATGGAGAAGGGGGAGAGGGCCACAGGGACCCATCTGGAGGGCAGCAACCTCCCAAAGCTCACAGAGCCAAGAGCCCAGGGCAAGGAGCATGTCAACCCACGGTTCCATGCCGCTGGAAGCTGTGGGAGCAGCTAGAAAGGTACACAAGGAACCATGAACCCTCTATGGACCCAGGAGGTAGCTGCCAAAAAAGGAGGTGGAGGCAGGAGCAGGTAGGAGATGGCACAAGCGATGTAAAGACAGGAACCAGAAATGGCGCAAGCTAGGCTGATAGCAACAAGGAAAAGAGTTCCAAGAGGTTACCCAGGCATGACCAGAAACGTGCCAAGAAGCAGTCACAGTGGAGGCCAAACTGGGGTCCCTGGGCTCTGGGCTCAGCCTGGCCACAGCTGTGGCTTTGGGTGGATGTGGAGACCAACTTGGGCCTCAGTTTCCCTGACTGCACAGCAGGGTAACAAGCCCTGCTCTCCCCTAAGTCTAGGCTTCCCAGGTTGGTTCTTCTAAGAGGAAGAGCCTTGTGGGGCGAAGGAAGGTGGGGGACAGAAAAGCACTGTGTGTGTGGCCAGGCATCCGGCTACGATGTGACCACGTGCAGCTCAGCGTCCTCAGTGTCCCCGCTTGGCCCCACGTCAAATGACGGCACTGTTCAGGGGTCACCGGGCAGGGGCAGCGACTTCCTGCTGGCTCACACCAGGGATCTGTCTTCCTACACACTCTCCCCTGGCCCTAGTCCAGGGAAGAATGGAAAATACAATCAGTTTGAAAGCAAATATTTATAAATAATGAAGAGGAAAAAGTACAGGAGGAAGCGGCAAGGTTTTTCACCTCCTTTTGGCTCTTGTCCAAAAGGAAGGAGCAGTGTTTTCTGCAACTTTGATCTCATTTGACCTAGCATAAGAAGGTCACAAATAAAGATATGGGTGGGAGGGGCACAAAGCAAGAAAAAAAGTTTCTGCGTTGAACACCAGAAACATGTTCCACAGTCAGGCGTGTTTCAGAACTGCAGCAGACCCTAGGTCCAGATCAGGAAAGAACATGAATCACCAGAAGGTGTTATTTCTCCCGAACCCCTTGGCCGGGCTCCCCCCAGCCTGGGGTGGGCAGAATCATTTGTTCCCGGACACTGGGGTACAAGCGTGTCCCACTGGGTGGGGGAGTGGCGATGGCCTCCATGCGGAGGGACAAATATACAAAGTCCATGTTGACCCCAAAATTCTGTGTCCCTCACTGTGGCACCCCTGTGACCTCTAATGGAGCTGCCTGCTTCCACCGGAGGCTTGGCTGCTGCTGTTTAGCAAGGTTTTATTTATGAGAATTCAGTGGGGCAACAACCCAAGAGAAAACAGTTGTGGGAGGAAGATTCTGCTCCATTAAGACACAGAACCCACTTCTCGTACCGTGTTAGAGACACTGGGTTTGGGAATCTACTGCTGCTTGAAAGGCCACCCTCAAATGTTCTAGTTGCAGGCAACACCCTAGTGTGAGACACAAGGCACATGTCTGTAAAAGAGAGGTTGAGAGGATATTTACAAAGCTGACCACCAACTTCCAGCCATGGTGCCTTCAAAGGTTTGTAAAACTGGCAGTGAATTATACAAGACACACAGTGAAACACTTCTTCACAGCGTCCCTTGCAAACGAAATGAAGGAGAGGCTGTACCATAAGGCCAAGGACTGTAAAATGCAGAAGATGAGTGCAAGTACCTTTTTTTTCCACCAAAAGGCAGAACACAAGGTGAGTGCAAAGCACAACAGGATCGTCACAATCAGACGCGTGGGCTCAAACATGCACTTCAGCTGCTTCCTGGGGCCCATGAGGAAGATAGTGCTCCCAATTGATTCAATGTTACCCAAGGTGTAGAACACTGTGAAGAGGGGGAGTCCCTTACTGGGCACCCATAGCAGAAAATTTCCCAACAGTGAGCAGAGGATTCCTATAGCAAAGCATGCGATGAATCCTTTTATCCTGGTACCCCAGCTTAATGATGATGCCTCAACCATCTTGGACAGGCCGCTCGGGTCCTTGGTGTCCTGCCTGCTCAGCACCTTCTTCAGCTTGTCCATCCTGAGCCCAGCTCTGGCTGCAGCCCTGCGCACAGCCTGTTGTGCTCAGTCCTTTTAACTCAATATTAAGAATAGTAATTCATGCTAGTAAATAAAATTAAGAAATAATTGAGATGCAACAGTTCAAAATAAATATTTTAGATGACAATAGATTTGACCTCCTTTTTTTTTTTTTTTTTTGCTAAGAAGACACAGGTTTTCTTTTCACTCTCAGAGGAAAAAAATACTACTTTTTTGAAAGATAGTTGCTGTCTTAGTTTCTGATTGCTGGAACAAAATACCCAACACTCAAAGTTAAAGAAGGAAAGGTTTATTTTAGCTCACAGTTTGTTGAGGTTTCAGTCCATATTCAGCTAGCTCCAAGGCATGGCAGCATGGCAGAGGAGAAAGAGCTCATGGCATGGAAAGTGTGATGCAGCAAGCAGCAGCAACTTTCCTTCCTCTTTTATCCCATCTGGGCTACAAGCCTACAAGCCAATTCAATGGTGTTACCCAGACCCAGGGTGGGCCTTCCCATTATCCACATCCAGAAGTATTCTAAACCAATCAGTGGGCTAATCTAGTACCACAGACCCTTAATCCCAATGTCACATGCTCATGATCCAGCCCTACCTATGAGCATGTGAGATTTGGGGGGGGGCATCTTGATACAAACCATAACAATTGCTTACTGTGGGTCTAAGAGGCCAAGTTGACAATACACAAATCATGCTACTTCAACTCTATCTTCTGTCAGGCTATGCCAGCCTTTACCATTAAACATCCAATGTAGGAAGTCATATTGCCCAGTATGTCACTTTCAAACACAAGCAGTAGTAGGTGGTTGTTATATGCCATACCTGAAAAATGTGTCTGTACAAGTGACTGATTTTCTTAGCATAAAGTGATTGAATAAAGAGAGGTCTGGTTGAGGAGACCATCTGTGAGGGGACTATTTTTGCACATCACCTCTCTTGCTTTATAAATCATGGATGAGCCAGACCTTGGCTGACCTCAGGGAACACCTGCAGCCCAGGTGAACCTGTCCCATAGATGACACATTGGCATGGTGCCTAGCTACTCCACAATGTCTCACCCCACTTCCAGTACATTTCTAGAGCAGTGGTTCTTAAGGAGTGGTGTCCAGACCGGCAGTTTCAGCATTACCTAGAAACTGCTTAGAAATAGGAAATTTGGATTCCTACTCCTGAATCAGAAACTTTGTGATGTCCAGCAATCTGTGTCTTAACAAGCAGGTTACTCTCCTGCTAAAGTTAGGAAACCGCTAGATTCAGGCACTAGAATTTAACAAATACTCAATAATTCATGTGAATGTATGAGTGCAGAGCAGGGGCATGACGGGGCCATGGAGGGACATGATAAGTCAAATCTTATCTCAAGGTAGGGAGAGTATGAGACATAGGAAAGCATAATCTTTATTTTACGTACTAGTTTGCATCTCATGAAAGTGGTCAAGCTGAGGGACATCTATCACAATGGGTTTTAAATGGTGCTTTACTTAGGAGATGAAAAATGAGATGCAGAGGGAATATAGGTTCTGTGTAGGGAGCAATGCTACATAATTTTAGGGAAAAATCATTTGGTTAGCCTAGTTCTCCTGCCTACAACCCAGCTATGGAATTCTGAGACATAATTGCATTTTGGCCTCCGGTCACAACTGAGACCTCAATGATCTGGTGATGCTGTCTGTGATTCTCCAGGACAAGAAACATCCTGGGAGCTGAAAACATCCTGGGAGGAACAAACATCTACTCAGTTACTCATTGTTCTTGGATTGTTATATCTTATTTATGCAGGATGTATTGAACTCTCTGCAAGTCATTTGTTATATTTGTTTCTCCCGATGTACTGAATAAAAGGTGTGGTAAACTGGGGGCTTTTGTCTTTGCTGCCCAGAGCAGTACTGACCAGACCCAAAGCTCAGCTTCTTCTCAAAGTCTCATTTTTCTACCTTTCCTGTAATTTGCCTTGTGCTGCCATGGCTTGCAGGAGGCTAGGACTCACTGCAGAGGTTCTGGTAATGTCCCCTTTCCCTGTTCCCTATAGTTCTGGGATGTCGCTTATTCATGTGACATCCCTAAGAGGGAGGGTCTGTGCCACCCAGTGTTCCCCAGACTCTCCAGATCTAGCCCAGCCAGGTTGGATCAGGGTGCTCCTTCTCCCTTAACAGTCTCTGCAAATGCCCATGGAGTCCTGGTATGTGGGAATCTATTCCTCCTTGCTGAAGAGTCAACACTAATATAGGCTAGTGTAGAGAGACAGATGCTTGTTGTGGGAATGACAGAAAATCCACTGTTAGGTGCCCTTGGTAATAGAGTACTCTTTACCTTTAACCCTGGGAAGGGAGAACAGTAGCTCACGAGCATCTTTAGCTTTCAGCCTTGGAAGAAAACAACTTTCTCGGTGTGTTCTTTTTATTAAGGTGGTACAGATTCTTAGAAAAAAAGCATCATCTATTACTAATTGTGTTAGTTACTTTCCCCTCATTGCTGATATAAAATACCTGACACCCAAAGCTAGAGGGGAAGGGATTTATTTGGCTTACAGTTTGTAGAGGTTTCATCCATATTTGGCTGGCTCCAAGGCAGGGTGGCAAATGGAAGACAGGCATTGCAGAGGAGAAAGTTCATGGTGTCCACAAGACAGCAAAAGCAACAAAAGAAGTTAGCAGTGTCTTTCAGCCTCTTTTATCTTATTCAGATTACTGGGATTAAAATGATGCCAAACCAGTCACTCATGTGTGGTGGTTAATAATCACACGCCCTTAATCCCAGCCTCACACATTCCAGATTCAGCCACCTCTGGAGAAGAAAACCTTGTTTCAACTGCATGAGGCTTTGGGGGGACATCTAAACACAAGTCATAACACTAACAGTGATAATTATTATAATAATTAGAGCTAATTGATAGCATCTTGAGACCATTGGGACTTCTTGTCCATGTTTAATATGCATGAGAATTACCTGGGAATCTAGTTACAAGGCAGGTTCTGATTCAGTACATCTAGGTTAGGACCCGAGTTGATGAGAATAATGCTGCCTCCCAGACCACATATTGAGTACCAAGGATATGAGAATAATAAAATCTATACCATGTTCCTTTCTCAGAAGAAAAGAGTACCATGCAAGTCTCACATGTTCCTACAACTAGCAAGAAGCTTTTATCTCTGGTTGTCACAGTTGACAAAAGAACTGCCAGTGACATAATACTACAGCTTTATCAACATTACAGGAGGAGGATATTTAGTATAATTTGTGCTGCAGTTCTGCATAACAACTGAAGAATATGTGGACATGTTTGGCCTACTTTATATTCAAAATCTGAAATTACTTTTGATTAAACTTTTATTATAGATTGCAGGAGTTTAAATTCTCAAGTCTGTAGTGCTTTCCTGGAAAGCAGTCAAGGGGACCATTAGAAACAGTGCATCCTAGAAAGCAGAAAGAATGTGTTGCAAACATCTGGGAAATTAGCCTACTATGTTCAGGTTTAATTCAACAGGATCTGCCAGATCAGAAGTCCTGATTTCCAGTTAAGATCTAATGCTGATGCTTACTAGCTACTGGAAATTAGAGATGAAGGACTTCTAAATATTGAGTGGCTTACACGCTTTTTGCATCCTGATTGCATATAATCTATTTATTAATATCACTGGTCAATAATCTTGAGATGCCAATATATATTATTAAGCTTACCTAGAATTTTGATCTCAACTTTGTATCTCAAGGAAAATGTATTAAGCCTGCTAATAAAATAGTTTTCCCTATTTTACAGATGTAGAAAGTATTAAAATAATGTTTTGGATATTGTATTTTTAGAACATATATACTTCTGCCTTTAGGAAAATTTCTCAAGTATATTTTCTTGGAAATAAATTTCATTACCTCCAAATCATTCTCAAAGTATAATCACTCTCAGTAACTTCATCTTACTGCTATGAAGATGATGATGGCTTTATTATTCAAATTTCTGTCTTGCTAACAATGAACTGACTGAATAAGCAAACAACAATGCTTAGTTCTCTCTGTAGAAGGATGAATTTTTAGCAGTCTCCATGACAGGCTTGAAAATAAAAATCCTGTATCACTAACACAGTTATTATTATCAGCCACTTGACTGACAGTTTTGGTGAAAGCAGGAAATTTAAATTGCTGAACAGATTTCCAACCTCCCAGTATAGACTTTGTTGAACAGAGTCTATTCTCTGGGGATGTGTGTAGATGTCTCATACTATTCAGAATAAATCCCTTACTGAGATATGAGACATTAGGTACCTTCCATCATTAGCATATGTTCTTATAATTTTCCTGAGCATATAAATTAAATCTCCCTTAAATACCTTAAGTAGAAAAATGACTGTTTTTTAGGAATATCAACATAAGTAACTGATTCAAGATTCTTAAAATGTTTCTTTATTATTTCTTAGATGAATTATTTTTGTATTCTCTATGGTATTAAAACTGACTGAATACATGATCAGAATTTATTTTTTATAACCTTGGGAGATTAGAGAGTATCAATTTTAGTCAAGATAGAGGGAAATAAAAATATTTATAAAATAAAGTTATAATTTTATGTTTTATGATCATTTACAAAAGTGTAATTTTAAGGGCTGGAGATTTAGCTCAGTGGTTTCGCCGCCTGCTGTGCAAGCGCAAGGACCCTAGTTCAATCCCTGGTACCAAAAACAAAAACAAACAAAAAAAAGTGTAATTTTAGTTTTATAATTTTTGTAATTATAGAGTGATATTTAAATTTTAAGTTGTGTCATTGTAAGTAAATTTTACATTATATAATTATAAAATCATACATTTGCTTATATAATTGTAACCTTCTTGAATCATAATTTTAATGTTGACTGAGTTGCAAAACCATACAGTATAATTGCTTCAACTTATTTAAAACATTCAGTTATTTATCCTAGTAAGGTATACACCAAGAATAAAATGCTATAAAAATGCTAGGTTCTTTGCCATAATCATATTACTTAGGAATACTTTTGATTTTGTACTCTGGAGTCATGGTTTGTGAATTGTTGGATAATCAAATTAATAATGAGAATTAGAATTTTCAGTCTGGGTAAAATGCTGTACAGCTAAATATCAAAATCTAAGTGAAGGGTGGAACCTTTAGTCCTGAATTAATTAATTAATTATTTCACAAAGACAAAATTTAAAACTCAAGAACAAGAGGAGAGAGATCCAAAAGCAACCTAGCCACTATGACTATAGAATGGGAACTGATAGTCCTCAAATGTTACAAGCTAAGTCATTTCCCCCATCTTGAGAGCACTCTCCCAAAGAAATTAGTAATTCACTTGTATCACTAAAAATTTCTCCTTTGTAATGGGTCTCTCAATCACAGCAGATTTATTCAATGTTTGGAAGGGAGCATAAAACTACCATTCTAAGATCTAAGTGTCTATATAACACTGAAATGTACAAGCCTGGCAGTATGAATTAGTAACATAAAGTTTTTTGGATGAGTTAGACTTCCAGCCCTGGAACATTGGCAAAAAGGCTGTTTGCTGTCCTCCTCACCTTCTCAGAAGCATCTGTTTGCAGGTAGAATCTTCCCTCAGAGACATTTAGCACTGATCCCAGACTCAAATATTTTCATAATCAACTGTGTGGCCAAGAATTATTGGATCTGCTCCTAAACATCTTGTTACATCTCTACTGCCATGTGATTGATAGACATCATGGTCAGAGTTATTATACATGACAGCATTCTGCAACATCAGGATACTCTCATGCCAAAATTCAGCTGTGTTGCAGATCAGTCCATTTTCAATGTTTTTCTTAATATTTGGCCAATCCATAGGCCTCTGTACAATGCAGTAGTAACCAGGTGCTATAGTATCTGTAACAGGCTTCAGAAAGATGTTAGCATACTTATGATTAGCTGCAGCTTTCCATATGAGCATGATGGCTTTATTCCAGATTTTCTGGGCCTGAATAGCTTCTTAATCCTCACTACAGACAGAGAACTATGAAGAAGTAGGGCTGTTAGGGATGAAGTCGGCCAGTGTGTGTGACTGCAGTGTAGCAGTGTGTATGCTAAAAAAACCAGCACTCTGGCTCAAGGGGGTTCATTATCCATTTCTGACAAAATTTCCTTGCTTAGGTTCTTCTAGGCTGGCTGATTCACTGACTCCATCTACCTCCTCATCCTCACTTGAGGCATCCTTTATCTGGCTTCTAAAAATAGCTTGTGATTCTTCTTTCAATGCGTCTGACATTTCAAACTTGTGCTGTGTCTCTGGCTCTACAGATTCTTCAAAGGGATTTAAATCATGTGGTGGAGACAACATGTTTTCAGGGGATGCCTCTGGCTTCACAGATGTAAGTGGCACTTCATCACTTTTCCCACTGGAACCATCTGGTTCAGCAATCTCTCCAGTTGCAGCACTTCTGGGTTCCTCATCTAAATCTTGACTCTTGAGTTCTGGTGGCTCCATACTTGTAGTTGGAACAACTCCAGATACTATTTCAACCCCATAAATGCCTGGCTCTGGTAAATTATACATTAGAAGATGTTCATGAAATTAAGTGATTTGAAATGTGCATCTTGATTTCTGAAAACTGTAATTTATTTGCCTGTGTGTTATTTTACTGAGAAAACCTTAGTGGATAGTACCCCCTTACTAATATTTGAATAGAATGCAATTTATATCTTTTGTTTATATGGATGACTGGCACTATATCTTCTGATAGATGGTCCTGCTTCACATGGAGATGGAATTTTGTGAGTCTGGAATCCTACACATATGTTGAGTCGTTCTGAGAAGTATATCAAACTTTTATGCTAGCCAGCCACTGTGGTCCTGCATTTCAGCCTGGGCATCACCTTTAAGTGGTATCAAACAAACATAAAACCTCTCTAGAGACTCACCATTACAACACAGGCTGGTTTCCCTCTTCAACCTTCAACACATTAAGATAGATGGCTAACTCAATGGACCTAATTGAAAGGAGTTTAATAGAGACCATCAAGAAAGCCAATTTGAAGTAGATTGAAATGGACAAATCAGTAAGAAAATAAATAGTGGAATTAAATGGATTATAATCCATTGGATTAAATATAAACCCATGAGCCTACAGTGGTATAAATGCTTTTTAAAAAATACATGGGAGAGAAATATTTCTGTTATGATAGAATTCCAAACAATCAATATAGGAAAAGGAAAATTTCCATTTGGTGAATATCACAGTAATAATTTCTGCAGATAAGAATCATTAGTGGAGGCTAAAATTAATGGCTGCAAGTATGATAGAAAACAGATTACTGAAATTACATAATCTTAATTTATCTCTCCATAAGATACATATTAATTACTAAGGGAAAAATAGTAGCATTGTAGTGAACAAATGAGGCAGACACCACCTAATTTGGATTGAATTGTATTCTCCCTGTCTTAAATTATGAAACTGAAGCTCTGACTCCAAGTACTCCAGAATGTGACCTTATTTAGAAATGGAGTGAGTCATTGCACACATGATAATAAGGTAGACCTCTAATCCAATTTAATTGATGTCCTGATAAAACACAGAAATTCTGACACAGACACCCACATAAGCACAGGGAGAGGGCATGTGAAGATGAAGGTGGAAGTCAGGATGGTGCTTCTATAGCCAAAAGACATGAAATGTGACCAGGAAGGCACCAGAAGCTAGGGGTGTGGCATGGAACAGATTTTTAATGAGTCTTCAGAAAGAACAAATTCTGCCAAAACCTTGACCTTTAATTTCTAGTTTTCAGAATGATAAGACAATAAATGTCTGTGGCACTTTGTTATAGTAGCCCTAGAAAACTAATCTATAACCTTAACTGAGTGATCAAAGTTAACACCACCAGTAATAGAACAAGTGGACATTGTTATCCTAGCAGAATGCACCAAGAAAGACACATCATTACTTTTCTGAATTTTGTTAAAAATTCATAACCTGAATTTCATAATGATGAAGTGACTGACAAATGCATGTTGAGGAACAGTATATAAAATAACTGGTCAGTATCTTTTGTAAGTGTGAAGTTTATAAAGACAAAAAAAAGGGCTGAGGACTTGTTTCAGATTAAGGGATACAAGAGACATCATACATGAGTCTAATTTGTGATTCTGAACTGGAACTTAGGCTGGAAATAGGACACCAGTGGTACATCTGGAAAATTTTGAATGAAGTTCTCAATTAGCCAGTATTATTATAAGAATATCAATGATAAAATTTTGATAATTACACTATGGTAATATAAGATGTTAATATTTGGGGACTCTTTATTAAAAGAACACAGGAGTTTTTGTACTATTTTTACAACTTTTTTGAGTCTGAAGTTTTTTCAAAGTGAATAGTTAAGAAGGTTAAAAACAAAGATACTATAAATGAAAGAGAAATTTTGATTTTTGGCTTATAAACTTCCTTATCAAACAGTAAATGAGGTACCACTGCTCCCAGTGCACACGTAGGGGCCTCTGGGCCACTGTTCCACCACTCCCAGCTCAGAGAAAGGGGCTTCTGGGCTGCCATTCCACTGATCCTAGTGTGGAGGAAGGGGCCTCTGGGCTGCTGTTCCACCACTCCCAGCACAGAGGAGTTGAGGCACGTGGGTGCCAACAACACTCCCCCCACCCCCCATCGAAATGAGAAGACATTTAAATAAGTCTCAGAAACCAGACTTCCAGGACACCTACAGCAACCCCAAAGGCAATGAGATGGAACACTCTAATACTCAACCACCTGGACTCCCTGAACTGGTAAAAAAAGGATCTGGAAAAAATGAAATCGGAAATAATTTCTCAGATAAGAGCAGAGATTTTGCTCATAGTGCAAGACATGATTGATAAATCTAGAGAGGAGCTCAGGAACATGATGGAATCCCAACATAGGAAACAAATGGAATCCATAAAACAGATACAAACAGATTTT
>NW_004624765.1:7449311-7462337 GCF_000247695.1 Heterocephalus glaber | reverse complement strand
CTTCTGCACAGCAAGAGAAACCACCAGCAGTGTGAAGAGACAACCCACAATGTGGGAAAAAATCTTCACCTGCTGTTCCTCAGACAAAGGTGTACTATTTTGAATCTATAAAGAACTTAAAAAGATCAGACCTCCCAAATTTAAAGACCCAACCTGAAAATCGGCATCTGAAATGAACAGACATTTCTCAGACAAAGAAATAGAAATAGCAGATAAACATATGAAAAAATGTTCAACATCACTGGTCATTCGAGAGATGCAAATGAAAACAAGGTTAAGATTCCAACCTCACTCCAGAAAGAATGGCTGCTATCATGAAATCACCCAATAACAAATGCTTGCAGGGCGGTGGGGAAAGAGGAACCCTGCTCCACTGCTGGTGGGAGTGCAGACTGGTGAAACCAGTCTTTCCTTTCCTGGGAAAGGAAAGAAGCGAATGGAATTAATATCAGAAAATGAAAAAATGGAATCAAAATCTTTGTAAATAGGGAGGGATCGAGGGGTTGAAGGGAGGGCAGGGGAAGGGGGAATAATAAGAACCAAGAGAGATTATGTAAAAGTGCGAGTCTCCAATGATGAATGTAATTATATTGTATACCTAAAACGTACCAATAAAATAAAAAGTAAAAAAAACCAGTCCATGAAACCATCCAATTGTGTAAGGTAGTGGGTTATAGGTTCAATGACTTTAGGCATTCTTATTTGTAAGCCATCAATAGCTCCATAATTTGGCAATAACTGTTGAATATACCTGCTTTTAATGCTATTTTAAAAATCTCTATTTTAAAAGTATTTTAAACTCCTCAAAGATAAGAATGAGCTCTTCTAATTATCAAACATTGCATTTAAATTTCATAAAAATAAAGGTACCTTGCAGAAAACCTAAGAGGACTTCACTACACTGCATTGATAAGGTCACAGAAATGTGTCTTGATCTTCAAGATGATAAGGACACTCTAGTAGCTGACAGAACAGTTTTCTGATGATACCAAATGATTTCTCAACACAAGATGGTTTCTTCAGTGCCATTAACAATGATGAAAGCTTTAATCTCTTTTCGGAAATCCATGACACAGTTAAGTAGAAAAATGTTTGATGGTTTATACATCACGCAAACAAGATGAAGTAAGAATTTTTATCCTCTTAAAATTATGGCTTACACATGAACTTCTTTGGTCATACTTAAAATGCACAGGAAAGAAAGGCCATCATTACCATATCATATTTTATTACAAAGAATGAAGAGTTCCAGGCTCTTCTTTTATTCTAAGATATGGACATTAAATGATTTCTTATAGTGAAGTTGGGCACTTGGTATCACTATAATAACAGCTGGCAGACAATTCCTACCATCTGGTACATTCGATTTATGCTTAAAATTCTGAGCTGATGATTGGAATTTAGAGTAAATCCACTCCGATATTGCTATTTCCCTGAGCCTTTGAATCCCTCCATCAGCAGTAAACCACAGATTATTGGGGATCTCCAACTCATTCACAGTAAGTCATCTTTTGATCCATACTTCTGCCAACCAACCAAATAAACTATTAACATCTTTTTAAACTCCACAAGATGCAATATTAACTTCAGAATCTCAATATGATGGGCCCATATTGACAAACTTGGCCTGATCCAAGTGTATGTTTTTGCCACCATTATCCCATACCCTAAGATACATTCCCACACATGTTAATCAGGTCTCTGCTTATAAGAGTGAGAAAACTCAAGAAGTTCTTTGGGCAGATAGTGGACTTCCTCATGGATTACACTATGTATTTCATTCAATGTTAGGAGCTTTCTGTGATTTGAGCCTGGCTATAGAGGGAAAAGTGGGTGGTTTAGGTGGGTCCTGTGGAGTGTGAATATTACCACTCTTGGTCAACACAGGTTTAATTTCCTCAGGTATAGGAAAAGAGGCCTACAACACAGCGGGTGGGAGTGGAGATGCCTCTGCCATTGTTGGTGGGGAAATCTCTTCCTTGGCAAAATAATCTCATTAGGGCCTAGGAGCTCAATATGCTCAGCCTCATCAGGATCCTCCCAAACATCTCCATTCCACTTAACAGGATGCTATTCCTTTCACCTTTACTTCAGATACCTTTAAAGGCTAAAGGTTAAACTTAACACACTGTATTTTAGCCACTTGAGTTATGAAAGGCTTTTGTTTGGTTTTCTGCAATCTCAGTCCTGTGGCTAAAGATTCTCTTTCAGGAAACACTTAGGAACCTTCCGATTTTTATGTATGTCTAGAGCTGGGAATTTGAACCTTTGAGCACCTTAATTTCCTGTATTAATTTGTTTTCACATTTAGAAGTCTTTAAATCTTTTATTCTTGCTTTGAGCTCATTATTTTCTTTTACTAGCTTGTCCAGATGTGCTAAGGCAACCAGCCAGTACCATTATATTTCTCATTCTGGAAAAAATATTCAAAAGCCTCATATATGGAGTCACTAAATTCCTAATTCACCACTGATAATTTAGGATAATCAAATGTACCTACACTGTTTGTCATATTAAAGAATTCACACTACAAAATATCAATACCCTGCCCATTATCAGAAGGGGAGACCATGGCATCTTTGTGTCTCATCAAATTAGAATGCTAACTTCAGGAACCACTAAAGCCATTAAGAAATTTCATCTTTACAATTATGTTTCACTAGTGAAACTCTTGGTACCAAAATCTTTAAAGATTTACAAGGTAGGCTTACAATGGCCATCAGCAGAATTAAGTGTGGAAGAATGCAAAAGGGCTATCTGTGCACTGGAGAGCCAAAGGATCAAAGGGCTGGAGCTCACTGTAGAGTCCCCTGTGAATCCATATCAGGAGACCAAAGGGTCTGTGATGGAAGGCTGGAACTGGAAGCCAGGAGACAGAGATCCAAGGTAGGTGAAGATTGGAGCTCCTCCAAAGAAAGAGAAGTGAAGAAGTTCCTCCTTTCCCCTTTTATTCCATCCAAGTGACAAGACTAGTGACAAACCCACACCCGGAGTGAGGCTTCTGTCTTCAGTAAATCTCTTCAGCCACACCCAGAACTACGCTAATTCACTGTTGGGTGTTTCTTACTCAAGTTGACCCAAGAGTTAACTATCACATAAGTCAATATTAGAGAAAACCTGGCCCAAGTTGTGTTCTCTACTTGGGAAAGAATTACCATATCTATGTCCATTCACTATAAGATTTCTTTTACTTTCTGTGGGAGCACAATGCACATTTTCCTGGTAGAGAGTATCTGTTGCTTCTTGTGGAAGACATACCCTAAGGAGACCCCCAGTGGGTCACATATGTGTGTGAGTCCATCTGCTTGAGCATGAACAGGACATGTCCTTGCTTCTAACCAATAGAATATGGCACAGTAATAGGATGCTACTCTTTTGCGTTAGGCTACATTATGACTTCCTTTGCTTCCATAGACTTCCTCTAACACAGACTGGAAAGAGATTTTCCTTTCTGGTTTTGAAGAAAAATGCTGTCATGTTCTGATGGCTTCCAGAGAGAACCACATGGCAAGAATCTGCTAGTGGCTTCTAAGGGCTGAGATAGTCTCTGTCCAGTATCCAGCAATAAATCAGGGACCTCAGTCCTATAGCTGAAAAGACATGGATTCTGCCAACTACCTGAGGAAGACTGAAAGTGGATCATTTGGGTTACAGTCTAGATGAGCAGATAGCCTCTGCTAATACCTTCATTCCATTTAGTGAGACCCCGAGGGACAGAACCCAGATAAGCACACTTAAAATTCTGACCAAAGACAACTGTAAGATATGTATTGGTACTAAATTATTAAGTTTGTAGTAATTTGTTGCCCATCAAGAGAAAACTTCTCCTCTTCCACCTTTACTTCAATCCTTATATTACCATAAAATACTTGGACTGTCATTAAAATATAGTCACTTATTTGTCATTCAAAAAAGCATGGAGCGGTTCCTGGCCAGTTTTGTTGTTGTTTTGGTTTGGTTTTGCTTACAAATAGGAGTGGTAGATGTTACATTATAAATTTAAATGTAATGACTTAAGCATAGACAATGGCACATTCTCCAGTGCTGAAAATCATATATTTATAGACTATTAGGTGACAGGAGAAAATGCCTATGGCAAAATGTAGTGCTGCTCACCTAGTACTGATCCCTTCCCAGGGCTATATGACTCTTCCGTGCCACCCCTACAGGAGCAGAAGTGTGATTTCACTTTCAATCTGAGACAGGGATAAGCCTATTTAGACTGTTGGATATCTCCAGACAATAGACCAGTCAGTAAGGTCTCTTTCTAAAGTCTTCCCAATCAAATAAGATGGAATGAGATTTATCTTGAGCATATGCTTTGGCATCAATTCTTTCTTCCCCTGAAATGACAACTGCTTGGACATATGTTTCAGATGACACCACCAAGGTTGATGGAGCTTCCTTCATCCTGCATCTTGGACACTCCTGGAGAGGAGCCCCTATCTGGAGCCATTTTACATAATTTTGGGGAAAAACCATTTCACCTGGGGAGGGCCAAATTCCTTATCAGGTTAATTTACCCCACCTATTATTGTTAGAACATTTTGCTCATCTCATCATTTTAACCATTTTAAACTTCTTATCAACCTAAGATCCTCATTAGCATAAGATCCTCATCATCTAGGATTACCACCACCCTCTGTGTCATCTGATACTTCATACCAATTATAAGATCCTCATCAATTTAGGATTATCACTACTCTCTGAGTCACCGGATACTCCCTATGAACCCAATAAACAGTAGCAAGCTCGGAGTGCCTTTGCCTTTGCCTGTCCTGAGGCACTGACCTCCTGGCCCCATATACTTTGAAACTACAGTCTCTTGTCTTTTTTTCTTTATCCTTTGCCATCTCCCTTTCTAGGCAGTCAGAGGATGGATCGACCTCTGATAAGCCCCCTCAGACCTGTACAATGCATTTAGCATGCCGGAGAAATAATGATTTGTTGTCATAAACCACTGGGATTTTTTTCTATAATCTAGTTTATCCTTATTAATTTAAATCCTACTATATTAAATTTAATAAAAGTATAAAATATTTTATAGAGACAAAATAGCTAAAATGAAAAGAAATAGCGTAGATACACCCTGAAATGTTAATAGACTACTGACTTAATGATGAGATTACAAGCAATTGATAGATAATTTTTGTTTTATGAAAAATATTCCAAAATATCTGTGGTGAATGCACATACACAAATCATAATTAAAATTAAAGATTATTTTTAACTGGAATCACCAATGAGAGAACCTGATGATTGGTTAAACTTTTCCCCTTATGTCTAAAACTTCGTCAATAATAAGTTCTACCAGTTACCAAGATTGAATGCCATCCTAAACTGAAATGGAAAGACACAGTATGATGCTGTTTATTTTTCAAGCTTTCAGAAATAAAAATAAAGAAAACCTACATTTATTTGGAAAGGAATATTTGGAGAAAATTAAAGCATGAAATAATTGTCTTATGAAAGCAAAACTGTAAGCTATTATTTCTTTTTTAATGCAAATTTCTGAAAGTTTAAAGGCTAACAATTAAATTTTAAAAATAATATAGCAACTAATTACAGGTGCAGTCTTTGACAATTTTCAAAATTCTGAAATCTTTGTATTTCACCATAGATGAACAAAGTCTGACAGTTGCCTTTTAAAGTATTTTAAATGGCTAAATTTGGTTCATCCTAGAAACATTTATTTTTTCCCGGAAAATTCTCTGCAATTAAAGTACTTGATTGTTGAGACAGGAGATAGAAGGTTGATGGATCTTAACTATGTTAGCATTTCATCTACCAAGCAATTGCTCTTAATTGTAGATAATCTTTGTCATTTCATGAAAATAATCTGGTTTGGCTTATATCTAGAGTCCTACCAAAACCTCATGCACTCTTAGGTGGCTTTTTTAGAGGTAGCTGGATCTAGGCTGTATGAATATGGATTAAAAAGTTGTGATAATTGGATTAGTCCACTGATTTTCCTGGGCATGGGTAATGGGAAGCCCCACTTTGGGTGTGGCTGACACCAACCATTAGGCTTGTACCTTGGATGGAATAAAAGGGAAAGGAAAGAGGTCCACTGCTGGCTGTTTGCTGCCTCCTGTCTGCCATGCCATCGACTGTTTTCCCTCTGAAATGCCCCTCTTCCATGACATTCTGCCTGGGACCCAGCCAAATATAGACTGAAACCTCTACACATTGTAAGCTGAAATAAACCTTTCATCTTTTAATTTGTGAATGTCAGGTATTTTGTTGCAGCAGTGAGAAAGCAACCAAGACATAGACCTTGTTCTTAGCTTAAAATTGGAGAACTCCTAGGTAATACAATACAAATATTACTCTGTTAATGAACTACCTGTTTAATGACTGTTTGGACTTATGACCAAGGCATGCAGTTAAGACTTTTGACCCACCTCTCAGACTTATGACCTGAATTTGGACTTAAGATGCAGGAACGGAGCAGCAGTGTGGCCTTATGGTGGCTTCTTCTAAAGTACACTACTGTATTTTTTGCTGATTTTACTGTATAGTATAGTACTGTAGTTTTATGTTCTGTTACACATTATAGTACCACATGTAAGAGTTATGGAAATAAAAGCAAAATCATCAAACTGGAGTTTCCTTTGATCATTTGTTTTCTTTTTTGGTACCGGGGATCAAACTCGGGACTTTGTGCTGGCAGGGTAGATGGCAGAATCACTGAGCTAATTTCCCGGCCCCATTTGACCATTTCTTTGTTATGAATATTATATACATACTATACAGCATAAAACTTTTATAGAAACATTCATCTAACAGAGTACCCTACCGTCCAAACTCTTTTTCTATTTTCAGTCAGCAGATCAGTTTGATCTTTTCTGAGGTCTTCCTAACTAAATATAAGTAAATGAGTTTTTCCTTGTGTTAGTACTTCTCACTTATCTTCCTTCCTGGGTTCAACCTAATGACAACAGAACCTCATACATTTTATAGTTAAGAACACCTAGAACTTGAGAGCTGCATGAGGGTATCTTTGACCTTCAGAATTTAACTGAAAACTAGGCTGACTTTATAACAAATTGTGTTGAATTCAGCCTTTATATTAGGAAGGATTCAGATTATCTTGAGATTCTTGCTGTTGCTTTAAGACATTAAAAGTTTAATAATGATCAATATTCCAATTCTAGAAAGATTTCTATTTTTCCTGAATTAAATACTGAATTAAACTCCAATTTATGGAATAATCCACAAAGCATCACTAATTAGGGAAAATTTTTTGGTTCCAGTGTCACATTACTATTCCAATTTAGCAAAGCATCAAGTATTGGACTGGTATGACCTTATTATTCTCTCATCCTGATTTATTTGATTTAAGAAAAATTTGGGGGGCATCTTTTATGGAGCAAAGAAATCAGGCACTCTTATTGTATCTTTCTGTTGCTGTGTCCTTCATGCAACACTAATACAAAGGAAAATTTCTGACTTAATGAGTTATCCGATGATTCTCATAGGACATTTTTTCTCAAAGGAGTTCTTAGTGTGTTTTTTTTGATAAATGGTGGAGTGAGAGCCCTAACAAGGATTATCATAATAAAGTACAAAACTTACCCAGCATGCTTTTAAATCTAACCCAGAATTCTAACACCATTATCTAGCCTTCTTATGTAAGGCTGGCATTAAAGAACCAAGCCACTTTCCTAATGTTCAGTTTTTCTAGAGAATAACCAGTCTTGAACAGAGAGTCCATGATTTAGAAATAAATGAAAATAGAAGTGTTCAGATGAACTCAAATGAATTTTTTACTGATCCTAGCTTTTTAGTTAATGATACCCATGGGCAGCTGGAAAGACAATTGATGGTAATTCTTATGCAGGGACTGCTCCCCTCAGTTCAATATTTCAAGAGTTGAAATGGAATGGAGGATATGGTACAAGCTATTCTTTTTACCAATTGGTCACTGAATGAATTTTGTTATTAAAATAGGAACACGGAAAAGATACCATTTTATTACATTAAAGTTAAAATGGATTTATGAAAATTGATTCCAGCAAAGGCAAAAAACTAGAACATTTAATAACCTAATCAAATAGTCTTACCAATAGGGCCAGATCAGATATTTTAAGTGTTTTTTTTATTCTTGTATGAGGAAATGAGTTTCAGTGAGACATCCACTTTTCTCCCAAAGATACCAATTCCTTTTTATTTTATTTGCCTTCATTGCATTTACATTGTTTTAACACAAACATCTCATGGGCTCAGATCTGCCCCACTCAGATCTGTATGTGTGTGTGTGTGTGTGTGTGTGTGTGTGTGTGTGTGTGTGTGTATGAGCTGTGTGAGATATGGATATTTGCCCATGACATACCTTAGTCCTGTCGGAAGCTGGATCTACTGCGTTCATGGTATAATGATGCTGTAATACATAGAATCCCTAGAGAAAGCCTGCTGAGCCAAATTTGCTCTTTGAGAGGTGTATTTTGCCTAACAAATATTCAGCAGAGTATTTTGCCATACATGTCATACTCTAATCAATTGATGGCTCCCACTGAGGACTTGTGTTTATGAGATTTGACGTTTACATGCTCTTTTACTGAACTCCCCATTGTGAACTGTGAAGGAAGGCAGTATTGTTTTGATAACTGAGAGATTATTCAAATCCCACTTCACATTAGACCCACCTGGGGCCCATGAATATTGAATCAGAATTCACAGGCACATATTAAATATTGATATTTCCCCCATGAACTCCAGGTGAATTCTGATGTCAGGCAGGTTGAGGACCTGGGCACTGAATAATGCTTGTGAAAGGAAAACATCTGGTTAAAGTGTGTTAGTGTGTTACCATATGAGATGCCATAATTTGGTCTGGATTCTATGCTCACTGAGCTTGGACAAAGGAGCCCTCCAGGCACTGAGAACAACATAAACACAAAGCTTTCCAGTTTCCACAGCAGAGCTGGGCAGTACTGGGTAATGCAGGACCAGCATGGCTGTAGAGATGTTGGACAGTGCCTTTGGCGTGGCTTCCTGGGCTCTAGACATCAGCAAGTACCAGGATCAGTGGCCATATGAGATGGCTTGCATAGAATGCCAGGTAGTTGAATCCCCTATTGAAAACATGGTGCAGGACATCTCTATCAGGGAAGCGATGAAAGGGCAAATGTCACATCTGTGAGCACATATGAGACATGCCCTAGAGATACAGAAAAAGACTTCAGAAAGAGCTAGAGGGCTTTAAATAATGAGCAGGAGCAAGAAGCAGAATATTTTTTATGGCTAATATTCCTTCAGGCTGAAGAGGTCTATGCATATATGGGTTATATACTCAGAAACAATATTTAAAGTAGTAAACAAACTTTACTCAGTACCTGATTGGGCAAATGATGAAAGTTATCCAATTTTGAAAGTTATCCAGTTATGAAAGTTATCCTTTTTTCACGGAACACATTTTTGCTAACTCATTTTTCTCTCAAAAAATTATATGTAGACTTAGGAAAATTATTATGTAGGGTTAAATTAAGTACTGAGGTCTGAATTATGGTTCCTAAGTGATTAACTATGTAAAAATCAGTACTTCTGTCATCGTAGAATTGTGGATATTAAATGAGATATTTAGGCATTCAGTTAGAACCTGGCACATAGTAAATTTTCAATAGATAATTATGTTTTTAAAATATATTTTAATATAATTCCATGAAAAAAGACTGACTTAAAGCTTTAGTGATATTTTTGGTCAGAGTTTTGTCATATTTCCGAAGTGTACTTTATGAAATTTAGATTCTAATCATTGAGTGATATTTTAGTAGTTATGATAATAAAATGTGCATCTTTAAATTATCATGGTATGTTTTCAAGAAATACTTAAAGTGCTTTAAGGACAATGTCAGAACTTCACACCAGTGTCATTTTGTTTTCCTATCTTCCTGTCATTATATTCTTTTCATATTTTACTTTTACATATAATAAATCCCAGAACATAGTGTTAATGTATAAATTTAAATTAGGTAATAGTTTTTAAAAATTCTTTAATAGTTTTTAATATATATTACATGTAGATATATATATATTCTGCTCTTGTTTTGCTATCTATCTAGAATCTACTGGTTGATGTCTTTCATAAATCTTGGAAAAGTCTTGGTTAATATCTTTAAAAATATTTATTGTTTCCTATTTTGTGTATCTTTATGGCCTCCAATTTCCTATTTTTTTATAGGAGCTAATCCTGTCCCAAAATCTTGACTTTTTTTTACTAATTAGTTTGTGTAATTTCTGTTGACCTTTTTTCAAATTCAGAGTTTTTTGTTCTGCTACATATTATCTTCTGATGTGCCTTTAGATGAGTTAATTTTTTCAGTTTGAAAATTGTACTTTTCATATGTAGCATTTTGATTTATTTTTCATAGTTTTATTCCTCTGCTGAAATTCTTTATTCTTCAATAAAATATACAATTTATGAACATTTCTGTCTCTGATATATTCTCTTTGTGGTTCTTTCCAGTTGCTGCTGTCCATTAGCACTGAGCTTCAGGCAACTATTGATCTGGTTTCTATTGTGACATAGCATCTCTGTTATAATTCCATATAGATTTAGATTCATCCCTTCTGCTCTATTTTATGCTTGATTTTTTTCATTTAGCATATTTTTTGATACTCATTCACAATGGTATTTATATTAGTATTCCATTTACTTTTATTGTGGTGAGATATTCCATGTATAGGTATTTTGTGGTTTGTTTATCTCTTCACCAGTAGTTGAAATTTGGACTACTCAGAGTTGGAGCATTTATAAGTAATACTGTTCTGGACATTTGTTATATACATCTTTGTGTGGACAGAGGTTTTTATCTCCTAGGTAAGTCTGTAAGAGTGAGGTGCTGGATCATATGGTAAGGATGCTTAACTTATAAGATACTGCCATGTTGTCTAAAGCAGCTACACAATTTTGCTTTCCAGCCAGCAACATATACAGTATGATGCCCAGCTGCTTCCCCAGCTCACTAAATATGATATGGTCAATCTCTGCCATTCTAATCAGTTTAGTTTACAGGTAAGTATCTTGAATGGCGGTTTTAACATGAATTTCCCTGATGACCAATGATGTTGAAAATCTTTTCTTGTGCCTATTTGCCATTCACATATCTTATATAGTAACATGTATGTTCAAGTTTTTGCTCACCTGGTACTATTTTTTAAATAATTGAGTTGTAATGTTCTTTGTACAGTCTTTCTGAGGCATGAATTTTGCAAACCTTTTTGTCAGTGGCTTGTGGTTTTATTTTCTTAACTGATTTTCAAAGGACAAAATTTCTTAATTTTTAAAAAAATATTTTGTATAACATTGAGGTTTAATTTACATACAGCACAATTTGTTGTTAGGTGTATACGTCTATGAATTTCACAAATTTAAAAGTTGTATAACTCTTACCATAATGAAGCTATAGCATATTCCATCACCAGAAACGTTTTTCAAAATTGTCTCTTCCTACTTCCCTAGTCCTTGTCAAATATTGGTCTCATTTCTTTTCCCCAGTAGCTTTATCTTTTTCAGAATGGCATACAAATGGGATCATTGTAGTATGTTGCCTTTTAGCTTTATAGCTTTTCATGATACTTAAATTCCCTATTACCAAGTTTTCTTTCATAGTCCTCATTTGTTTTGTCTTGTTTAAGAAATCATTCGGTAACCTCTGATTGCTGCTGAGCTAGGTTTGTTTTACCAGCTGCATAGTATACCAATCTCTAAAACAGCAAGTGTTGCAAAAGATAGATTATTTGCAAAATGACCAAGTGTAGAGACAGAAGAGCAAGTCTCATATCCACCTTCTCTAGGAGGGCTTAGGAATAGTTATGGGATAAAGAAGTAGAAAGAAGCAAGATTATGTAAGGTAAGGGGGAAGATGACTGAAGGTGAAGTAACCACTCTGTAAGGTGAACCACTCTGTGCATGTGTTTTCCTAGCTCTTCATAGGAGCATGTTCAGAAAATGGCAGCACCAGTGCCCTCTGGAGTCAGGGGTTTAATGAAAGTGGCCAGTAAATTTCTGAAAAGTAACTTAGGCAACGGTTATCATTATGACCCGTGTGTTTGAGGTTTTATGTACAGTAGGGATATAGATTATTAGTGGGAGACTAATAATATATTACCCACTTTGTGGCCTTCAAAGTGATGATTTTAAAGTCAGGTAAAAATCAAGTACAGTGAGTTAAGAAAATTGGTTTTACTTAGGTTTCCCATTCTTTTTATTATCACATTTTTTCTCCTATGTTTTTGTCTATAAGTTAAATAGTTTCAGCTCTAACATTGGGGGTTTGGTGCACTGCAAATGAGTTTTTGTGTGTGGTGTGAAAAACGGGTAGAGGTTCATTTTTTCCAGACATCTAATTGTTCAAGCACCATTTATCAAAGACTGACTTTTTCGCCTTTGACAAATCTCATTACATTTGCTGAATATCAACTGACCATATAAGTGTGGTTCTGTTTCAAGACTCTAATTTACTTTACTAATTTTTATGTCTGTGATTACAACATCACACTGTCTTGATTACTGTCTCATATGTATTTTATATAAGTTTGGCATCAGAGTAAGTCCCTCAAACTTGGTGATTTTTAATTTTTTTGAAAATTATTTTGGTGATTTCAGTTACTTTTTCATTTATATTTTAATAAAACTACATCAATTTAATTTTAAAAATCCCTGGTACAATTACGATTATAGACACATTAAATAATGCATACGTTTTGGGAAAGAAATGCCATCTTAATGGTGAATGTTGAATAAGTGAACATAGTGTTTCTCTCCATTTATTTAAGTCTTAACTATCTTTGACAATATATTTTAGTGATATCTTTGTGGTACTGAGGATTGAACTGAAGGCCTTTACAGTGAGATACACCCCAAAACATGTTTTTAAATTAAATTAATTAATTTATTATTGAGACAATTGTTACATTGCCCAGACTGGGTTTGAACTTGCAATTCTCTTGAATCAGTTTCCCAAAGTGCTGGGATTATAGGCATGTGCCACCATATCTGGTTTATTTAGTCTTTATATAAAT
>NW_004624765.1:7416239-7438492 GCF_000247695.1 Heterocephalus glaber | reverse complement strand
TCATCTTCCACAAAGGAGCCAAACACCCTCACTGGAGGAAAGAGCCTCTTCAATAAATGTTGCTGGAAAACCTGGGTTTCAACTTGTCAAAGATTAAAACTAGATCTATATCTCTCACCCTGCACTAAACTCAAATCAATATGGATTACAGATCTAAATATTAAAACAGAAAGACTAAACCGGCTGTCTTCTCTTGAAGACATTGGCATAGGAAAAGACTTTATGAACAAAACCTCATTTGCATGTGAACTAGCAAAAAGAATCAACATCTGGGATCTCATCTAATTAAAAGGCTTAGGCACAGGAAGAGAAACCACCAACAGAGTGAAGAGACAACCTATAATTTGGGAAAAAAATTTTACCAGCTATTCCTCAGTGAAAGGACTACTATCTAGAATAGTTGAAGAACTTAAAAAAAAGCAGACCCCTCAAAATTAAAGACCCAACACAACAACTGGCATCTTAAATGAACAGACATTTCTCAGATGAAGAAGTAGAAATAGCAAATAAACATATGAAAAAATATTCAACATCACTGGTTGTTCCAGACATGCAAATGAAAACAACACTGTGATTCCATCTCACCCCAGAAAGAATGGTTGCTATCAAAAAATGAACCAATAATAAATGCTGTCAGGGCTGTGGGGAAAAAGGAACCTTTCTCCACTCTTGGTGGGAGTGTAGACTGGTGCAACCACTGTGGAAGTCAGTATGGAGATTCCTCAAAAAGTCAGGATTAGAGGTCCCATTCGACTCAGGTATTCCAGTTCTGAGTATGTTCCAGAAGAATTAAAAGCATCATACCACAGCAATATATGCACACTCATGTTTATAGTGGCACAATCTGTAATAAATATCTAAGTATTGGAAACAGCCCAAATGCCCATCAACTGGTGATTGAATAAAGAAGATGTAGTTTTCTTTATAAAATGGAGTACTACTGAGCTATAAAGAAAGACAAACTGGAGACATTTAAAGCTAATGGATGCACTTTGAGGCCATACTCTTTATTTATTTATTTAGTTTTACAATGAAAAGTGTGATATTTTACTAGAAAACTTTCAGACATCTTACAAATTCCCAGGAACTCTTTCTCTGGATGTGTATGCTCTGACACTGATGTAGAAGTGATTTTAGTGTACTTCTGAGAATCTTTCTGTTCTCCCCTGGACTTGGTCTGAAGTGTGGACTCCAAGATTGAGTAAAAAATCAAAGCCTGCAATGAATACTAATGTAGACAGAATTAACAGTGAAATTACAAAGAAGCTGTCTTTTTATTAAGTTTCTAGGCATATAGATCTTATACTGAGAAATCTACCAATACTAGGTGGGTGGCATGTTTAAAGCTAAGTGGGATTTTCAAAAGATGAGATGCTTAGAAGGAAATGCAGAAGTATAAATGAGAAGTATACTCAATGGAACTTATAAATATACAGTACAGATTAAGTTTTCTTGTTGTTTGGTTCTATGTGGAAATTTTTGGTGTCAACAGATCCAGGCAATTTTTTATAAATTTTGCCCCCCAAAAAACTTTAAATTCAACCATTTGAGAAAAAATGCTGTTTTTATCTTTGTCTGAACACAGAGAACCTATCACTGTACACATGGTGCATATGAACATACCTATTTGTACAGATCACAGAACTATGAACTGTGTGCAAAGGGGAGAACCTAGTATTTTTACATGGAGTACTTGGGATCCTGTCCTAGAGGGTGACAATTCAGAGCATATGCGAATGGTTTTTGATCAGTGGACTTAGAGTAAAGAAACCATCCCAATGATTATTTACAATGTAATAGCTGAATGATTATCAGATTATGTTACAGTGTAAACCTATTCTAGCATCAAGAATGCTGACTCTGTAAGCTCTGGGTGTTGAGCTGGTTTCTTTTATAAGTAGGAGGCTTAAATTGGTGTATATAAAAGTAACGAAAACCTGAAGAATGTAAGAAGGGATTTCTACCATTCATCACTGAAATTTCTCATAAACATCATAGAAGTACAGAGAATTAAGTGATTTCTTTTGAAAGAATGCTTTAAAAAAGTGAGTATACACATAGCCTATAAGGCAAAGTCTAAGTTACAAGTGTACCCAACACTGGCAACTGTGCTATGAGAGGTAATACTGAGTCATACAGTCAGCTGCCCTTCAGCGTGATGACTCAGTGCTCATCAGAGCTTCCTGCAGCAAACACAAGATGCTCCTGAGGCTTGTCACCAAAGGACTTAGTATTTTTCATTGGCTCAAAGTCTAGTGAAAATTCTGTAATCTAAATTGGAAACTATGTTTTTCTTAAGGAAATAAAAAATAAATTTTCAATTATTGTAGTACCAGTGCAGCTACTATAGTGACAGCCTCTACAAGCAGTCTCTGAAGGGCCTGGAAGCCTCCCTTGGTGCCAGGGAGCCTTTCAGGTAGGTGTCTCCATGCTAAGTAAGACACATAATGGGAAGGAATGGATTTCAGAAAATCTCACAGTTTGCCATTTCTGACATGGTTTTTATATCAGGATGATGTATTTACTGATGCAAGCCATAGATGTGTGTGCTTCCCCATTTGTCTCCAGGAATCTGTGCTGAACTGGCAACTACCTGGTTTATCAGAAAGCTGAATTTAAAAAACAAGATTACCAATAGCCAATTTCTTAGATTATAATGAAAAGACACATCTAGGGCCAGGCCCTAAACCTGCACCAAGGTCAGTGTAAAAATGCTCTATGCATCTGGCAGGTGGGAATGTCACAAGTTCAGACCTCTCTGGACTCTTGCTTGCAGAATGCTTGCCCACTGTGGGTCTCACAGTGCTTTCTGATGCCCATTTGCAGATGGTTTGGTTGCTTCTGAATCCCTTGAAGTATTGGATAAATGAAGTTTATGAAGCCCTAGGGCCTTGAAAAGTTCTTCTCGAACACCAGAGGTGAATTTTCTGACCAGGCACAATGCTGTCACAATGGCAAAGAGTAAATTGTAGGACAGGACAACATAGAAATTGCCCAGCCAGTTAAACCTTCTGAAGTCTCCAAGTAGGTCAAATCTAGTGATTCCCATTCTTCTGGACATCACGGGCGGATCAGAGTTCAAGACCAAGATTGATACACAATTCCCAGTGACCTTTGTCATGATTGTGTCATCCTTCTTGGGTGTAAAGTTTCCAAAAAATCAGAGGCTACAAGAACCAACAATGGAAGACACCATAAGATAGAAAATCAAAATGATTTCAAGTGCAGCTCCCATAAAACCAAAAGTAGAGAGAGAAGCATTTCCTATTCCAGGACCCCTTTTTCCCTTTAGCATTGCTGTTTTGTCAACCAACAGGCAAAGAATATTACACGCCACCAAAAGGACTGAGATGGATGTCTTGATAAAAAGTAGAACCATAACAGCAGGATACGCCAAATTTCTTTCCCATGCTAAAACCTTTTTCCGTCTATCTAGTTTTGTCTTAAGAGTCTACATTTTCAAGTTCTTGTTCCAACTCCATTATGTTGTATTCCACTGATGAAGACATCCCATTTAGCTGTCTCTGGAATGCTTCTTCCTCTAGGGTAATAATATAAATTTGCTCATCGAGGTCTTCAAGAATAGTTGGCTTCACTAGCAACTGACCCATGACTGTGAACATGCGGGAGAGGCCCACTGGTGTGCACAAGAGAAGTAACAAACATCCCATAAATGATATACAGGAATATAAATAGGGTAGGTAAAACTCCCAGCCAACATATAAAGACTCCATGCTAGCTGCATCATTGTCAATCAGCCAAAGCCACCCAAACTATCCCAAGAATCAGTAATGCAAGAAGCAGCAGCATGACCAGTGTCTCCAAAACACGGGTTCAGATGCCCTTTTTCAGGCCAGCAAAACCTTCAGATTCCAGAAAGAAAAAGGCAAAGGGCATCAACACAAATAAACAAAGGTTGGAAAAGAGAAGCAAGATTCCACAAACCATGTATCAGGGAGCCATTAAGCCACTGAATGTAGTAGTTCTGAGGAAAAGACAGCAGGATTTCATTGCTGATTATCGAGAAGGGTAAAAGCAGAACAGCCCCAGCTGAAACAGCAAGCGTGAAGGTGCTCAGAAACAATGAAACCCTGTTGACTATGGCATCTTCATCTTCTTGTTCATCTGATTCTCTCTTGTATCTTGTGATGATAAAGTAGGAAACAACATAAAGAATGGCAAAAAGAAGAAAACATATCGAGGACTCCTGCACCTGGCTGTGGAAGTGCTGCTCCCGTGCTGACACCTCTCCCTGTCCTTCCATCCTGCTTCATGCTCGCCACTCAGCCACACCATTGCTCTAGGGACAGAGGCCGAGCACAGCCAGGTAGAGAAGCAGTCTCCTCAAGCAGTCTTAAGTAAATTAAATAGGACACACATATAAATACGGAATTGTTTCTCTGGTGTGAGAAAGTGTAAAATGTGAAAGTGTAAATGAGAACCAAAATGTGTAATAGATATTGTGAAATAGGAAGACAATGTTCAAAAGGGAAGGGGAGCTAAGGAGGGGGGCATGGAGGCAAGGAAAGAGGGGAAAGAAAATAATGATAAAAGAAGAAAAAAAGGAAGCAAAGCTTATGTAAATGGGGAGAGAAGGAGGGGTTGAAGGGAGGGAATGGGAATGGGAAAAAATAAGAACCAAGATATATCATGTACAGGCACAAATTCTCAATAATGAGTGTGACCATAATATACCTAAAATGTATCAATAAACTTAATGAATAAAAAATTAAAAAGTTAAAAAAATTAAAAATTGAAAAGAGGAAAAGGAAGGAGGAGAAAGGAGATTGATAGCTATCCTGATAAGAAAGAATCAGGGTAGCGGGTACCAGAAAGATGGAAGTTCCTTGGGCCTTTGTTCTCAGTTGCTTTTATGGGGGAGTTTTAATCAGGGTCTGCAAGGGAAATAGATTTAATGCACAAACTTTATAGGATTATTTTGTAATAGTCACCCCAAAAGTCAAATTCAGATGAGTGCAAGAGATCTAACAGCACACTAGGGACCCAAAGAATTCAGCCACGGGTCTGGATCCCACAGTAATGTCCCCCACAAGTACAGCTGAAGGCCGACAGTCCAAGTTAATATCCTCCATTAGCCCCGTCGGTGCTTCCCAGGGGAATCTCTCTAGTAAAGTTTGTTTCTAACTCTTTCCAGTCAGATTAGCAAAAAGACTTAAGGAGGCCCCTATTTTATTTTCTCATCTAACAGTCCCTTATCCCTACAACATTTAGGAACGTCTTTAGAATATATTCTAAAATATAGACTATTAAAATATAGACTGAGAGAACTAAGATTATAAATGGGATAAAATGTCCCTAAAGATCCTTTCTATTTTAAGCTTCTATTGTCTGTTTTGAGAAGACTGTTAGTCCTTTTATTTGTAACCAGTATTTCTTGAACCCCAACATGCACTCAACACCCAAATATAGTTTCAATGTCAGTGAGTGGAAGCCAGGTAAAAGCTTGCTATCACCAATTGCTTTATCTACTTCCATGAAATCATTTTCTTCAGCAAAGAGCAAGTCATTTTTATCTTAAAAATTGGGGTGAATAATTATTCCTTTCAGGTTGGATTGAATGAATTGTGACTAGTATAGTGTATTCTTTAAAGCTCTAGGGTCACAAGGCTATTATTATTCTTAATAGCACCTCTCTCTGGCTACATTTCGAAGATTTTTAATGAAGTCTAAACATGCCCTTTTTGCCTCTCTTTTCCCCTATACAAAACACATTTTCAGTTGCTGAAAACCTGAAATCTTATGAGACCCATGATTCCCAGCTTAAGCCTTATCCATGGCAATTCAGTCGTAAGAAATTTAAAAAACTTTTAAAGTAATATCTAAAGTGGAGGATTTGCACTGTGACTCCTGGATTGGGTGAGGATAACACAGGGGATACATTTACATATTTTCTGATATCTCTGGTACATTTCACATTTAAATCATCAAGAAGATAAATATTGATTGAATATTTGTAATTGCACACTTCTATATAATTTGACAATAGGATAAGGAATAGTCTAGTCATCCTCAGGTACGTCTGACTTGTTGGACATATTGTCTTTTATTATTTATAGATAGACTAGCTGCTCGTGTAGTCTAATAGTCCCCATATCTTCTAGTATTCTTGACCTCCCTTTTCTTTAAAGTACCGGTGGAGTAAACAATGTAATATAAAAATGGAAACCACAAATTCCTTGCCTATGTTATTCAGGGTGCTAAGAATGGCATTTATTTTTTCTTGGCAGTTTTTCATTGCTTCCTTTCCTTCCTGCCTTGAATTTCTCTTTCTAACTCAATTTCAGAATTTTGTCCAGATACCTCTCAAGGCTGCTGTCCTACCTTTATTTCCCTCTTAAAATGGCCTGAAATATCTTCTTCTAATTTCTTCTAATATCATTTCTTCTAATATCACTAGCACAAAGCTATTATGTAATAATCTTTTGCCATAGTTTCTCTGTAAGGGTAGGAGTTACTGGAAAGGAAAAGAGATCAGGCACCCTGAATTTCACCTTTTTAGTTGTGTCTCAGAAAATTCATTTCCTGGTGCCGTCCCACTACATGGGTTTTTTATTCAGTCTCTTTTTTCCCTCTTTTCTCACATATTTTCTCTCTACACCCCAAAACAACCAAAATTTTCCTCTTGAACATTCATGAATCATATTACTAATCTGCTTTATTTTACCTAAATCAAGCAATTTATCTCTTTTTAATCTCTGATGTCTTTTAATCTCATATTTGAGCTTTCTTGCTCAAAGTCTCCATAGGCAGTTATTTCCAAATTAAAAGCACTATTTACTGAAATGAGGAAATTAGTTCAATTTTTCATTTCATTTTCAATGAAATGAAAGATTTCATTTTTAATGTTCACATTTTGTATTTTCTTCCTATGATATTTACATAATTGCTAATTACAATTTATATATGCTGTCTATTAAATTCTTACAAGAATACTGTAGAGAACATAATCATAAAACTCCTGAAAACCAGGGATAGTGGCACACTTCTGTAAGCCTAGCATTCTGGGAGGCTGAGGCAGAAGGATCACTTTAAATCTGTATGGTGGAAACAAATTGCATGAACTCTGAGTCTGGGTTTCAAGAGAGTATGTGTTTTGCTCTCTTGAAATCTTGCCATTAGAACAAGCTTGGCCTAACCTTTTGGACAATGAGAGACACATGGTCCAACTAGAATCCTTCCAAGACCCAGAGGCAGTGATTCTTGGCCAAATCAGCATGGACACAAACTCAAGAGTGGACAAAGTGAGACCAGTAGACACACCCTCTGTTGAACTACAGGATTAACTCAACATTTTAATAAATGGTTGTTATTTTAAGCCACTAACTTTTGGGGTGGTTTTCACCCAGTTGAAGTCCAATGATATATTTAGAGAGAATTTATGTATCCCTGCTTAGGTAAAATAGTCCCCCATTATCTGTGAGGGATATATATGTTCCAATCCCTTCAGTGGACACCTGAAATCTTGGATAGTACCAAACTCTGTATATATTATATTTTTTCCTATACATAATTATGATAAAGTTTAATTTGTAAATTAATCACAGAGATTAACTATGCCAAAATGGCTAATAATAAAATAGAATGAATATAACAATATTCTATAATAATTATGTGACTATGATCTTTCTCAAAATATCTTATTGTACTATAAAGTTTGACAATCTCAGGGTATGATTTTTTCTTGCCTCTTAAATTGACAACTGTCATCTTTTCACAGAAAAAAGCACTTTAAAGCTTCTTATTGGCATATCTGAGTTGCATCATTACCAATGGGGGCCATTATTAAATAAAACCAAGGTTACTTGAACACAGTATTATGATACTGTGACAGTTGCTCTACAGCCAAGATGGCTACTCAGTGACAAAGGGGTGAGTAGCATATATACTGTGGAAGTTCTGGGCAAAGTGATGATTCATATCCCATGTGGGATGGAGAGCAAGGGATAGTAGGAAATTTCATCACACTTCTCAGAATGATGCGCAATTTAAAAATTGTTTATTTCTGGACTTTTCATTTAATATTTTCAGACCACAGTTGACTTGGTAACTCAAACTGAGTAAAGAGAAACTGAAGATAAGGAAGAGAACACTGAAGTTTGTTTGCTATGAGTGTGATCAGTAATGTGTTTCAGTTCTAGTGGATGAATTCTACTTTATTCCTGTGGACAGTACCCCAGCTCATCATGTACTTCATTCAGTTCCAGTAATTTCAGAAGTAATCTTATCTTCTTTTGAGCTTGAGTCATTCTGACAAGTTGAGTTCTTTCCTGGCTCTCTACAGTGTTCCTATGAAGGGGTTTTGACTTTGAAGTAGTCCAAGTGTAGGCTAGAGCCAAACTATAGTTCCCAGTTCTCATCTGCCATGTAGAGTGGGTCTCTCTGTATTTCTTGGGTCCTGCCTGACTCCTGGTCTCTGTCTTTCTGCTAGAGTAGCCCCTCTTCTTTCTTGCCAAGATTCACAAACATCAGTCATTCAATCAGCTTATTACCTTGGTCACTAAACTATATTCCCAATGAGTGTCTAATTCAGAATTCACTGTTAGCTCTGTAATTCTAAGAAAAAGTCCAAGTTCCTCAAAATTCCATACTAAAATCTTCTTCATGTGCCTTCACATCTCTATTATTTCATCCCTATGACCCCACACTCTGCAGCCCTGATTTGGTCTTGAATATATATTTTTACCATTCTCATTTATTCATATCACCTCTTCCTAATTCCTCTTCCTTTACGTGGCTTATCATGTCTGATAATTTCCTTCATTATTAAGTGCCCTTTAAGTATTCTATTCATAGTTCTTAAAATTTTTTTTATTAGTACATGTTTATAGTACACAATGTTTACATTCCTTGTTTGGAGTTGGCACACGTACATAACAAATCTTAATTTTCATCCCTTTCTCTTCCCCTACCCTTATCTCTTGATCTCCTTCTCCTTTGAGAAAGATCTATCTCCCTGTTCACTTAACATTATGATCTCACGATATAACCATTGTCCTACAAATGACTCAAGTTTATCTTTCTTTATGGTATCAGGAGGGGTCTGGAAGGCACATTATGGAAGCATGATTAATACTATGCTTGTGGGTTGATGAACAATTGAAAAAATTGCCTGGAAAATGAATGGATGGATGGAAATGTAACTTTATCTTTTTGAATGAACTTCTTGCCATGAGCCGGTGGATGTGACAGCTGGGCTTGAGGAAATAATGGGCTTGGCTCATAGATCTCTAAAAGTCATTTTCTATAGTGGCTTTCCAAAAAAGATAATGACAAGATTTGAGGGCTTATCTCTTCTAAGTTAATTTGAGTTATTATAACCTAGTAGATGCCTCTGGCTATTTCTTTATATGAATGGAGACACCTGCTGAATAGGTAGATATCTGAACCAATGAAATAAACTCAAAGGCTCTGAAATATATAATTGAACACTTGTATTAAGGATGTTAAATAATAATTAATAATATGTCTCAGGTACTTCCTTAGAGATAGGCATTCTATATTTGTACATATTAACATTTTTGTTAATATTAAAATTAATATCAAATATTTAATTTATTCATTAATTAAATTATTATTTATTTATTTTATTATTTATTTTGTTTAATTACCATTAAATATCAAATATTAAAATGAAATTTTTTGGAAAGCACAAATCCTTAAGATCTGCCGGGTCTATGCTGTCTTCCAATGAGCTATTTTTTTCTCTGAATTCAATTGCTCTATTAAATACTTATATTGCATCTTCACAGAAGTGTATATATATATATATATATAAAAATATATATTCTAAAATACATTGTAAAATTCAGTACCTCTAGTAGAGAGTATAGTAATATATATCACAACATACCACATCATTTTTGTCAACATCTAACAAAAACATTAAAATTGTATTTAATACCTCACAGTTCCATAGTTTACCATCCAGGTAGGCTCAGATATTTTCTGCTTAATTTCTGACAAGACTGAAATCATGATGTCAGCCAAGATTCAGTCTCATTTTGGGGACCTGAAGAAAAATTAATTTCCAAACTCATTCAGGTTATTACCAGAACTTTGTTTCCTGTGGCTTTTGGAACAAGGTTCCTGTGTACTTACTGACTGTTGGTTAGAGTTGCTCTCAGCTACCAGAGACCATTCATAGGCCATTTGCATGTGACTCCTTACCATCTTTAACATCAATGATGATGTGGTAAATTATTCTCATGCTTTTAATCTTTCCACAACCAGAGGAAACTGTGTTTTCAAGGGGTACATGTGATTATGTTAAGGCCACTTGGAAAATGTCTGTATTTTAGGCTCTCATGTACCACACAACATAGCATCATCATTTTTTCTTCCTATGCTTTAGAGTATGACATAATTACATAGCTCACAATAGAACATACCATGATTGCATTTTCTCTCTACACTAGAGAGGAGAAAATATGCAAGGAAGAGCAAAGGTCATATTGGGGTCATTTTAGAATTCTGTCTACCCAGTGAGGGTACAAAAGTCATTAATAGACCTTCTACCTAGATAAGGCCATAACCTATCTGTGTTTTCTGAATCTCTTTCTCACTCAAAAAGAACATCTAATAGATTTACCAAAGGAGAGATGCTAATTTTAGAAGGAAAAATGTTATTTGTAAAGGTATCTTTATTTTGACAGGGGCTTGACTTTTCACAATAATACCAAGATGGAGGGTATTGCTAGACACCAAGTCCTAGGAAGGAAATCAGAAAATCTGTACTCATTTGCCACATCTGTTATGAATTGACAGAGACCACTTATATGTTCTGTTCCTTGCTCAGAAAGTAAATTTTCTGACATTTTCAGGGCTACAGAATAAGGTTCAAGAAACAACTTGGACAGCAAGAAATTAAGGAAAGTGATCATAGATTTGTGATGAAAAAGTATGTGTTGGATTAGAAAGTGTGGAAGACAAACTCTTTTTGACTTAGAAATATAATTAAAATACTCAGAAGCTCTTTGGTTTTCTTTAAAGTGCTATTTTGGAATTTTGAGTCACTGTGCTGAGTTTTCTTTATTTGACTTAAGAAAGCATAGTTATTTTTTTCCTCCATATACTTCCTGGCTAGTCCTGCAAAGCCCAATGTCTTTCAGTTTGTAAACAAAGCCCTCATGTTCAATTCCTGGTGGAGTTTTGCTATTATGTAAAAAAAAAATCTTTCTCTATAAATAAGCACTTTTACTTGTCAGGAAGTAAAAGTCACAGAATGATGTCAAATTCACTACACAAATTGTATAATGTATTCATATATTTTACAGTAAATGAACTCATCTAATTTATCCACATATAGATTTTTTAAAAATTACACAGGAATCTCTTGTACTTTCAGAAAGAAGCTTGACATAAACTTTTGGAATAATAGTTTGGGAAATCTAGGAAAATGCTTATGGCTCTCTGTCACTTAAAAAGAACACACACCCCCTCCACCCAGCTCTAGACAAGGTGCAATGTTCTTTGAGAACCAACTGTGAAGCTACCTGTGCTGTACAGTATTTCAAAAGAGTTATTTTTACCTCTGGTATGGAGAGGATTTGGAATAGGGAGCTTTGCTTTTTAGTACAATAATGGAAAGTATAAGAGAGAATTTCTGAGTTAATAAAAGTGAATTTCAATCATTTCTTTACTCAGAGGTACTTAGAACTTTCTTTCCATTGCCCAGATAGCCTTCAAAATCTATTTTTTTTCCACAGCGTGGAAGCAGCTTAAGTGAAACTTCAATTTTAGATTTATTTTGTTTCACAGGTAGACTCTTCCTACCCCTTTTAAAAAACTTCCTCCTTCATACTATCCCTTCTACTTCTTTCTTACCATGCTGTATATAATAAAGTATTAAAATTCAGTAGGTTACTTTTCTTCACCATTAATTTATATACAAATGCAAATTTTTATATGAAAATTTTAAGGCCAAAAAGCATTAAAAAATAAAAATAATCATCTCTCATTGCAGACTGGCGTTCTGTTAGACTGAATGGGGCAATTTAATTATCGATTTTATTGGTTCAATTACATATTATTTTTCTAAAAGAAGGGAGTTGTGCAATCTTCATGACAACGTAAATCACAGGTGAAAATACACAGTTTCTTCAATAATCTCATGTCATTTTTTAAAAAATTAAAAATGACATTACAAAACTTGACCCACAGCTTTTTTCAAAGACTTGATTAATGTTGTATAATTTTAAACTATTTCCATAAACTAATTCCAAGCACAATAGAAAATTTGTCATCATCGTCAGTGATCAAAAAAAAATGTGTCAAAAGCTATCATGGTATTTGCAAAAGAAAGTAATTCCAGAACACCTTCTCTAGGCAGCCCCAATAGGAACCTTATTTAACTTCCTGTTGGGACTATTTGCAAGATCCAGTATGTAAATTTTAAGCTATTTTGTTAAAAGATTGAGATATGTTACTATGTGAGTGATGGGATTTAGTGATATGAACTTTTGTCATTTTTCTAATGTTGTGCACCTACTGTTTATACCTGGCTACATAGCAAATGAAAAACACACTAAAGATCTCTCACTTTCTAAAGCTTGTATCATGACCCATGGAAGTTCAGTGGGCAGCTGTATACTTGCCTCTGGCTGGTCCTATGTTCTGTCTCTGTGAGTGCAAAAAGGGTCAAAAGATGCTTTTTTGACTTTGACTTAAAATGTTAAAAGAAAGAATAAAAATTTTACATTTTTGTATTATTTTAAAAGCAGGTACTTATATTTTCCCATGTGAAGATTTCTTTCAAAAATGTGATTGTTTCTGGCTTTTTAGACTTTAAACTTCAAATCATAATTGTCATCAAGATGTTGATCTCATACATAATGAAAACTCACCCAGAAATATACTAGAATTAGTGTTATCAGAGAAACAACTATAATTTAGAATGTTTTCAGTTGCACCATACTGAAAACTCAAACTAAATTAAGAAAAAAATAGAGAAAAAAGACAGCAGTGCAGAAGCCAGAAGCAAATCACAGCTTCTCTGGAACCTGGAATTGACTCACTTGGAAAACAGCTACTTAGCAATGAGAAAAAGAAGAGCTTTGGGAATCAAGAAAGAGTCATTAGAAAAGCTAAAAATCTTGGAGAAATGGAAGACAACCCAGAGAAAAGACAGAAGCAGTCTGAAACACTGACCCCAGCTCACAGGGATGGGACCTAACTCCACCAACACAATGTAAGCCAGAGAGTGTCAGCAGCCCCAGTGATAAACAATGGACTGACAGTGCCAGTCCCAGGAAAAAAAACCCCATAGCTACTGTAAACTTTGAATATAGTGAGGGGCTTGTGTTTTTGTCTAAATGATTATTGCTGATTTATTTTCTGTTGTTAAAATTAAAATAATTGTTGCTTTTAATTGATTTTTGCCTTATGTTAATATCTATAGTTTGTGTTTCAATGTACATTAGTATTTCTGATTTCTTTTCTATTGTCAATGATGACACAGTTGTTGCTTTTGATTGGTATTTACTGTATATCAATATCATATTTCCCTTTGTGTTGTTGATATTACTTAGGGTTGTTTTATCCTATCTGAGTGGTGGTGGTTATTGAGCCCTCATAAGAAGGCTGGAAACTAGGAGGACCCTCAAATAGAAATGGAAGACATATCTATCCAAAAGGACACAAAAATCACAATACAGGAAAACAATAAATATGAAAAAAAATGGCAATATGATTCTTTTGGATTTCCATAATTTATTAGTAATTGAATGCAAAGATATCAAAGTGGATTAAACACTGGACAAACAACCCAAAAGACTGATTTATAAAATGATTGATGGAGCATTCTTTTAGATCATGATGACCCCCTAGTTGGTGGCAGTGAGGAACAGAGAGCGTGATACATGCAATGAAGCAGAGCAGGTGTGCTGAGGTGGATGCAATAGAGAAAACCAAATTCAGGAAACTAATTAAAAGAAGAAACCCACTGGACCAAAATGTAACTCTAGATGATTTAGAAAAGGAAGCTAGACCATTCCTGGACTGTGGCATTTCTTACACTCTAAATTCAGTGTACACTGTGTCTTGAGAGGATCAGGCATTTCAGCAGTGACCTGGACAATGGAATAGATGCTCAATCACTCTACCTTTCCCAGTGGAAAGAGGAAGATACCCAGTGAGATGCTTGTAAACCAAGGCAGCAGAGAAACTGAAAACCAGAGAGCCAACACCAACACTAGTAGCCCCTTGGGAATTTTAAAACAATTTTGCCATGTTGACTAGGGACCTGAATGCGAGTGCTGCAAAAACTGCAGCCTGGGAACTGTGCAAACTATCAGTGTCTAGGAGTGGTGGGATTCTGGGGGAAAGAAGAGGCCAGACCTATTCAGAAATAATTGCTTGCCCATTCCTTCCTCATACACCAGCGTGTTGTGCTTACAGGTCATTCTGCTTGTTGCCTACATCCACCAGCAGGTGCCCACAGGTAATCTCTCAACTCTTGCTGGGGTCTGAGGAAAGCAAGGAACCCTGGGGCTTTACCAAGTTTGTGGGTTATACAGAGAAAATTTGGAGAGAGGAACCGAAAAAGGATGGCATGCTGAAGACAGAGCATGGGATCCAGGTTAGAGGGCATCTAGGGACTTGATTTAGAGAAAACCCTAAAATTCATATGGAAGCAAAAAACCTACCTCTTTGCTGCTTGACAGAAACACACCTCTTTAATCAAGACACACACACACACACAGTAAAAATGAAAGGAAGGAAAACAATAATGCTAATGAAATACAAAAGCAAGCCGAGGTAGGTATAGTTATCTCTACCAAAGAAGACTTCAAGACAAAATTAAGTGAAACAAAGTAGGCTGTCACTTATTAGTAAAGGAAACAACTCATCAAAAGCCATATCAAGTAAAAATGTATATGCATCAACATTGACACACTCAATTTTTTAAAACAAATATTCAATATAAAGGGGCACAGAGGTCTCAATTCAATAATAATGATTGACTTCAATAGTCCACTCTCACCAATGGATAGGTCATCCAGACAAAAAAACAAGCAAACAACAACAAAATCACCAACAAAACAAAACAAAAATACCTCAACAAAGAAATATAGGGTTAAACTAGATCATAGATCAAATGGGCTTAACAGATGTTTACAGAATAGTTCATCCAATAGTTACAGAATACATATTATTTTCAGCAGATCACGAAATATTCTTCAAAATAGATCATATTTTAGGTCATAAAGCAAGTCTTAATAGATACAAAAATTGAAATAATGTCATGAATCTTACATAATGAAGTAAACCTGGAAATAAACAGCAAGAAAAATCTCAAAAATTATATAAAAACATGGATATCGAACAATTGACTTTCGGCCAATGAGTGGTTCACTGATGAAATCAGAAGTCGAAAATTTCTAGAATTAAATGAAAATGAAAATGCCATATACCAGCATCTCTGAGATACAGCAAAAGGTATTCTATGAAGGAATTTTACAATTATGAGGACATGCATTAAAAACTTAGAGAGATCTCAAATAAATAGCCTAATCATGAACAAGAACAAAGAAAAACCAAACTCAAAAGAAGAAAGAAATAATAAAAATCAGAACTGAAATTAATGAGGTATATCCTATAAAACAATTTACAGATTAATAAAACAAATATTTGATACTTTGAAAGCATAGACAAGATTAGATAGACAAGCTAACCAAAAGAAAAAGAAGTTGCAAATCAATACAATTAGAGATGAGGAGGGTAATGTTACAGTGGAGATCACTGAAATCCAGAGGTTTATTGCACACTATGTTGAAAAACTATATTCAAATAAACTGGAGAATCTAAAAGAAATAAATTAATTTGTAGACAAAGGTAACCTACTAAATCTGTGATGGCAAAAGTGTTAAAATTCTCAGTACCCCAAATTTTTTGATGACACAATCTTACCCATGAGGCACTGCAATATTGTTCACTGGAAATAGCACAAAATAAAAATATGTACAAAAAACGTTTTTCTTTCCTATGATCTTTTCCTAAGCAGTTAAAACACACAAACATGCTTCTCTGAGTCTGAAGTGCCTTTTGTGAGACCTAAGCAAGAGACCTTGACAGTTTGCAACTTTAGTGTGCATATTCTCAAAAAGTAAGAGTTCCTAAAGGTACAGCAGAAACTAGACAGCCCAGAAGAAATATTCTGGAGATATCTAAATTTGCTAATATCTAAATCTTATGTCTTTATATCCTCATAAAAACCATGATTTCTCACCCTAAATGCATAATTTCTCCCTTGGAAACTCACCCACCACCCCTGTTCACAGTGTACTCTGATCTGAATAAACTCTTTTCTATATTCCTCAATTTTTTGTAAATTCTGTTACCACTGATATCATTGGTCCTCAATACACTGAAATGGCAAAACTGAACCAAGAGATTATAAAATCCCTAAATAGAAGAATAACAAATAGTGAGATTAAAATAATAAGAAGTCTTCACACATGGAAAAGTTTAGGACCAGATAGGCTTATGGCTATGTTTTACCAAATCTTTAAAGAAGAGATAACATCAAATCTTCTCAAATTATTCCATAAAATAGAAAGGGAAGGAATAGTTTGAAACTCATTCTACAAGGTCAGTGTCACTCTGATACTAAAAATAGACAAGGATACACACAAAAAAATACCATAGACTAATATCTTTGAGGAACACAGATACAAAGATCCTTAATAAAATACTTGGAAACCAAATTCAACAACACATTGAAAGGATCATACACCACAATCAAGTTTTTTTAATCCAGGGATACAGTATGGTCCAACATTTGCAGACCAATAAACTGAACATATCACATAAATAGAAGTTGGGATAAAAATCATATGAGACTCTCAATTGATGCAGAAAAAAATCAATAAAATGAATGCATCAATAAAATGAAACCTACCTTTGTAATTTTAGCCCTAAAAAAACTAGATATTGAAGAATCATTCATTAATATACTAAAAGCCATACATGCAAAACCCACAGCCAACATCATTACAAATTTTTTATTAGTATATGTTTACAGTGCGTACCATTTACATTCCTGTGAGGGATTTGTACATGTACAGAATGCAGGTTAATTCCTTTTTGCATCTCTTTCCCTTCCCTTCCCTTCCCTCACTTCCCCCTCCCTCCACCTCTTGATCTCCTTCCCATTTGAGAAAGACCTAGCTCTTTGATTCCTGTTGTCTATCATTTATTTTGCTCTTTATTTATTTACAAATGGCTTTCTCATATAAGAGAAACCATGTGATATGTAAGCTTTTGTGTCTGGTTTATTTCACTTAACCTTATGGTCTTAAAGTGCATCCATTTTTCTAGAAATGACTCGTCTATCTTTATGGCAGAGCAGTACTGTATTGTGTGTAAATACCATATTTCCTTTATCCATTCATCTGTCGATGGACAGATAGGCTGTTGCCATGATTTAGCTATTATAAATTATGCTGCTGTAAACATGGGTATGCAGGTATCACAGAAGAAGAAGTACAAATGACCAACATCATTTTGAATATGGAAAAAATTGAAAGCATTCCTCTCAAGTCAGGAACAAGATTAGGATATCCACTCTCCCAGCTCTTATTTTATATAATTTTGAAATTTTGTCTATAGTAGTAGGCATGAAAAAGAAATTAAAGTGCAAAAGGAAAAATTTTAATTGTTTTCATGTGCAGATGATGTGGCTCTATATTTAGAAGATCCTACTCTACCAAAAGACTTTTAGAGCTGGTAGATGAATTCAGCAATGTAGTAATATAAAATCAACATTTAAAAACAATTGCTTTACTATACCACAACAATGGACTAGCTGAGAAATAAATCAGGAAAATAATTCTATTTATAGAAGCTTCAAATAATATAAAATACCTAGGATCCAATCTAACCAAAGAGATGAAAGACCTATATAATGAAAATTTCAGAACACAGAAGAAATAAACAGGAGAACAACAGAAAGAAAAACTTCCCATATCAAAATTAATGGCACTAATTAATATTGTCAAAATGGCCATATAAACAAAAGCAGTGTATATTTGCAATGCAATCCCCATCAAAATACCAATGATATTCTTCACCGAATTAGAAAAACAATCCTAAAATTTTATGGAAACACAGAATTTCCAGAATGGCCAAAGGAATTTTAAGCAAAAACAGCAAGGCTGGAGACATCTTTATACCCAACTTCAAATTTTACTAGAAAGCCATAGTAACAAAAACAGCAAGGAACTGCCACAAAAATAGACTATTTACCAATGGAACAGAAGACTCAGATAAAAACCTGTGCAACTGCAGTCATTTGATTCTATCCCAAGGAGCTAAAAACACACTGGAAAAAAGACAATCTCTTTAGCTAACGGTGTGGGAAAACTGGATATCCATATGTACGAGGTTGAAATTAGATACTTAAGCTTTCACCCTGCACAAAAATCATGTCCAAGTGGAACAAAGGCCTAGGTATAAGATCTGTATCTTTGAGCTTCCTGGAATAAAAAATGGGGAAAGCACTTGAAGCCATAGGCACAGACAAAGACTTTTGAATAGGATTCCAATAACACAAGAAATAAGAGGAGGTATAAAAAATACTACATTAAATTAAAATTTTTCTGCCCAGCTAGAGAAACAATTAACAGAATAAAGACTCAGAATAAAGAATGGAAGAAAATCTTTACCAGGTACTCTTCTGAGATGGTTGGTACCTTTAATATATAAAGAATTCAAACAAAAACATAACATCAGATAAGCTAATAGCCTAATCAATAAATGGGAAAATGAATTGTACAGACACTTCTCAAAGAAGAAGTATAAATGGCTAGTAAGTATATAAAATCTATTCAATACCATTAGTCATTAGGGAAATACAAATTAAAACTAGATTGAGATTTTATCTTATCCCAGGTGAAGCAGCTCTTACTGACATAACAAAAAACAATAAATGCTGGTAAGGGTGTGGGGAAAAAAGGAGCACTTCTACACTGTTTGTGAGAATGTAAATTTGCACACCCACTGTGGAAATCAGTCAGGAGTTTCCTCAAAAAAAATGAAAATAAAGTTACCATTTGATCCAGTTACCACTGATCCTTAGTATATAAATGAAGTCATTAAAGTCAAGACAGTATAGGGTTAACTGCATACCTGTGTTTATTGCAGCACAATTCACAATAGTAACATATGAAACCAGCCTAAGTTCTCAACAGATGATTTGATAGAGAAAGAATGTGGTATATAGACAAGAGAGTAGAGTGGTGCCTCAGTTCATAAACTTAATTCTTTTCACAATTCTGGTTGCAAGGTGAATTGGATGAGAACTGAATTAAAATTCCCCATAAGATTAACATTGAATTTGGTTCAATTCTTGTCCAATTTCGTTTGTGACCAGAACTGTGAAAAGAATTAAGTTCATGAACAGAGGCACCACTATATTATTCAGCCAAAACAAACAAAAAAAGAAATTTGCAGGAAAACAGAAGGATCTGGAGACCATTATGTTGCACAAAATAAGCTGAGTCAGAAAGACAAATATTTCCTGCATTCCTTAATATGTGGAATATAAGAAAGATGACAAGAAAGTAGAAGGGAGATTATTATTAGACAAAGGATGAGAATAAGAGGGAGGGAAAAGAGGTAAGGGTGAGTAAAATGGGCAATGAATGTGAGGAAAATACTATACACATTAAAATCACCCCATGTGAAACTGGGGAGGGACAGGACAAGAGAGGCAACAGGGGTGTGTGAAAATGGTCAACTATGTCATGTGCATTTAGGAATCCACTATAATGGAACTCTTTAATCTGCATAACCAATTAAAAGAAGAGTGAAGAAGAAAAGACAGATGTCTCAGACCTTTAAAAAAAGAAAAAGAAATAGAATTTTCTGGTTTATGTAACTCTATAGTCCAGACTAAGTATAACTTTACCCAGTCAAATATTTATAATACACTTAGTTCTCTCTCCCCCCCCCCTTTATTTCTCTACATTTTCTGCAAGCAAAGTCCAGATGTTCTTACAAGGCATTTAGAACAGTGACTGGTTTTGTGGAAGACAATCTTTCCATGGCCTGGAATATAGGGCCTAGTAGTTTTTAGTCTCTCTTTTTTAGTATCTTTGTGATACATAATAATTACATTCCCTAGAGCATCACCACCTTAGCTCCACTTCAGATCATTAGGCACTGGATTCTCATAAGGAGCACCCAACCTATATCCTTCACATGCATTGTTTAGAGTAGGGTTTGTGTTCCTATGAGAATCTAATGCCACCAGTGATCTGACAGGAGGTAGAGATCAGAAAGTAATGTGCACTATGGGGAGTGGCTGTAAATACAGAAGAAGCTTCACTGGCTCATCTGCCACTTATCTTCTGCTTTATGGCCTTGTTCTAGTCCACAGCCTGGGGTTTGGGGACCCCCAGTTTAGAAGATGAGATTGTGCAGATTGTATGAAAGAAAATAGATGGCTAGATGAAGTTTCTGGAGTTCCATTAAATAAAAATAACGAAACAGTGAACATGGAGGAGGGAAGAAAGGAGGGAGGGAGAGAGAGGGGGATCTTAGAGGGAGTCTCAACAAATCTTTTTGGGAGGTCTTAAGCTAAAGTCAAAACTTCAAAGAAATCCTGTAGTTCTATGTCTTTTAGGAAGTCAGTCATTGATGCGCAACAGTCCTCGGGAGTCAAAATCTTCAGCAACTGTGAAGTGAAGGCTCAAGTCCCTCTCTGTCATGTTTCTTGGTAAAGTTTGCAGGAGCATTCCATGACTGATGGAGGCAGACTGTGTTGTCACATGTCAAGATGACTGACATTAGCACATGCATCTTCATTTATATTTATGTAGAAATAAAAAGAAAGCTTTTTGCTATAGTTTGGAAGCTGAATGTCCCCCATTAATACAAATTCCATTTATGAAGATCTTGGTCATGTTATTTGTGTACAAGAATGCTTTGATTTTTGATTGTTGACTTAGTATCCAGCTATGCTATTGAATTTGGCTATTAAATCCAGTAATCTTTTGGTGGAGTTTTTGAGGTTTACTATGTAGAAAATCATGTCATCTGCAAATAATCATAATTTAGCTTCTTCCTTTCCTATCTTTATTCCTTTTATTTCTTTTTCTTCTCTAATTGCTCTGGCTAATGTTTCCAGAACTATATTAAATAGCAGTGGTGATAGTGGACATCCTTGTTTCATTCCTGATTTTAGTGTGAAAGCTTTCAATTTTGGACCACTTAGTATTATGTTGGCTGTTGGTTTGTCATAGATGGCTTTTATCAGATTGAGATAAAGACCACCTATTCCTATATTCTGTAGGGTTTTTATCATGAATGGGTGTTGAATTTTGTCAAATGCTTTTTCTGTATCTATTGAAATGATTATATGGTTTTTGTCTTTGCCTCTGTTGATGTGGTGTATTACATTTATTGATTTGTATATGTTGAACTATCTTTGCATCCCTGGGATGAATCCTACTTGGGGTATAATCTTGATGATTTGTTGGATTTTATTTGCCAGTATCTTATTGAAAATTTTTGCATTTATGTTCGTTAGGGAGATTGGCCTGAAGTTTTCTGTTTTGATTGGGTCTTTCTCTGGTTTTTGATATCAGGATAATTAATACTTGCTTACAGGAATGTTTTTGGGAGTATTATTTCTCTTTTTATTTCATTGAAGAATTTGAAGAGAATTGACAGTAGATCTGTAAATTTCTTGTACAATTCAGCAGCGAATCCATCAGGACCTGGGCTTTTCTTTGTTGCTAAGTTTTTAATTACATTTTTATTTCATTGACCATTATTGGGTTGTTTTGAATTTTTATATCCTCTTGATTCAGCTTTGGTAATTCATATGTATCCTAGGCATCTGTCCATTTCTTCTGTGTTTTCCATCTTGTTAGAATACAGTTTCTCAAAGTAGGTATTGATGATTGTCTGGATTTCCATGAGATTTGTTATAATTTCACTCTTTTAATTCTAATTACATGAATTTGAGTTTTTTCCTTCCTTTTTTTTGGACAAGGTTGGCTAAGGGTTTGTCAATTTTATTTAATCTTTCAAAGAACCAGCTCTTTTTTAAAATTAAATTCTTTTATTAGTACATTTTAGGTACACATCACAATTACATTTCTCATTGGGAATTGTACCTTTAGATAATGCATCTTGGTTCTTATTTTTTCCTCATTCCTAGCCCTCCCTTCACACCCTCCACCCTTCCCTATTTATAAAGACTTTATTTCCAGTTTTTCCATTTCTCA
>NW_004624765.1:7378971-7411260 GCF_000247695.1 Heterocephalus glaber | reverse complement strand
AGTCTGTGCCTGCATACCCTTGTTTATTGGGGCATAATTCACTATAGCCAAAATATGGAACCAGATGAGGTGTATACATAAATAGATAAATTGATAAAGAAAATGTGATATTTATACACGGTTGAGTACTACTCTGCTATATAGGAGGATAAATTTTAGTCATTTGTATGAGAATGGATGTACCTTGAATCCATAATATTAAGTGAAATAAGTAAGATACACAATCTTAAATATTGTGTGATTTCTCTTATATGGGCAATCCAATGTATAAGTAAATCAATGAGCAAAATAAAAAGTAGGCAATAAAAAATAGGGAGATAGATCTTTGGCAAGGGAAGAGGACTAAGAGATGTTGGGAAGGTGGAAGATTTTATATATATATATGATATATATATATATGATGAATATATTCATTGCAGGAAGTTAGTACATTCACATGACACACCATATATATAGAGAGAGAGAAAGAGAGAGAGAGGGAGAGAGAGAGAGAATACAAGTGGAGATGAAAAGGGGATATTACAACAGACATCACTACCATTATGCAGGAGGTGGCTTTATTATCAAGTTAACTTCTCTGAGGCTTTCATCCTAGCAACACCTGAAACAATATGCCCCCTTTTGTTCAAATCAAGGATGAGGCAGACAAAACTTCTGTACTGAGGAATGACAGACATTCCTTTCAGCCTGTCTTACTCTGCATTGTGATATTATAGCAGAATACCACAGAGTGGATCATTTACAATGGATAGAAATTTACTGACTCACAATTCTGAAAGATAGGAAGTCAAGGATCAAGGGGCTGCATCTTTTGAGGGCCTTCTTGCTCCATCTTGATTTGAAAGAAGGCATCACATGCCAGAGAGGCAAGAGAGTGAGAGAAGGCAAGCAGAAGTAAACTTCTTCCCCCAGTAATAAACCTACTTCGGTCATAACACATTAGTCCAGCTCTGAGGGAGCCTTCATGATCAAAACACCTCCTGTAGGTCTCACTTACCAATGCTGTCACAATAGAGAGCACACTTCAAATTGAGTTTTGGGGAGCACCAGCATTCAAACTATTGTATAGCCTATGGGGACCACATGCTCATTTTTATAAATATTCCTGAATGAATAAGAGCTTGCAGAGGATCTTGCCATATTCTTTTTGTCTTATGCCTAGCTTCTAAAGTGGCTACTAGATTAGAATATCAGGACTCAGACCTGATCTGGGGATGATATTAAGTTCTTTGAGACATATAGGCCATGTGATGATGAATTTTAGTTTTAATTGGCTGGGCTATGCCCAGTTGTTCAACACCAATGTGGAATGTTTCTGCAAAGATAGTTTTTAGATAGGTTTCATTTTCCACAACACAGATGGATCTCAGTCAACTAGTTTTAGGGCTAATGTGAAGACTGAGCCTTTTCCAATAAGAAGCACTTTTACCACAAGACAATATTTTTTTTCTCGGTTCTCAGCCTGCTGGCTTGCCCTTCAGATGTCAGACTGAAAACTGCAGAAACGCTTCTGTAAATTCTAACTTGTTGGTTTGCCCTTCAAATTTCAGACTTGACAGTCTCTACAAGCACATAAGCCAATTCTCTAAAATTAATCTCCCTTTCCTTCTGTATATCATATTGGCTCCAATTCTTGAGACAACCCTAATTCAAGCCACATATAATAAGATTGGATATGTGATTGGAATTCAAGTACTGCCAGAAGTAGAAGGGAAGAAATGGGTGAGAGAATTTCAGCAATGATATTCATTTAATTGCTGTAACCCAATAGTCAGTAATTTCAGAGAAGAAAGTAGAATTACTGATGGGAAAACTGACAACAAATGGCCCTACAACAATGCAGCTTTTTCCATAACAGATTTTTGTTAATAATGTGTATAAACACTTACCTTAGTGAATTTTGATAATTGGAATTAGCCAATTCTGAAAAAATTACAGATTTCAATTTAAAATAAATTATGAAGGAAACAATCAGTTCATTTAGTTTTGGCTGGAGTTTTAGGGAAGGCAAAGACTGAATTTGAGGCATAATTTGCTAGGGAAGAGAGAGGAAAATATAACTGATTTTATCAATTTAAGCCAGACACATATTAAATAATGTATGTGTATTTTAAATCTAAAATTATTGTGTATCCTTGTTATTGTCTGATTTCACTGTGCCCAAACTATTTTTTCAGAATTGATTATCACCGGTTCCTTTGACAGAGTCAGTGTACACACTCAGCCTTCTATCACTGAAGGAGAGACAGGGCTCTATCACTTATACCTTTCTATCAATTCTTCCCCTTGGTGAGTCCGATCACTGGAATAGAATTTGATTTCCTCAATACAATACAATAAAATGAAGTTTTTAGGATGAACCCTGAGAAATCACCAGATCTTCTCTATTCAGTCATATTTTTTGTCCTAAAAGAGATTGCTTCTTTCTGCAGAACATACTCATTTCTCCATTGCTTATTCCTTGATCTTCAAAAGGGAGATTTCTATTTTATTGTAGCACTTATTTCACATTGCACCATTCTAGTTGGCAAATGATAGCTAACAGACGAAATAGACAAACATTTTGTTTCTCAGATTAGACCAGATTTCAGTTCCAATGCTTGCTGTTCTCTCCCTGGGGAACCCCTCAGGCTTCTTTCTTTCCTTTCCTTTTCCTGATCAGTCTATCACATTGCTGGCAAAAAGCAACAGGACTAGCATAAGTAAAACTTGATAAGTGGATACTAAACCCTTAGGTATTGTGTTATAAGAACATGTTCTGGACTGTGAAATAATTTTCTGGTGAGTATAAAATATAAATGCATGCATGAAATTCTATCAATATGTCATGAAGCATTATCAGAGTTCAGGGAACCAAGTATTTCTGCTCTAAGCTATTTTTCTTCTTATTTTGTCAGTCAATGATGATAGTTCAGGGAAAATCAACTACCATATGTTAGTTTTTAATTTTCAAATGTCCTATTAAACCAATACAGTTAGCTATAAGTTTTAAGTCTAATAATTTTAAATGAAGAAAAGAAATTAACCTAATATTTATTGAACATTTACTATATGCCAGACACCGTGCTTTTATTTCTCTCAATATCCCTGTTTTACTGATGAGTAAACAGAGGATCAAAGAGGGTAAGTTGAGGTGGCTGAGTGTGTCTCGTGTTGTTTGTGCATCTTCTAATCTGTTCCACTGGTGCTCAGGTCTGTTTCTTTGCCAGTGCTATGCTGTTTTTATCACAGTAGCTTTGTGTATAGTTTCAAGTTGGGGATTGTGATACTCCCTACCTTGTCTTTGTTGCCTAGAATTGCTTTTGCTATTGTAGGTCTCTTCTTGTTCCAAATGAATTTTTGGTTTGTTTTCTCAAGATCTGTGAAGTATGCTCCTTGAATTTCAGTTGGGATTGCATTAAATTTATATAGCAGTTTTGGAAGTATGGCCATTTTCACTATATTGGCTCTTCCTACCCAGGAGCAAGGGATGTCTTTCCATTTTCTGATAATCTCTTCAATCTCTTCTTTCAGAGTGCTATAGTTTTCAGAGTAGAGGTCTTTGATTTCTTTTGTTAGGCTGTTTCTTAGGTATTTCATTTTTTGGATGCTACTATGAAGGGAGTTTTTTCTCCAATTCCTCTTTCAGTGAGCCTGTTGTTTGTGTACAGGAAAGTTATTGAATTTGATTATTAATTCTAGAAGACTTTTGGTGGAGTTCTTGGGGTCTTCTCAATAGAGTATCATGTCATCTGCAAATAAAGACAATTTCACTTCTTCATTTCCTATCTTTGTTCCTTTTATTTTCTTCTCTTGTCTAATTGCTGTGGCTAATGTTTCCAAAATGATATCAAACAGTAGTAGTGATAGTGGACATCCTTGTCTTGTTCCTGATTTTAGTGTGAAGGCTTTTAGTTTTTGACCATGTAGTATGATAACAGCTGTTGGTTTTTCATAGATGGCGTTTATCAGGTTGAGGTAGACAACTTCTATTCCAATTTTTTTAGGTTTTTATCATGAATGCTTATTGTATGTTGTTGAACACTTTCTACATCTATTGAGGTGATCATATGGTTTTTGTCCTTGGCTCTATTAATATAGTGTATTATACTTATTGATTTGCATATGTTGAACCATCCCTGCATCTCTGGGATGAATCCCATTTGGTCAGAGTGTATGATCTTGATGATCTTCTGCATTCTGTTTCCCAGATCTTATTAAGGATTTTTGCACTGTGCTCATTAGTGAGATTGGCTTGTAGTTCTCTTTTTCAGTTGAGTCTTTCTCTGCTTTTCGGATCAAGGTGATGCTTGATTCCAGGAATGAATTTGGGAGTATTGCTTCCCTTTCAATTTCATTGAAGAGTTTAGACAGTGGCAGTAGTTGTTCTCTAAATGTCTTGTAGAATTCAGCAATGAAGCCATAAGGACCCAGGCTTTTCTTAGTTGGTAAGTTTTAAATCATGTTTTCAATTTCATTTAGTAATATTAGGTTGTTTTGAATTTTAAGTCTTCTTTGTTCAACTTTTTTAATTCATATGTATCTAGGAATCTGTCCATTTCTTCTGTGTTTTTCATCTTATCAGAGTATAGGTTCTCAAAGTAGGTATTGATGATCCTCTCGATTTCTGCTAGGTTTGTTGTAATTTCACCCTTTTCATTCCTAATCACATGGATTTGGGCCTTTTTATTCCTTTTTTTGATTAGGTTGGCTAAGGGTTTGTCAATTTTGTTTATTGTTTCAAAGAACCAACTCTTTGCTTCATTGGTTTTTTTGGTATCATTGTCTTAGTCTCCATTGAATTGATTTCTGCTCTGATCTTTATAATTCCCTCCCTTCTATGAGCTTTGGGTTTGTCCTGCTCTTCTTTTTCTAGAAACTTGAGGTTCAGAATCAGGTTGTTTATTTGAGTTTGCTCTGTTTTCCTAATATGAATATTCACTGTTCCCCCATAGGACTGCTTTCACTGTGTCCCATAGATTCCATATGTTATACTGACATTGTCATTTAAGTGTAGAAACTGTCTGATTTCTTCTTTAATTTCCTCTTTGACCCATTATTTATTCAGAAGTGTGTTGCTCAATTTAGGAAATTCCCGCAGTTTCTTTTGCTGTTGATCTCCCATTTCATCCCACTATAATCTGATAATACACAAGGGGTACCTTCAATTCCTTTGCACTTACTTAAACATGTTCTATGAGCAAATATGTGGTCTGTTTTGGAGAAAGACCTATGTGCAGCCAAAAAGAATGTGTATTCTGATTTTGTGGGGTGGAGCACTTTGTAAACATCTATTAAGTTCATTTGTTCAAGAATTTGATTGAGTTCTAGAATTTTGTTTTTTATTTTCTATCTAGTGGATCTATCTATTTGTGACAGTGGGGTAATGAGGTCCCATAGTACTATTGTATTAGTGCTTATTTGATTTTTTATGTCCATTAGTATTTGTATTAAATAGTCGGGTGGACTAGTGTTTGGTGCATATATATTTATAATTATCATCTCTTCCTCTTGCATTGTTTTCTTTACAAGGATGTAGTGACCTTCTTTTTCTATTTTCATCAGTGTTGGTTTGAAATCCATTTGATCTGCAGAGAGGGTAGCTATTTCTGCTCTTTTTTTGGTTCCTGTCCCATGGAGTACTGTTTTCCACCCTTTAACCTTCAGTATATGAGTTTCTTTTTGAATTAAATGTGTTTCTTGTATGCAGCATATTGTTTGATCTTGCTTCTTGAGCTTCTGCCAGTCTATTTCTTTTGACTGGTGAATTGAGACTATTAACATTGATGGTTGTAACTGATACATATTGACATCATTCTCATGACTTTTACTTTTTGTTGGATTCTCCCCCTTTGCATTTAATTTCTTGTCATGCCTGATGGATTCATTCTGCTGGGCTTTCTGTGATCCTTATTGTGTTTTCCCAAGATATTGTTTAAAATTTTTTGGAGTTCTGGTTTGGTATTCATGAAGTTCCTCAGGTATTCTTTGTCATGAAAGTATCTTATTTCTCCATCAATTTTGAAAAATAGTTTTGCAGTGTATATCAATATGGGTTGGAGTTTGTTTTCCTTTAGGGGTTGAAATACTTCATTCCAGGCCCTTCTTGCTTTGAGGGTTTGTGTTGAGAAGTCTGTTGTGATTCTGATGAGCTTTCCTTTGTATGTGATTTATTTCTTTTCTCTAAGTACTTGTAGAATTTTGTTCTTCTGTTCAGTTTCTGGAATCTTTTTTTTTTTTTTGGTACCAGGGATTGAACTCAGGACTTGTGTTTGCAAGGCAGGGGGTGGCACCACTGAGCTAAATCCCTGGCCCTGGTTTCTGGAATCTTAACTATTCTATGCCTAAGTGTAGATTTTTTTGATCATGGCTAGTTGGAGTCCTGTAGGCCTCACTCATCTGTATATGAAGTTCTTTTCCACTGCTTGGGTAGTTTTTTTGCCATTACCTCTGTGAACATTTTTTTTTGTGTGTCATTTGCACTCTCTCCTGTTTCTTCATTGACTCTGATCAATCTTATGTTATTCTTCTTTGCATCATCTAGCAGCTGCTAGATTGATTTGTCACAGTCCCTTACTATTTTTAAGAAATTTTTCTCTTCCTGGTCACTAATTGCAGTCTTGTCTTCTGTATCTAAAATTCTGTCATCGCATTGGTTCATTCTTCTGTTTAAACTTTCAATGAAGTTTTTAGTCTCCTGAAAATCTGTTTGTATCTCTTTTATTAATTCAATTTGTTTCCTGTGTTGGGATTCATCATGTTCCTCAGCTCTTCTATTTTTTATCTGTGTCTGCTCTAGATTTATTTATTAATCATGTCTTGTGCTAGGCACACAGTCTCTGTTGTTATCTGGGAAATTATTTCTGATTTCATTTTTTCCAGATCCTCTTTCATTGTCAGTTCTGGAGTCCAGGTGATTATCAGTTGTTCCATCTCATTTCCCTCTGAGGTTGCTTTAGGTGATCTGGAAGTCTGGTTTTGAGGCTTGTTTACATGTCTTCTCATGTCAACAGATGCAGCCTGCTGCACCTCTTTTGAGGCGACTTTTTGCTTACCCTGTGGTCTTCAATTCTCAGCAAGACACCGGCACTGTTGCTCACACCTGCAACATTTCCTGGGTTCCGAATGGTGGCCTTCTGGATCCCTGCACTACCCTGTTGTCCAGGCCAGGTTCTGGTTAGGACCTGTGCACACTTGGGATGGTATCTGGGCATGCCTCTGGCTGGGCCATGCCCCCCCACATAGCTGTTGTTTGGGAGGGCCTGTTACTGGGCACTATCCTCCCCAGTTGCTGGTATCTGTGTTGGCTTCTGGCTGGGGTCTGCATGCACTTACCAATGTCATTGGAGAAGACCTCTGGCTGTTGGTTGTATGCCTGTGCAGCTGTTTTCCAGGTGGCCCTTTGGCTCAGACTGTGAGTCTGAGCTGCTGTGGTCAGGGTGTGGCCCTGGCTAGGACCTGCCCACAACTGAGTTGCTCTGGTCCTCGTGGGCTCCTTGCTGGGATCTGAGTGCACTTAACAATGGTATGTGGTTGGGCCTCTGGCCCCTTAGTAGTCTTAATGAGATAAATGGAGCAGAAAGATACTGTTAAGGTCCCTTGTTGCTTCTACTACCATGTGGGTACCATGAACTTTTTCTCCTCTGTGACAACCCTCAAACTTCTCTTGTTACTTTTGCTGTCTTCCACCACCATGAACTGTTGCCCCTCTGCCACCTTGCCTTGGAGCCAGCCAATTATGGACTGAAACATCTGTGAAGTGTAAGCCAAATAAACCTGTCCCTCTTTAACTTTAGGTGTCAGGAATTTTGTCACAGCAATGAGAAAAAAGTAATTAACACATTTGGTAAGTTAATTTACATGGGGAAAGATGAAGGTTGTTTAGAATTTTTAGTTTAAAAGCACCATTTTACTCTAAACATTAAAAAGTAATGTTCAGAAGGGCATTTGCTCCCCCATGCCCTTTTGCTGATCTGGATTTCTGAAATTACCATGGCATGAGCCTACCTTTCAAATACACACTACACTGAATTTTATCTGGGGATTTCTGATTTGGCTCAGTGTGGATCCACCCATTTTAATATGTTAATTTATATTTTCAATAAGTAAGGTATTCATGGCTTAAAGTAACTAGAGTGTAGGATCTCTCGTGAAATGATGGTGTGCACTGGTTCTTAAAAAGCATTCATGAGGATGCTGGGAATATAAGGAATTCAATAAATAGGTTAAAATTTAAGAGGCTTAGTATTAGTCATTTTTCCATCATGTGACAAAATACCTGAGATAACTTATAAGGAGGAAAGAATTATTTTGGTTCATGGTTTCAGAAGTTTCACCACACTGTTACTTGGGGCAGGAGCAGCACAGTATATCATGGAAGAAATGTGTAACGAATGATGTTTCTTAATAGAGGGTGGCTGAAAAACAAAGAGAAAGGAAGAAGCTGGTGTCCTAATATCCCTATCAAAGAAATTCTCCCGATGAGCTAACTTCTTTCCACTAGACCTCATTTCCAAAAGGTTCTATCCCTTCCCAACAGCCCACAAACTAGGGACCAAACCTTTGACTTGTGGGTCTTAGGAGGCACTTTCAAACTTACCTCAAGTCAAGATTTGGAATTGACATCATTCTTCTGTTGATATTGCTCAAGTACTTTAAAAATTATGCTAGTGTTGGATAAAAATGCAGAGTTTTTGATGCTCAATCTTCTGAAAAGATACACAGCCTCACTATAATAAAAGAGATCTCAATTGAAAAAATTCAAATTTTGCCAATGTGTTCTATAGGAGAGAGCAAGTGATCTACTCACTTTATATTGATGTTGGAATTATAATACAGTAAACTATTAAAGAGGAGAGGAATTTTGTAGTTATGAAGAGCATAAATCATTAATTGCTAGGAAACAATTTTGATACTACAAAACATAATCTTAAAACAATAACCACTTATTCAGTTTAAAGTTCCGTAGCTGGGTAATGTAGGCAGAGTTCAGCTGAGCAGTTTATTCAATCTGACTCAGTTCTCATACATCTGCAGTCAGATGTATTAGCCTTGGTAATTTTGACTAGAGTCTTTCATATATATGGGACATTGAGGAAATCAAGTTGAAGTTGGACTGGGCATGTGTGATGGTTAGGCTTAATTGTAAAGTTGATTGGCTTGGCAGTCACCTAGGGGATTAGAAAAGGACAAGTCTACATGTGTCTAGATAAACAATGAAAGTGTGACTTTGGGTACTATATGTGGTCCCTAACCCCTTCCTCTCTGGTGGTGTTTCTCTGCTCTGTTTCTGAGCAACTATGAAGTGAGCAGCTTTGCTCCATCATGTCTTTCTGCCAGGGTATTCTTGCTGTGGATCTGGTCAATCATGGACTGAACCCTATAAAACCATGAGCCAAAACAAATTTCTTCTCCTTTAAGTTGTGTTTTGTCCAGTGATAAGAAATCTGGCTAATATAGAAAATTGGCACCAGTGAAGTGGGCTCATTGCTATGACGATACTTGACCATATAATTCAGAAGCATTTGGAACTAGTTTTTGGGAGAAGTTTGGAGAAGTGGGCTAGAGAAAACCTAAAATGCTGTAAACAGAGATTGATAGATAATTTTAGTTGGAGCTCAGAGGACTAGAATGCAGATAGATATGTTGAGTATATAGGCCATGCTTATGGAATTTCAGATTGGAGAAGGTACTTTTTTGAGAACTGGACTATATGTCATGCATTTTACATTCCTACAAAGAATATTTCTACACTTTTTCTGTATTCTAAAAATTTGCAAACCTGAGATTAAGGGGGGGGGATGAATGAATCTAGTGAGGAAAATTTGAAGCTATTCCTATGTTCAGGCTGTGGCATGGATGTTTCTGATTGCTTTCTGACATATCTATAGTGTGATGAGGAGCAAAAAGCAAACCCAAATGCTTGAAACCTTAAATTTTGGCCTGAGAAGGACCATTTGTAAATTTGGAGCCAAAGTAGGTGGAGTTGCTAAAAAATTAATGCCATTAAAAAACAAGTGGTTTGAACTGTAAAAAAGAAGAAAGATGCCTTAAAAACGTATCAGGAATAAGTAAGACCCCGTCCTTTGCTGCTTCGAGAGTGAAAAAATGTAAACCTGTTGTTTGAGAAGAAAGCCTGCTTTACAGAATGGCCATTAGGGAATAGATTCCCAGGGAGTCACCATGCTCAGTCATCCAGGCACTCAGAGGTCACTGTAGCCATGCTCTAAGGAGGCCTGTTCACTGCTTTGGCTGGCAGCAGTCCTTGGTGTCATCCACATGATGCTGGTTGTTCAGGCATGCAGAATTCAAGAGGTACTGGGTCATGGAGGCTTCCATCCAGATTCCAATAGAAAGCTTGGGAGGTGAAGACATGTTTCCCTGAGAGCAGTGTGCATTAGGCTGTGGGAATTAAGTCTGAATTTGTAGTGGAAATCCCAGGGAGGGGAGATGGAACCTTAGGAGTCAGAAACATGGAACATCAATCAAGGAAAGCTGCAGACCATAAGCCAATCCAGCTCAGGAGAGAGGCCACTTAGGCTGAAACCAGCAAGGCCATAGAGGTGGGTCTGCCCAAGTCCTTTGGACTCACATTTCAAGCTTACATGTTTGGTTGCCAAACATGGAGCATACAAGACTTACTATTTGCCTTGCTGGGTATCAGTCCTACTTTAATTCTATTCCTTTCTGTACATATATTTGTCAGACTTCGAATGGGTATGCTTACCCTATATCATTGGATATAGGGAATATGTATCTAGTCTTTTGATCTTAAGATATACACAACTAAGAGTTTGCCTTGAGTCTCAGAGGAGATTTTGATTTGGACTTTTCAATAATGCTGTAACTGTTGAAACTTTAAGGGAAGGGGTCAGTGTTTTGGGTTGTAGGCAGAGTAGTTATATCCTGCTAGGTAGAATTAAACCCTTGTTATTGTGTTTATTTGGAGAGTAAGTATGGTTTAAGGAGATGTCTTTGGATGTCAGAATGTCAAGGGATGAAATTGAGGGTTAAGTTGAATTGTCAACGTGCCTGGTTTGGGAGCCACCTTGGTGATTAGTTAAAGCACACTGCTGGTGTGTTTAGATGGGTAATGGAGGTGTGACCTCGGATACTATATATGGTCCTTGATTCCTTTCTCTTCAGTGATATTTCCCTCCTTTGCTTCCAAGCCATCAAGAAGTGAGCAGCTTTACTCCACCATGTTCTTTCACCATGATGTTTTTGCCTTGTAACTAAATAAACCTGGACTAAACTCTCTCAAACTATTAGCCAAAATAAGCCTCTTTACTTTAATTTGTGGGTGACAAGGAAGGTGAGTAATATAGCGTGTTCAATAAATGGAGGCAATGATCTTGGGAGTGTGTCAAAAGCCTGAAAAGCCTAAGTCTGGGACCAGAATTACACATGACCTCTTTTGCTGTAGTCTGTTGATCAAAGTAAGTCATAAAAACATTCTTGATTCAACAAGTGGGAATACAGACTCCATTTGTTGATAAGAGAGTTGCAAAGCTATAAGCCAAAGGCATGAAAATATAGAGAAGAATAATTGAAGTTGTGTTTACAAATCTACTCTATCAAAATTACAATTACTTTTACCCTGTAACAAAAAATTCCAAGTCTAGGTATCTGTTCCACAGAAAATATATGAAAAAGTCAGATATTCTTTGAAGCACTTTTATTGCCTTCTAGCAAAAAACCCCCCAAAAACAAAACAAAACACATCCAACAGTCTACCAATAGTGAATTGGTTGCATAAAATATGGTGCACCACATAATAACATATTGAGTAGGCATATATCTGAAATGAATGTCTAGGAGTCAAATATTCTTAAAGCTAAGTCTTAGTTTATTATGCTTTTCTATCTGCTTTCACAAATATAAGAAATTTTCCGTGATAAAAGAGAAAATAAATAAACCTGATTCCTTTTTCTCATGACCAAGTAGAACCATAACAAAGAAAATTAAATAGAAAATAAACTCCACAACCTAATTTGTGCCAGAGGATAATGTCATGTCCCTGCGAAGTCAGTTATTTACATTTCAAGTGCTGTAAATAATTTTTCAGCAGTCAAAAAAATTCATCAAAATTCCAGGGTTTTTTTGGCAAAGACATTTCCTTCAGTCAGCAAGCCTGACAGCATCTCCCTAGGGGTACAAATGTTGCAGGGAGGAAATAATTTCATGTTCAGAATAAACATTCCTCAACTTTCTGTTGCCTGCACCTTATTGAATAAACTACTTGGATTGAGTTTTAGGGAAAATGTAAATAATGTAAAAAATAGTTTGCCTTTTGATATGCCTTTTTGCTTTATCTTTGGTATAACAGCACTTTGTTTTAAAAATACACTGCTTATGGGGCTGGGGATTTAGCTCAGTGGTTCCGTTGCTTGCCTTGCAAGCATAAGGACCCGAGATAGATCTCCAGTACCAAAAAAAAAAAAAAAAATACACTGCTTATTAAGACCTTATGCATCTCAAATTTCAGGCTTTACATAATGGATTTCTTAAAATAACCCTGGTTCTCATATCTCAAGTTTCATAAAGATTTACTCTGATCCAACTATGTGACAAATGTTTTCAGTCACATAATTGCTTGAAAATATCAGAAGTGTCACATTTTTTGAGGGGAAAAGTCTCTCCCTGTGAGTCCTTCTATGTTGAAAGTGAAGAGCAGGATTTTGTATCATCCCTTATTTGGAATGGTAATTTATTTTGAGAACTGAGTAAAGGCATATAGATGTGTTAGACTAATCAATAGGGCAGGAAGCATTTTGTGTTCCCAGTTTGTGAAGTTATCTTTCTGGACCTCTCAATGTTTAAAACTATAACAATCCTAGAAAACTTCTAATTGGATTGTATTATTTGACCTATTTTTGTAACTAAATGAATACAATAAGTAAGCACAAGAATGCTGCATATTAAAGTGACATTGAGCTTTCTTAACTACTCATATTCAATTTCTTGACTTAGTACACAGTTGAAACTGTTAATGATCATCAGATTGTATAGCTTCTTCTCAATGTTTATTTTCAAGTGATTTATCATTTATTCATTGTTTTTTCATGGATTTGCTGTCATTATATCAGCAGGAGCCTCCATTATCATCATCATCATCATCATCATCATCATCATCATCATCATCATCATCATCTGTAAGCTACCTCAAATGCTTTATTCTGTACTCTCTTAGGCACTTTAGACACATTCATGGGTCAGCCATTACCTCCACAGAGTGTATTCCCAAATCAGCATGTCAGTGGTCTTTGTCTGAAGCCTCCCCAGTGATTCTCTGCTGAATTGTGTCTCTGTAATCTTCTGTGAGACTTGCTCAACTTTTTGGCCAGTAAAACAAAAGTTATGTGGGAATAGAGCATGAGATAATAATTTCTTTCCTCCCTTCCAGTATATTGCTGAAGCTTAACACGATGAAAGGAAGAAAGAAAGCTTCATTCACTCCATTCTCTCATACAGTACATAAAACAGTATAGACAACTGTGATCCAAGGGCTTGAGCATTGCAGCAAAGTGACAGATGCAGCAAATATCTTGGCAAAAGCTGTACAAAGCAAAGTTTCCAGGCTATGAGTGAGATGAACTCATGAGAACAAACCTCAGAGAAGGTGGCAGAAATGTACTTCTCTTGGTAACAACATTTCTAAGGTGACAGTTCATCCATTGCAAAAATCAAGATCTGCAACAGCTGCAGGAGAAGAGGAAAGAAGGAAGAGAAGTACATCACAAGAAGGCTCACAGGATGTGCTATTTACCAAAGTAATTGAGAGTTTACTGGTCAGAGAGGGACCAGTATGACCAGTGGTGACTCCTTAGGCAAGGACTGACTTGTTGGTACTAAAGATTCACAGAGCTTGTCCTGTTAATAGCCATAGGTATTACAGGGCCTCAAACCAAGAGCAGCTGTGGAGTGGCTCTTAACCATCCAAATATAAGTTGTTTTAATTATTATACAAGGTCACAGTGGCACCCAAGGGAGCCTGACCTTCAGAGAAATTTGGGGACAGTTAATGGGACACAGCTTTCCTAGAGGAAATAGATATGCTGCCATCAAGGAGACTTGCTGAATTGATGTAGTCAAAAAGAAAATCAGAGTAGATGAATGCTGAAAGGTAAGTCATTTTTATGAAAGAAAAAAATCACATCCATTGCCTAATTTCTAGGCCATAATCAGTTAATTTTATAGGTCAGCTGGTCCCAAGAAAGGAGGCCTCATCACACTGTGGCAGTGTATAATATGATGAGTCCCATCTTTTCCAAAATGTAGCACAATGCATTAATTATATTTATTACTACATTCTTCTATTGTGTTATTAAATTTTATAAGTAACCTGAAGAGTAGGTTGCAGTTTAGGAATCTCTAAATGTGGCTTTCTACTAACAGTTACATACTCAGAATTACAAAAGTTCTAATGACTCATTACCTCCTCTGTATATTTTCCCTATTTCTCCTGGTATCAAATATACATACTTAACCTTCCTTTCTGGGAAGCTGATGGTTTTAGACCCTTGAGTCAGAACACTGGTTCTGACTGCCCGTTACTGAGGTTAATTGCCAATGCCTTCAAAAGAGAAGGAAATGCACACAGACAAGGAGGGATTGTGAGCATCAGAGAGTCACATGTGTGTCAAACCTACCAAAATAAGTAGAGCTACAGAGGTTATGAAAGAAGATTCTTATAATAATTGTCTAAAAACAAAAAAGCCATTCTAGGAAATATAGCTGTTAGTTAACTCCTGACTAGCTTTGTTTTGTATTTGACTTCACAATTTTTAGTGATGCTTTTTTTCAGGTTCAGTGTCTGTCTTCCCTTTACTTGTGCTCCAGCTACATTTCATAGAACTTATCCTCCCAAACAACATGAGACAGCCAGATGATGTGTCACCTCCAGGCCAGCATTGAGGGCTGGACTAAAGCAAGGGGAGTGTTATATCTGGTACCACAAAATGGAATTTCAAAAGCTACATTTTTTCACTTACAAACATGTGACTTCTCCAAACTTCCTCAGGTCTATAGTGTAAATAGCCACCTCTACCTCTCCTCAGCTCAGATTAATGGACAAAAAATGTAGATAATGGGGACCTGGGATTTAGCTCAGTGGTGCAGCCACCTGTCTCGCAAGGGCAAGGTCCTGAGTTTGATCCCCAATACCAAAAAAAAAAATGCAGATACTGGCACTAGGTAGTGTTATGATTTGTGTCTAGATGTCCCCCTAAAGCCTCATGTAGTCACAGAGGGGCTTTTTCAGAGATGGCTGGATCTAGAATGTGATTCATGGTGCAATGCTAGGATCAAGGACATTAGGATTGAGGGTGTGAGTACTGCCTACCCTAAGTGTGGGACACCCTAAGTAAAGGACAGAAGGACCTGTGGTGGTCCCTTACTTATCTGCTTTGCTACTTACTTCTCACCATGAACTGTCTCTCCTCTGCAATGTTTGTCTGCCATGTCACCCTGGCTTGGAGCCAGCCAATTATGGACTGAAACCACTACAAACTGTGAGCTAAATAAACCTTTCCCCTTTTAACTTGCGGTGTTGAATATTTTATCTCAGCAATGAGAGAAAAGTAGCTAAAACAGGGGATCAAATACAATTTTATTCCTTTAGGCAAGGGAGGGAGAGGTCAGGCCCAAAAAGGTATGAAACAAGCCTGAGTATGTCTATTGTCTCATTGTCTTCCTTCCCTCATCCCACTGTTCTTTGTTATAAAAAACCCTAACACACCTGTATAAAGTCAGATGGTGATTTGAGACAAATGTGCTCCTCAGAGCTAGATTGGAATAAATCATTTTTTGTTTTATAAGAGAAAGAAAAAAACAAAAGAAAGAAAGAAACAGAAGAAATAAAGCCCTGCCTTCCACACTTTCAAGTTCCCCAGAGTGGCCATGTCTTTTCTGGCCCTGCCATCACCTCTTGGTCACTCTGGCCAGAACATCAAATTCAATAGATTGCCCAGGCTGCTGTGTGCCTGTCTCATGTGTCACATCTGTAAATGTCTGTGGAGAGAGACTTTGCTCTCTATTTTAGGGATTTCCATGTGTATTGGTTTTTACTTTTTATCTCATTTCTGTAAGCACTTATGAATTTCAACTGTTTTTACTAAAAATTTAATTCTTAACACCTTAATTTCTTTAAGAAAAAACTATCTTTCATTAAGCTAAAGAAAAAGCTGAAATCATACTGCTCAAAAATGTATCTGTGATGCATAAGAAAGTAACAATCTCATGGAAAAGTCATTAGTAGATATATATTGTATCTTTGTTATTAACTTGGCCATTTTTCTCCTGCTTCCTTTCTATTTAATATTTTGATATATGTACCATATGGTACTGATTTATAGGCAGAAGACAGAGAATCTTGCTTCAATTGAAGTTCAAACTCTATCACACAGTCTACTTCTTCAATCTGGTGGTGGGGAGGAGTATATGATTTCATATTTTTGGGTACACAGACATGAAAAATGGAAGATCAAATTGTAAAAGACAGTTACCTGCCTGGGAAGATAGATTGCATCCAAGAGTTGCAGAATTTTCTGCTTGTGCTTTATAGATGATTGCTTACTAATTAGCAAGTGACTTTCTTTTCAGATTGCTTCATGAGCATGTAGTATAGAAAGGCATATTTGGACTCTGTGTAAATGTTTAGCCTTCTGCCTTTTTCTAATATCAATGCCTGAGTAAGGGCTATGAGCTTTGCTTTTTGAGCAGAGGTACCTGGGGGATGATCTTTGGCCTCAATGACCTACTGTGAACTGACAACTGCATAAACTGCCTTTCCATGTCTTTCTTAGACAAGGCTAATTCCGTCAGTGAACTAAACCTCATCACAGTCTTGGAGGGACAGGTCACTGATGTCCTGCCTGCTTGCATAGGTCTAGAAAGCCACCTATTCACAAGAGAGGACAAGCTCTGAGCTTGTAGGCATCAGTGTGGCAGAATTAGGAGTAGTGCACCTCTTTATGGTAAGCTCATTGGTGCCTAGAAGCATGGCCCGGTAAATGGTAAGCTATTCCCTTATAAATCAGAAGCAACACTTTTCCTCAAGAATAGCCTTGACATGCTGGAGAGTTGGGACTTCTATGTTTTCCTCAAAGTTAGGTAGCACAACTGTAACTGGTGCAACATTCTGTTACAATTGAAACATTCTATTAGCCCAACTGTAACTGCTGTTCCTCTCAGGAAGAGTGGCCATTTAGCACCCATTCTGTCTGACTTTTTTGAAAAGTATGCCACTAGGCAGAGTTCTTGTCCTAGGCTTTAGGTCAAAAAACCTGAAGCAATTCCTCCTTTTTCTGATATGTAGAGGAAGAAGGGTTTTATTTTGTAAGGTATTAGTGCTGGAGCCTGAGTGAGGACGTGTTTTATTTCTCAAAAGGCATTGTCAGTCACTTTTGTCCATTATATGGGTACAGACTCAAGACCTTTAACTCCTTCATATACAGGTTTTGCAATTAGTCCAAAATTAGGTAATCAGTTCTGGTAGAAGCCAGCCATTCTCAGGAAGAAACAAAGCTGTTGTTTGGTGGCAGGGGGCCTGAGATCACCGACAGCCTACACCTAGTCCCTAGAAGGCTGTCATTCTCTGGGTGTAAAAATGCATCCCAATTATCCCTTTCTGAAGGAATATCTGAACCTTTTCTGTTGAGATTTTTCACTCTTTTTAGATTGAAAATTGAGAGTTTGGATAGTATTATGGTTATATAGCTTTCAGTTTGGGCCTGTAGATTAGAATATCATTTACTTACTGTAGAATACTTCCTTGTTTAAGCTTAGGTTCCTTAAGTCCTTTTCCAGTGCCTAAACAAAAAGTGAGAGCTATCTCTAAAGCCCTGTGGGAGAATGGTCCAAGTATATTGTTGTTTTGCCTTTGAAATGGGATTTTCTCATTCAGATGCAAACAGGAACTGGAAATTTGGATGTAGGGGAAAAGAAAAGAATGCATCTTTGAAGTATAAGACTGAGAACCAATTTGTTTCTCCTGGAATTTGGAAGAGGATTATATATAGATCTGCTACCTAATGGAGGATTGGGCTTACAGCCTCATTAATGAGGTGGGGGTCTTGTACCATTCTATATTCTCCTGAAGGTTTTATTGCAGTTAGAATGGAAATATTGCAAAGCTACTGGAACAACCACAGAGAGCTATATTTGAGAAACATGTCTGTTAGAGGCTGAAGAGCTTTCTAGGCCTCTTCTTTGATTATATATTGCTCTCAGTTGAGAAATTAGCTCTTATATATAGATGTGAGTATTATATATAGATATAAGCAGTGTACATTTAGAAAAGCACATACAAAAACACTTGGAAAGTAAAAAATTCAAAAACTTTGTTCTTAAATCTTGCAAGCCTTTTCTGTAAAATCAATTAATTTTTTAAAAAATTCATTTTAAGTCATTCATTTAAACAAAAACTGTACAGTAAAATAATAGCAGCTTACCTATTTATTACTGTACAGTGATGGAATCAAAGCTTTTTTGAGTTTCTCTTAAAACAATATTGGGCCATATCAACAAAGTCATTAATAAATGAGGAAAGTCATACTTATTAATTCTTTATAGCAAATAATTTTGTTTTTTTAAAATCAACTGTCATTAGACTATTAAATAAATTGTACTTATAAGATTATTAACTTTAGGGTATATTAAACAGTGAAAAAATTTAACCTTCATTTATTTTAATACTATTTAAAGGCTTTTTAACTTATTGACCTATAGTTTGTCAAAAGTGTCCATTTTCAGATACTTGTTGTACCTTGAGTAGTTATTATGAAGCATATTAGATTAGATGTCTTTTGATCTTGCATCATAATATTAAACATATACATATATATCAACAGTTCATTAAAAGCATTTAAAACACGGTATCATTTGTAAATTTTAAGAAGCAAAGAAAACATGAATTTATACATAGTAAATGTCTTTATTATTTTAAGTTAATGATAAATAATTCAAATATTTTGGTTATATGTCCTTCTAATTTTAATAGTTCTATGTTGCTTATAAAATACAAAACATTTCCACAAACACAAGTCAATGTCCCAAATCAAATTTTTTGTTGAGAAAAAAACACTTTTAACATTTGTAGTAAAGACTTGGACATTGCATTTACATGTGCTAAAATAGGATGCTATTTAAAACCTTTGAAGTGTTTTCTGAGGCATTTGAATTTGAATAATTACATTGACCCCAATGAATTATTCTTTAACTATATTTTTGTGTCACCAAAATAGAACTGTCCCAGATAATAAAGATGACTGTAAGTAAATTCACTTGGAGGACTACAAAATAAACTTTAATAATGTGGGCATTTAAAATGGCAAAGCTCATAAGTCTAGAAAGAGCTATAGACTGCAAGGAGAAATACTCATCTCATATCAGCACCTCCTGGCTTTATCATTCCAGAATTGCAGAACTTATTACCCTGGTAAATGTGGCCCCAGCTCTTTCAAGAAATTAGGAAGAAGCACAGCATGGCTCTACAAGGTTTACTCTGACACAAGTTAATGCATAAGGTAAAACCATCTATTCCCCTTCATACTCTTAGGAAGCTCTCAATGGTCATTTAATAGATAATGAGTAATAACAGAAACTTTAGGTCTTTCTTGAAGGAGAACATAGTGGAAGATTTGCAACCACGTCTTAGATTGAATTGGTAACTCTCTTACTTGCAAGTAAAGAAAACCTAATATGCATCAGCTGAAACTAAGAAATGAATTTATTAACTCACTTAAGTTGAAAGATTAGAGGATGCTGCAATCAGTAAATTAGTAGTGGATTTTAGTGTTCAGGAAGGCCGTTGATCTACATGTCTTCATCTTTTGGTTCTATTTCATCTGGGTTAATGCCATTCTTGGGCAAATTCTCCTAACAATGGCAAAGAAACCCCCCACATTACTAGGCCTACATATTAACCCTTTAGTAACCTTAGAGGTAGAGGGCCTACTCTAATGGAAAATGCAAAGCAAAATTCTATTTGGTCTGGAGAGGGTTTGTGCACATACTTAGGCTGGGAAGACAGGTTCAACCCAGTTTGATTGCTTAAGATGCCTTCATAAACAAGGAAATCTGTTATTAAAAAAATTGGAAGATAATTTTGGACAGGTAAAAACAATGGACATCTCACTAATAACCCTCTGGATTACCCTTGAACTCTGATTTTTTTCTTTGGTGGGTCATATTTTATTCTATTACCTTCATGTTAGGAGTAGACAGCTAGAACATTTGATGTCATAGAAACCACTTCCACCCTTAAGTAGAAGAAGACAAAGATGCTCTTCTTGGTAGAATGAACACAGGGCTAGACCCTTCTTTTAATTCACTGTACATCTGTATAATATCTACATACATTCCCACTGCATTACATTATATCTGCTAACTTATGTGTTCTCTTCATTAGGTTGAACTTCTCAGAGTTGGGAATCTGGTAAGGCTGTTCATCTGTGTATCATGAGTGGTTAGCTCAGTGTCTGACACTTAATTTGTATGTATATGTCTGATGCATAAACATGTAGATACCGAAGTAAATTTATTAAAATATTTTAATTATCATCAATGTAATAAAGAAAATTAGAAAAAAAGGGGTATTACTGATTTTGTTCCAGAGTTTATGAATTGAAAAATTTGTCATTAAAAGCTTTCATTATTCATTGCTGCTGTAAATAGCAATAGAAAACCCTTTAATTTGTATAAAACTTTACCATTTTCAAAGAGTTTTTAGCTACTTTTATCTTTTTTTGGACTGACATTAATCATGTTTCTCAAAGCTATTATTATAATCCATATACCACGATGATAAAGTGAATTTAAGATTTTTGTAGGTATATAGTTAGTAAGTATTCAAGCTATTAGAAAAAGTCAAATATTTTTGTTCTATAAAAAATCAAATTTTTCCATTGTTCTTTTTCATTATGGTTATACATGGCACCATGAAATAAAGCCTGAAAGAAAAGAAAATGTGAAAAACAGATGAGTGGTTATTGGCAAAGTCACAATGTTTTTAATTCATGCTGTATATTAAAAAAATTCCCAGAACACAGGGTTTAATTGTGTGTGATTGCTAGCCATTTATGAGGGACAGGTCTGCCACAGAAATCTAGATTCAGAATCTCCCAAGTGCAAATATATTGAGAGCTTTTCACAATGGTGAAGTCTTAAAATCAAGTGTTCTTAATCTTAACATAGCAAAAGGCGTAAGATGTGTACACTAAACAAAATGTAGAGCCACTACCCACTTCAGGATACATGCCAAATAGAGTTATTAATAACTTAAAGAAGCAGGTTGGCTTTGGTTAGCACTGCAATCATGGTTATGCAACTAGAATATCTTGATAGAAGTATAGTAATTGTGTCAGTAGCAAAAATGAAAAGGTCAAATGCTCCTTATCTCATGGTATCCTTTATGAGACCTATGAACATTTAACTACCCACAGAAATGAGTATACATTACAATGGGAAAATTTTAGGCATTAGGAATAAAGGCACAGCTTGAATGGCAGAGTGTAGCATTGTTAGTTGTGCTGTCTGACAGGCATTCTTTCTCCTTTATTTAGAAGACAGAATAAGTCTATAAATAGCTTAACAATAAAGCTTTTTGTAAATGGAATTTGAGCACAGTTTTTAGTATCTATGCCTATATCTGCCGCCTACTCTATGAAGTAGTAGTTAAACTACTGACATATAATTGTCCATATAGAGATTTTTGGTGATGGTGATTTACCAGATCTTTTTAAGTAGGATTCCTTATTCTTGTGTACATGAATATGAGCTTCAGTGGACAAATGGACAGTTGACAGTTGAATGGTAATATTATGGGTCTAAACTTGGAGGCATTAAAAAATGGAGAGGAAATGAAAGCTTATTTTAGAATAGCAAAGGCACCTCTGACAAAATAAAACCTAAGAACCACTGTTGTGGAGACTGGCTACTTACATCTTGCATGAATTACTCTAAGTCTGAAGTAGTTAAACTGGGGGATTATTATTAATCATCTCTGATTTTTTTCCAGTGTGATACTTAATCTTTCATATATTAATTTAAACATTAAATGTTGGATTTCTTTTTTTTTTTTGAAGTTTTATGGTCAGTTTATTAAGTTCAATGGTGAACGTTATCAGAAGAATATTCTCCTGAGAGTTATTTTTTCTTAGAAAAAAAGAAAGGAAAATTAAAAGCCTCTCAGCACAGCCACAGATGCTGTGGCTGTGGAGCTCTCCGGAGATGGTGCATCAGTCCTCTGAGTCACTCCCTGGGCCAGCAGGGCTGTAGTCTGAGTCCTCCTCAACATCCTCCAGCTCCAAGTCACCCAGTTCCTGGAACAAAGACTAACCTACTTCCACATTATTTCCAGCATCCTCCAAGAACTGGATGTCAGATGTGTCAAGATTATGATTGGTTTCAAACAGCTGTTTGCCACTTAATTTACTTTTTCCTGCTTGCTCTTCTTTTATCTGTTTCTTTTTAATTTCCAAGAGTTCTGCATCAAACTTGGCTTTCCAACATAAGAAATTCTCAATTGTAACAGGGGTGCCGTGGAATAATTGCTTCTCTGCTTCTTCTGCTTCTTTTCCTTTAGTTTCTTTTCTTCCTCTCTTCTCATTTTTATCTGATCTACTATTTCATTTAATTTTTCTTGCACTGCTGTCACTAGAGTAAAGATCATGACCACACCAAGATTTTCCTCAGCCTGTAATTCTAAAAATTTTAAAATGTCTATGACATCATTATCTTCTAGGTTTGCCTGGGAAAATATTCCACGAAGAGGAGCTTCATCTGGGTGTTTTTCACTGTATGTGAACTTGAGGGTGGTCTGGACAGTTTCATCATTGGCTCCAGCCTCAGATGCCACAGCGATGGTGAAGCCGGGTGGATTTTCTGATGATACTGTGAAGGAGTCGGGGTAGATGGACTTCAGAGCCTCCAGTTCGTTTCGCTGCTCCTGGCTGTAGTCTGTCATCATCGAGCCCTGGCTGCTGCCCATGGAGCAGGGCGACGCTCAGGCAGCGCGCCACAGCCGAGTCCCGAGGCCTCCAGCCAGGCCTGGCCTGCTGAGCCACAGCCCCGCACCGCTCTTGGCCAAGATTGCTAGTTCTGCCAAACATTGGATATCTAAAATGACTTTTTATTTGAACGAGTTTGCACTTACATAGTCTGACAAATGTCATATTTTCTGGACTTCTGAATGATAAACATGTAATTTCTTTCCAGGCTAAAATTGAAAATAACTCCCAAATATATTCAAGTTCCTATTTAAGTTTCAACTATGCAGGAAAAAAATGTTTGTCCATTAAGTTTAGTGGTACATTTTAGGTGTACAATACAGTTACATTCATCATTGGGATCTTGTACCTCTACATGACGTGTCTTGGTTCTTATTTTTTCCCCATTCCCCTGACCTCCCTTCAACTCCTCCACCCCTCCCTATTTACAAAGACTTTGTTTCCATTTTTTTCCTTTTCTCATATTTTTTCTTAGGAAAAAATACTAAGTGAAGATAATTACTGTGGCTTTTTTCTCTTTCACTGTCTTCTCACTTTGGTTATATTACAAATTTGAGATAATCAGTTGATATGCAAAGCTGAGATAAAGATTTTCCCTTGCTACTTTTTGCCTGAAGCCCTTTCTCTCTTGTGAACACTAGAAACACTTTTAAATCCATGCCAGTTAGTAATTAGTCACGTTTACTATTCCCTATGACTTATGTTTTGTTTTCTTTTGTTACTATATATTTCAGTCTTAGTTTCTCTGTAATTTTTACACTTCTGTTATCATTTCTCCTCATAGGTTACAAACTGTTAAAATGAAAGAATCATAATGCATACTACTTTGCATCTTTACTGTTTTTTTAATATAGGGCACCAGGCAATTACCTTTATTTGATTTATCAAGTCAAATGTATCATTTCTTATGACAATCTATTAAATTTATCACTTCTACACCAAGTCTTCCTAAGAGAGGAATACTTCCTTTTAATCAGGAATTAGCTTCAGATGTACTATGAACAAGAGGTCAAAAACTACAAGTTAGCAATTTCCCATCTCTTTCTCATTAGTTTCTTTTTAAAATAGTTTCTTTTAAAAATTCAAATGCCTGCAGAGGCCAAGCAGGTTGTTATGTCTGTGCATCAATGATTAAGCTTTTAACAATTCCTAGGACACTGAATGTTATCGTAAAGCAAAAAGCCTTAAAAAATGAGCCTCCCTGATGGTGTAGAATGTTTGTAGAAGCAACTGAACAAAATGTACTTTCAAGAGAGAAGAATAGCTCATTAGTGGACTCAATTAGGTCAGCCCATTAATCTCAGAGAATGTCAGTTCCATAGTGGATGCCAAATGAAAGAATCTTTGTAGATATTCACAGGAATTCAGAAGTCCAGAGGTTCTGGGTTATCATAAGATGTTTTCTGGTACATTAAATAATCAGGAGTACAACACGGGGGAAAAGTAATAGCAGGAAGACACTAAATGTGGCCTAACTGGGTATTCAGTATGACAGAGGAAAGCCTCCTTGAGCTACAAAACACAAAGTCATGGCTGAATCAGTCAGCAACAAAGGGAGACCCAGAAGGCCAAATGCGCTTCTTATAGCTAGGATGTGAGAGTAAAATCTCGAGACTGGATGGTCATAAAACAAATTAAAGGAAAATTTAGAACATTTAGAAAACCTTGGATACCATCATAGCTCTAGGAATATGCAGTGCTCTTTCCTCCAAAAGAGCTCAAGTTCAAAATCAAAAGATGAGTCTAAACACTTTATGAAGAGTAAAATTCTTGATATTTGTTGTTCTTTATTTTTCTATATTTGTCTATAAACATGTACAAATTCTGATTACAGGAAAGATGAGCTTTATGTTTCTAGGTTGTTGTGTGACATGCACATACAGAAAAGCTTCTATGCTTGCATTTTTAAAAAAATTACATGATGGACTTTTAATGTATTTGTATAGCTTGTGACTGTCCTTTGCGAGATTACTTTTTCAAGGATGTTTGTGTAATGAAAGGCTTCAGATTATGGACATTGTTTCTCCCCCTGGGAAAGTCTAATAAGAGTCTTGGAGAATGGAGAGCGTATCATTCTCTGGAGCACAGGTGGGCATGCTTACTGTCCATTATTAACACTGTGGTGCCCTGTGCTCTGAGTTCTCTCTTGTAATACAATATGGTGTATATGCAAGCACCCTCTAACTCTCTTAATTTTGCTATGTGGGAATTGGATTCAAAGACTCAGCGCAACAATGTTGGCAATTAAGTAGGCTTTGTTTTTTGCTATGAGTAATAAACCTTTCTTTTAGTCTCAGGTCCTGACATCTCAGGTCTTTTATAGATATCCATAAGACTGTAATATCAGTTCATTCACTGTCACACAAAATTTCTACTTGTTAGAATGTATCTCAGCACTCTATTTTATTGAGTCAATAAAGAGTACCCAGAGAGTTTAGCTCTGTACTTTTCTTTTTGGCTAAAACACATGGCTTTCTTTTCCTTTTTTCTTCTGTATTGTAGTCTCCTCATATTTGTTTCATGTAATTTGCACTGAACTATATCTTTAGTCCCTTCTTAGTAGGAGACAGTGCGGCTATTTTTTTCAGAAAGACATTAGTTTGGAATATTACCACAGTTTAATTTTATCTAGACTGTAGGACATTTATAGTTATTTTCAAATCCAAGATTAGGACTATGTGTGCCATTTTTGCATACAATATATATCAGTCATATACATAAAATTTGGATAGCATCTTACCATTATCACATCTACAAAAGCAAAAGTAAAGATGGAAAAGCAAGATCACTTGCAAAAAAGTGCAGCAATCCCAATTGGCTGTGAAAAAGATTGGTGAGAAAACAATCCAGCTTTGAGGTAGGATAAAAATATCTAGTTAATCCATAGCTACAAATGAATTGGTAGTCTATGATCTATATTCCTCTTTGTGAATAACTACTTTATCAAAATCTTGGAAGTCTCATGTGCAAAACAAGTAAAATCTCATATTTGGGTCCAATATTGATTGATGAGTAGGCTCAGAGTCCAGGGACTCCATTAGAGATCTAAAATTCATCATCTGGGTTTTCCACCTTTAAGGTTTTTAGTAACTCTTGTGTAAAATTGTCATCCAAGAAAAGAGAGAAATAGGAATGGTAGAGTTTCTTGGGTAACAGCTCTGGTATGAAGACTTGTGTTCAGGAACTATTTTGGGGCAATTTTCTTGGAATTTGTAGTCTGTGAGAGGAATGAAAGAAGTAGGACTTGGAAGAGAGAGAAGTTGAGTTGTAATGCGGTCAGGACAAAGGTCTCAGCTAATCCACAGGAAGCTCTGAAGCTGGAGTGGTCTCTGCAGAGGAGTCTGAAATGTAGGATAAGAACCCAGAGCTCTATAACCCACACATGGAGAAAGCACTGAAGGTAGGCTGTTCCCAAGATGTAAATATAATCCACAGAAGGAAGGACAGCTCTCTCCAGCCAAAAACAAAAATAGGAGAAGGTATTCAACTGTGATCTGGGAGCTACCAGCACTGCTAGTGGCTGGAAGAATGAGAACTTCAATCCTGAATGAAGAGATCTGGATGGCATGTTACAGGGTCCAGGACAAATATCCTGACTGAAGTTGACTCATGTTAGCTGTGTTCCCACATTACTGGGAGTAGTCATGTGTCCTAACTCTGTAGTTTGCAGAATGTTGTCTTCTGCAGAGCTGCTCAAATAGTTGTTCTCCTAAACCCTTGAAGTTTTAAATGAGAATTTAAGTGAGAGTATAAAAGGCAACACATTGCCCTTTTTTGTTTGTCAAGAAAGACTTTCTGGGAAAGAAAATGTTAGCCGAACATAATTACGTGTTTATGGATGTAGCCAATTTATATTGTTGTCTTAGCTTCTTATTGAATTGTGGATAAGTAACAATTTGTAGCTAGCATGTGACCAAGGATCACATTTGAGTTCAGGTCTGGTGAAATGCCTGGGAAGAGAATGCCTGGACATGCTGAGTGCTGATGTTCCCTTTCTAGGATTGCAGCCCGCCAATTTCTACCTATGCCATTCATCATTGTTTTATTGACTCCTTGCATCTCAATTAATATTATAATCTGAGATAAATTAGTTGCCTTTTCCCTTTGTTCATGTTATGTCGATGCTATGGTGCTTGCCACTGCTTATTTTCCCAAGATCTACAGATAACAAGGAATGTTATAAAGTGGCAAAGGGTCTTGTGGAGATTATTCCACAGGGCACTGGGACAAAGATATTCAGGAAGATACAGCTTAAGAGATTCTGGAATATTAAAGGGAAGACATTTATGTGGATAAATATTTTATTTTATTTAATAGATTTATAAACCATGATGGCTATTGTTAATGTTAATGATAGTATACTATATTCTTTAAAAGTGCAAGGGGAATGGACATTTATTGTTCTCACCACAAAATGATAGCTATACAAGGTAATTTATTTGGTGATCAGCTAGATTTAACAATTGAAATATATATGCATATATCTCAAAACATCATGTTGTACACAATAATTTTATGTTATCTATCAATTTAAAATGAGAAAAAAAATCTTGTTTTAAATGTTTATTATTATTTTTTTTAAAAAGGCTAATTGCTCCTTGGTCTCCCTTTTAATCTATTTTTTAGAAAAACATTAGCTTCAAATTCCTTTATTTTTTGACAGAGATGATCCTGTTAACTGAAATCAAACAAAGTCTGAATGAGTTTCATGTATAAAATAGATTTATGTCTTTTAACTATTTGATACAATGATAGTATTCCAGGGAAAATTATGTCATGGCCTGAATAATTTTAGGAGGACACAGAGAACATAAGAAAAGAGTAACTTAAAATTTGGATACCCTTTACCCAAGAAGTGACAGAATGACACTGAAAGGTGGGGCTGTTCTCTGCCAATTAATATCCTTTTTTCAATGATTACAACAAAAGTTACAACTCTGTGGTGATGTTTGATGAGCTATCATTCAACTGAAGTAACTTAATTTTGTGTGTCAAGGGATTAAAAATGTAAAGAAGTCTTAAAATATTGCCTGAAATAGTAGAGTCCCATCCTATGGTGGAGAAAAATACTAACTGGAGAAACATACTCTAAGTATTATGAGAGAAAGGAAACATATTCATTGTCAGTCACACTTGGGTGTCCTGTGGCAATGCACACTTAGCCCAATCACTGAACACTGAGTATATTGATATTTTATGGCAAGATTTGGGGAAATGTTAAATTTCTTTCAATTTTATTCCACATATGTTAATCTTCTTAAAAATGATGGATTTCATCTAACGAAATCATTCTTTTTATACCTGAATTCTAATTTGAAAATTTCATAACAGAAAAAATAAAGAGGGGTTTTAAAAATTAATGGGCTGCTGAGGCCGGGGATTTAGCTCAGTGGTTCCAGAGCCTGCCTCACAAGTGCAAGGTACCGAGTTCGATCTCCGGTACCCAAAAAAAAAAAAAAAAAAAAAAAAATTAACGGGGCTGCTTTAATCTTTACTGTTTCTTAAACTGTGTTTTTTTTTGCTTATAATGATGAGTACTGGTTGGGATTTTTCTACATTACATTAGTGAGAATAGTTAAGCATCCTGATTCTTTAGTTTGTAAAATGTTGTTTATGACTATAAGCTTTATAACTATTATAGGATAGTTTTTCTAAAGAACAAAAGTCTTATTATCATTTTGTTTTGTGATTGCTAGTGGCTATTTATTGTCTATTAGTTCATCTTTGCAGAACTAAATTTCTGGAGAAAATTCCATTATGATTATTTCTAATGACTGGATATTTAGAAATGACATTTCAAACTAATGTAGAATAGCTTCTTTTGGGAAACCCAATAACACACAGAATTATAAGTGTCCCAATTCAACTGGTGTTGTTAGATTCTGGTCAAATTTAATGAAATTGAAAAGCTGCAGAGTTTTAAACATAAATTCAGGATGTAATTATACATTTCTACAACTCATCATCTAGGGAACAGCATGAGAAAAAACACTTCTGCTGCAGACCAATCAATGGAGCAAATCAGAAGTTTTGGAAACAGCTGCTTGTTTAGATTAAAAGATTCTCAGCAAGAATTCTAAAACTTGAGTCAGATGACCACATTAACAAGCTCAATGCATTTTTTTCACCTTCAGTACAGGTTTATACTCTCAAACACTAATGAGGATTCCAAAGGCCTTTTGCTTATATGGGTTATATTATCACTATTTATATTATTAGAAATTAAAACTGAACTTCAGAAAGCAAAATTTTAAATATTCTATTGGAGAAAAATATTGTAATATATTTTCCCGAAAATGATAGGCTCACTCTATTCATTTTTAAGAATAGGTTTGTCAAATATAAAAATCTTGTAGTCATAGTTTGTAAGTCATTTATTCTTGGTGAAAATGTCATGTGATGAAATTTAGACTTTTTAGTTAACAACTCAATACCACAACTACTTTTCCTTAAAATAACTGTATTGATTTTCTATTACTGCTTTAACAACCACAGACATTTAACATTTTAATATAACACCCTTTATTACTGTTATGACTTGTATCTAGATGTCCCCTCAAAGCCTTATATGCTCATAGATGGGCCTTTTGGGAGGGACTGGATCATGGGTGTGTGATACTGGATTAAAGGTATGGTAACTAGATTAGTCTGCTGATTGGTTTAGCATAGTTCTGGGTATGGATAAAGGGAAGGCCCACTCTGGGTGTGGTTGGCACCAACTGATAGGCTTGTAGCCTGGATAGAATGAAAGAGAAAGGAAGGCTTACTGATTCCTGCCTGTCCTGCCATGGACTATTTCTTCTCTGCCATGCCTTGGTGCCAACTCATTATGGACAGAAACCTCTATAAACTGTAAGCTAAATAAATCTTTCTTCCTTTAACTTGTGGGGTTGGGTATTTTGCCCCAGCAATGAGAAAAGTAAGTAAGACAATTACCTTACAGTTTTTCAGGTCAGAAGTAAGCTTGACTGAGTACTCTGGTAAAAGTCTCAGCATATTAGAATCAAGATATCTAATGTTCTGTTCTTATCTGTGATCTGTGATCTTGGGGAGAATCTACTTTTAGTCATGCAAGTTTTTGGCAGAATATTGCATGATTTTTCTTATATGAGAAACTCAAAATATAAATAAATAAAGAGCAAAATTAAAGATAGATAATAGGAAACAGGGAGATAGATATTATGTAAAAGGGAAGAGGACCAAGAGATGAAAGGAGGGGGAAAGGTGAATAGGTCCAAACTCCTAGGGAGTACTCAGGTAATTATTAGTTTACAAGGCTTTCCTGGTCTTCCTATATAGGTGAACTCTTGAGAGTAATAAGAATTCCTTTCCTGTACCTATTTAATCAATTCTTAAAATTAGTAATTGTTCTGCCTCTCTAGGAGAGACTGATGAGAACCATATTTGCCTTAGAAAGCCCAGCTTTTGCCTTTTTATAATGCTCACCATTAAACTATTGAACTACTACTACTACACCATTCAACTTCTTTGAACTACTCTGGACTAGAAAATATCTTCTATCCCACTGTGCTTACAATGGGCTTTGTGTCTGCACTCAGCATCCGTCATATATGGCTGTAAAAGTCCACTAGCCTAGAGGATCACTGTTTTCTGCCATAACTTAAGGGAGACAATTCCTCCTTTAAACAATTGGACACCTGCATATTTGAACTCTTAAGAAAGCAGCTGGATAAGTGAAAGTAGTCTTTTAATTTTCACTGTTATATGAGTGTGAAGCTGTATTATTCTTAAATAATTAGAATAGCAATGACAAAGTCTGTGAGAACAAGAAAATAATCTTTTATTTCCCATTAATTCCTTACTAATTCCAATTTCAGGTAAAGATGATGTATTTTCTGAACCCCAGATGAAGTGAAAGGCATACTGGGGTCCTCTCCTTTGAAAACTGGTTCATGGGATGAGCATCAGCTTTTTGTCTTTTAAGACCTATGCATCCTTCTCAAAACCCAGGGTGGCTCTGAGGTTCTGTTCTCCCTATCATTTCTAAAATTCACTGCAACAACCTGGATGGCATATGGAAAATTTTTTTCAAGGTTATGTCTTTAAAAAATCATACTAATGATTTGGCCTTGGTTATACTTCATGTTGAAGCATAAAAGAAAGTGGTGCAGTGAGAAAAAAGTGTCACTTTTGATTTTGAATTATGCTTAACACTTGGGAACCTTTTGCCAAAGATTGGATCCATGAAGTTAGTTCTAAAAATCCTGACCTGGAATATGTCAAGACCTTTGCATATTCTGAAGGTCACCTGTCTGAGTTTACAGCCAATGTCAGCTGCCCTGGCCCCTGTGTCTGTGATTTTCAAAGCAAGGTTTTCTGGATTCTTTCCAGTGTTTTAGCAATTCTTGTTAACAGTAGTAATGCTGCAGGTGGCTATTGAAGAGATTTCTCATTGTGACTTACACAAAATATTTCCTTTTTCTTGACCACTGTACTGAATTGTTCTTATGGATTTGAGATGAGCTGAGTGGTGTAAATACCCTTAAAAATCTTTAGTCCTGGCAGACAGGCAGGTGTGTGCACACCCTACCAAGGTCCTGAGTCGCGCGGAAGATGCCGAATCACCCTGCTGCAGACAGGCAGCCACCTGGTTCCACACTACAAAGACACAGAGGACACCGGACCACCAGACCATGGTACTGAGTCCCGCTGCTCCCAGGACAGAGGTAGGGGCTTCTAAGCAGCTGTCCCACTGCTCCTGGTCCAGAGGAAGGGGCTTCCCAGTCACCATCCCTCCCTCTGCTCCCAGCCCAGAGGAAAGGGCTTTTGGGCCACCTTCTGTCCTGTTGCTCCTGGCCTAGAGGAAGGGGCTTCCAGGCCACCATCCCTCCCACTGCTCCCGGCCCAGAGGTAGGGCCTTCTGAGTCGCCATCCCACTGCTCCTGGTCCAGAGGAAGGGGCTTCCCGGTCACCATCCCTCTCTCTGCTCCCAGCCCAGAGGAAAGGGCTTTTGGGCCATCTTCTGTCCCACTGCACCTGGCACAGAGGAAGGGGCTTCTGGGCCACCATCCCTCCCACTGCTCCCAGCCCAGAGGTAGGGGCTTCTCAGCCACCATCCCACTGCTCCTGGTCCAGAGGAAGGGGCTTCCTGGCCACCATCCCTCCCACTGCAACCAGCCCACAGGAAAGGGCTTTTGGGCCACCAGCCCTACCGCTGCACCCAGCCCCTGTCCCACCTCACCCAGCTCAGAGGAGGTAATCCGTGCAGGTGCTAACAGCCCCCCGCCCCAGTCAAAATGAGAAAACACATAAATAAGTCTCAAAACCAGACTTCCAGATC
>NW_004624765.1:7348827-7366801 GCF_000247695.1 Heterocephalus glaber | reverse complement strand
GCCCAACAATATCTTTTAAAATTAAAAATATTTGAAATGAAAGGAAATTAAGTCATAAGAATGCTATATTTTCTACTGAGAGACAAAGATAAGTCAGTTCCTCATGAAGAACTTCAATAATGAGGGACAAAATAAACTTTGGGAAAAATTTTAAAAATCACTAACAGAAATAGAAATATGAAAAACTCCAAATTTCTTTCAGAAAACTAGAATGACCATTCTTTAAAATCCACTAAATATACCACCCCTGAATGAAGGTGCAAAAACTCAAACTGAAATATAAAAATTATATCAAATAGTGTATTTAAATTAATTCATTAGAAGAAGTTAGGTTTATTGCAAAAATGAAAATCAGCAGTTAAATATGAGAAATCTGTTATTGGATAATAAGAAAAAAGATTCTGTTTAAAACTCTACACAATCCAGGATAGAATGCTTCCATTACTTTATAGTTTGATTAGCAAATGAATCTAACAAACTGATAAACTTAAACTATGGGAAGTAGGTCATCAAATTGAAATACAAGTTGGTGATTCCTGTAGTCAGCATTTCAGCCTAGATGCCAACAATAAGTTAGGGAGATTAAATGAGAAACATGAATAAATACTTGATGAACATTTTCATAGAAAATTACAAAGTAATGGATAAAACATTTTTAGAATAAGAATTCATCAAAATTATCATAGAAGGTCTGTACTTTTCTATATAATAATATGAATAATATATATTTAAAGTATAAGATACATAAATATATATCATTAGTGTAATGAATATATTAATAACAATGATGTAAATATTTTATATCTCACCATACAATTTTAAATATATTTATATTAAAAGTATATATTATACTAATATAGCACAATGACTATATAATATATAGTAAGAGATTTATGTTAATTACTATTAATTACGTTAGAATTATATATACTAGAATAGCAATTGACTTTAAAATAGAACAATAGATTCCATTTAAAATAAACCTAAAAAAAAGTATAGGAAAAGGGCAATTCAATAGAGAATATATAGACTTTTCAGCAAATGGTGCAAGAACCATTGGACATTCACACAGTAAAAATTAACCTAGACTCACATTTTACATCCAACTGAAAAATTTAATAATATATAAAACATTAACATTTCTAGAAGAAGAAAAGGAGAAAAATTTTGTGGCCTTTGATTAATTCTTAGATATAAAACCAATGTCCATAAACTTAAATTTGATAACTTGATACCCATTAAAGTGTAAAACTTCCATTTCTCTAAACACACTATTAAGCCAGATGTGGTGATTGCATGTCTGTAATCCCAGCATTCTGGGAGGCTGAGGCAGATAGATCATGTGTTCTAGCCTGGCTTGGGAACTCGGTGATTTAGTAAGGCCCTGTCTCAAAATAAAAAATAAAAGAGCTGGGGATTTATCTCAGTGTGAATGCCCTTGGTTCAATTCCCAGTACCTAAGTGGGAGAGACACTATACATTAAGAGACCATAAAGTACAAATTGGGAGATGATATTTAAAAATAAAATGTTTTAAAGACTTCATTCAATAACTATTTTTTAAAATTTATTTTCTATTGGTACATGTTTGAAGTACACAATGATTATGTTTATTGTGGGGAGTTGGTAAGAGTACATGACACATTTTAATTCTTTTTATTTTCCTTTTCCTTGTCATTTCCTTTGCCTCCCTCCAGCTCTTGGTTATCTTATCATTTGAAAAATATCTAGCTACTTCTTTTCTGTTATCTATCATTTATTTCTCAAACTAACAACCAAAAGTTAAAGTGTCTCTCAATTTGACAAGGTAGAAACTGTTTTTTACACAATCTACTGCATTTCATAATAATTTACCTACAATTTTTAAACCTAGTTTTATATTTTGGGGATGTAAATGCAGACTCTAAACCTACATCAGAAGACAGACTGTTACAAACTTATATGAACAAGTCCTTGGTGGTGGTTTAAAGAGAAAATAGCTCATTTTTTATCTAACAAGTGTACAAATAAAAGTTTTTTTCTATATATCAAATCAGAAGCCATATTTGAGGTCCATTTATTTGTTTCTGCTTTTTTTTTTTTTTGGTACCAGGGATCGAACTCGGGTCCTTGCGCTTGCACAGCAGGTGGCGAAAACACTGAGCTAAATCCCCAGCCTGAAACATCTACCCCCAGTTCGTATTTATTTGTTATTGTCATAGGCAATACAAACGTGTTTTTTGGTCTTAAGATTCTTATGGACTTGTAGTTCTAAAAATATCAAGAATTATGTCTAATTTGACAAGTCTCTTACACTGCACAGTTGGAAGAACTTCTGGTACTCAGAGTTTTACTACCTTATGTTATACAATAAGTATTGGTACTGCCCAAGGTTGTGGCAAGGTTGTTATTTTTTTTGGAATAAAATCACCACAATTATATTCAAATAAAAAGCACAAGACATTGCCCATATCAGCCTGAGTAAAACTTCAGATCAAATTCTGATGTGTGTTGTGTGTTAGTAATCTTTCCTTCATTATAACAAAGTACTTGAGAGGAGTTAAAAAGAGAAAAACTTCACTTTGGCTCACAACTTTTGAGGTTCCAGTCCATGAGTGATTGGCCCTGTTTCTTGAGCCTGTGGCAAGAAACACATCATGGTGGGAGCAAGTGGCAGAGGAAAACTACTCTCCTCATAACCTGGAAGCAAAAGACAAGAATGAAGCTCCTGGCATCCTCTATCCCCTTCAAAGGCACCCACAGTCACCACAGTAGTAGCCCTCCTACTGTGCCCCACCTCTTAAAAGTTTCACTACGTTTCAATAAGACCATCCTGAGGACCAAGGCTTGAACACATGAGCTTTGGGGGCACATTTGAAAAGCAGAAAGATAGCAGATGTCAAATACAATATTGTGATTACTTTGCTTAATTCCTTAAGTCATGAAACATTTATTTAGTTATTCCTTTACAATATATATAACTTGCAAACATATCTGATAAGTCAGTAAATGGAAAGAAATCTTTTCAAAATCATAATAGAAATTCAAGCTAAAATGTATGAAACAATACTGATGTTCATACTAGGAAAAGTAGGCCTATTATTTTCTTCAAATGGAACAAATTCTGAAGGTTGTAGCATATATTAATTGACTTAATCTATAAAGATTGTCATTTGCAAATTTACTTCATTTGAAGAGAGTAACTCATCAGGGTGAATAAGTGGGCAGGACTTCCCTGGACTGTTAGCAGGAGATGACGCTGATGGGCTAGGAGATTGAAGACAACTTGTGCAAACAAAAATAGCACTTGTGCAAAGCGGGAATTTTAAGCATTTCCATTAATGGTAGGACTTCTTTTGCTGTAAATTCTACAAATACTATAAATTAAATGTAACTATTAGATTAAATATGAGCTAAAATGTATCAGGGACATTCAAAATCTGACTTTCAATAGTACAATGATACAAATAACTGTATTAAAATGTCATTTTACATGAAAAATCACCATTGATACTCATTAAGAATTTACATATGTTACATTGTACCTCATGAATATGTGTAGATTAAAAATGAAATAAAAATAAATCCTTCACGGAACCAAAAGTATTGTTTTAAAAACACAACTAAAAGTATAAGTGTTACAGTACTATAACATATAAAATCGTAAGTGTTACAGTACTTTAAAACTATTTGCCTTGACAGGAATTGGCCAGAGTTTGCTAATATCCATTACCTTTAATCAATTCTCTAGAGGATATTTATGAAATGTGATTTATCCTTTAACCTTATAATTCTCAACACTATGTTAAACTTTTGAAAATTACTTTCTGGGACTTATTTCCAGGAAACAATGTTTTGATTATTTTATTGTATAACTTTCCCAATGTTTATACGGTTCAGAAAGAAATACCTGTGGGAAATGCAATCGTATTTAGTTGACTACAATTATACATTTAATAATCTTGCATACCTGCTGTAGAATGAGCTACAACAAGAATTCTAATTAGCTTAATTGCCAATCACGTGTGACAGCATATAAAGTAAATCAATCTCAGATATGTGGATATCCAAAATTTATCTTGGTAAAAGAAAAAATGAACATACAAATAAATCCACATATTTATCTCAGCTGACTGACTTTTGAATGAATCAACACCCAAATCTTTTTTTTGGTACCGGGGATCGAACTCTGGTTCTTGCGCTTGCGCAGCAGGTGGCGAAACCACTGAGCTAAATCCCCGGCCTATTGCGCAAATCTTTAAAAATCTAATTCTCAAGGATTAGACTTGAACAGTGAAATCAATTGAGCATATAGATTTGGACACTGAAAGCTGTAAATATGTCTCGGAGCAGGTTTCAGTAACAGCAGTAAATCATAGGCAATGTAATCAGGAAGCAAATCAAATCAAATGGTGAAGCTATTTCACAACACAACAGAAAATACTGATATTTGCAGGTAATATTATTGTCCACAGAGGGCAATCAATACAGTCTATTATAAGAATATACTAAAACTAACAAAATTAGAACAAAAAATTCAATAATTTTCCCAGGTTGAAAATTAAAATCTTTCTGTGTTTAAGCAGCTACCTTCTAGAACTTATAATATAAAATATGATTCACAATAGAAATAAATACAGAAGCAAATTTAATTTGGCTGAGTACTATGTCTATGAAAAAATGCAAAAGTTTACTAGGTAACATAAATTTTTTTTTCTGGTGTTAGAGATTGAATCTAGGGACTCACGTAGGCTAGGCAAGTGCTCTTTCACTGAGGTACATCCCTTTAAAATTTTTTAATGACAAGTAGGGACTTCAAATTCAAATATGAGAGTTGAATATTTTAAAAGTGTTCTTTCCAAAAATAATTCAAAGTAGAAAATATTTCCAATTAATGTTTATATTTCTATATAGTTCATTTTATTGGTTCCTCATAACAACCTTATGTGATAAATATTGGGAAACAAAGGAATAGAAGAAATATTTATTGTATCAGAGTTAGGCTATGATGACAATAATTATTCTGTCACTGAGCATAAAAATTTGAATGGTATAAAAGTAAAATTATATAAATGCATTCATATTGTAAGGTATTCAATTATTACAGACTAAAACTTAAAATATTGAATCACGTTTAGGTATTTTAAATGTGAGATTATGGCATGTATTATCATATTGCTCTTTTGTAATTTACTTTATAAATCAATTCTTCTAATGATAGTAATCACAATTACTGTGTTTTACATTTTTAACCGATACTGGCATTATCATACTTATATAATAATGATATGTTGAACATGTATCAGATCTAATTTTAAAATGCATACTCTTTTGTTCTCATCATTCTTCCAATCAAATATCTTTCAATCAATCCTTTATTCTGTTTTTTAGGAATTTCTTGAAATTTCAGGTTCATTGGTGATACTTTTTTATTTTTCTGAGATAGTCAAGCTATTCCTCTTTCCAATTCCAGTTACTTTGCAATAATGTCAGTTCTTTTCAGATCCTGGGACTAAGGTCCAAATAAATTTAGAATTTTTTGTATTTTAAATTGTTAATAATTGTAACTTTTTTTCATTTTAAGAAAAATTTACATCTGAATTAAGAGTCTCTACCATGATGTCTTATTGGAGTTGAAACCTGGGAAAATTCTTTATAAATGAACTATAAAGCACAGGCAAGAAATACAGATGATACACAATAAAAAAGTGGGGAACCCCTGATTAGAATAATATTCAACCTGTGTTAGAAAGATGGATATTCATGTATTTTCTTCTTTTCAAGGGAAGCCTTGCACTTTTTACGAATATGTGAAGAATCTCCTAATGCATGGACTAAATAAACTTTAGTATTACCCAAAAAATGAGAGCTAACTTTCTGATTTATCATTGAAAATTCTAGCATATTTTTACCTTTTATGTGTGATTAAAAGGAAATGAACACAAAACTGTACTTACAATTCTCTCATGGTCTTATGTCCAATAATTTCGGTTCTTTAATTTGTATTTCAGAGGTCATAATTAAAGCCTCTGGGTGTTTATTTTTAGTTGGTTGGCAGTGGTGATCTACACACACACACACACACACACTCATATATGTATACATACAGGTGCATGGAAAGTTAGAAAATAGTGGAAAACTCATTTTTAAAGTATGTGTTGGTTACATTTTAAAATTATATATGTAACACATTTTTGTTCACGTTAAGTTACTCTAAATGTAAAGTAATAGAACCAATATTTAATCAGAAAAATATTCAAGATAAACACTAGTTTCTGTTATCTAGATGTTTTAAAAAAAATCTATGTTGATGTATCATTTAAGATGCTTTGGGCTATAAATAGGCCAAAGCCCTTTTAAAACTGGTATTAACTTGGAGAAATGTACTTTCTGTCATGTGAGAAAAATGGCAAGAAGGATAAACTTCAGGTATATGATGTAAATAGTTTTTCATATTCTATCTGCATAAATTAGATAATTTAAGTTATATGCTTGTGACTAGGACTGTGTACCCTCTGGGCCTAACCCTCAGTTTTATTTGAAAGGTCAGAAGCAGCTGCTAGGTAGGCAACAATTGCTACCATTTAAAAATCCAGGACATTTCATACATAAAGTCTGAATTTTTGGTTTCTATTAGAAAATAAAAAACTCTGGGAACACTGGGCCTGAGTTTCCATGAGGAAACGATGGCTAGGGTTATACCACAAAGTGACCTGACCATGCCCTTGAGATGAAACATTCCCATTTGGGGAAGGTATTTGCATTGCTTGCTTTAACCCAATTATGATTCCTGTTATACCTCATTTGCTTCACTCCTTTAAGTCATTTGGCTTTTGTGGACATTTGCATTTATTACCTTTTCTGAGTTTTCTTTTATCAAATAATATACCTTCCTCTAAACTCTTCCTGAGATTCTTTTTTTTGGGGGGCCGAGGATTTAGCTCAGTGGCTCCGGCACCTGCCTCGCAAACGGAAGGTCCCGAGTTTGATCCCCGGTACCAAAAAAAAAAAAGAGATTCTTTTTTTTCTTGAAGTTTTGTATTCCAACACTATTTATGTATGTATGTATGTATGTATGTATGTATTTATTTATTTATTTTGGTACCGGGGATAGAACTCGGGACCTTGCGCTTGCAAGGCACGTGGCGGGACCACTAAGCTAAATCCCCGACCCATCCAACACTATTTATTTTAAGATGACCACGCATGTTTTAAAATTCCATGGAAGCAAGGGCATCATCTTTAAAATATTTAAAATATAGAATTTCCACACAAGTGATAACATTATGTTGTAATTACTTAAAATGTTTGTTTTTGTTTGTATATGAAGTATAAGTGATGTTAAATTCTGAATATTTATTCAGGAAATCAGAATTTTTACAGGAGAAATATTTTCTGTTTACATTTTCTTAATTGGAAAACAATTTTAGCTGAATTCTGTTGTTACCTGTAGACATCAGATAGTGAGGAGTTGTGTTTCTCTTTTCTAGTTACTCTTTTGAATGAAGACTTTTCTAATTTGACATATGCTAATATTTAGTGTTTTTCAGTTAACAGTGTGCTTCAAAACACTGTTTGGTGCTGTTCAAATCAGTATTTTCTTCTCTTCTTTCTGATTCCTAAGTTTATCTAATTAGAATCAATAAGTATTCAAATTAAATAAAGATCTGAATGATAATTTGGAATTCTTCTTATTGATCTCAGTGTACCCTGAAAGCAATTTTATGTGGTTTGAAATTCATGACTCTAGGAGATATTTATGTTAATGCTGAAAGTTGTAGATAAGTGCTTTTGTATTTGTGTTATTTCAATGACATTCCTCATCGTTGGTTCTTATAAAACATTATTTTTCCTAGTTTTATCATCTTTATGTAACTGATCATATTTGAAGATGACAATGTCCCACATGTCTGAATTATACACATGATAGAAATTGAAAATAATATTTTTATGTGCTGAGTGAAAATATTCAGTGCACCACTCATAGTTGCTTTATTAGCTACAACTCTTAAAATAACTTGACTTTTAAAATGAGCCAGTTTTCCCAAAGTTTTGGAATACTGTCATTTTCTATCCCTCAAAGTAAGTGTAGATTTAAGACATTTGTAGGAAAATGAATGCACCTGGAAAATATAATGTTGAGTGAAATGAACCAGAACACAAACTTAAATACTGTATGGTATCTTTCATTTGAATAAGGCAAACAAAAAGAATAATGAAGGATGGATAGAAAGGGACCAGGAAATGGATCTCCTGCAATAGGAAATTGTCCATGGAAAAACATGCAAGGGGTGAGGAAGAGGGGAAGAGGAAATAAGGAGAATAAAGTATGTCATATACAAGAACCTAATAATCTCAATTAATGTACACATTATTTGCCATAACATGAGCTAAGATTAATAATATTAACAAGAATAAAGGATTGCGGAACTGGGGGAGGAGGGAGGAAGCGGGAGGGAAGGGGAAGGGGATTAAAAAAAAGAAGCTGTAGTGTGTATGTGTAATCACTCCCCAGGATGATTGTAAACTGCATGAATTGGAAAGATGTACTAATGAAATGAAAAAATAATTTTAAAAAGTTAGTGTTTTGTTTAGAAAAATAAATGCTTGTGAATTAAATGAAATACAGAATTTATGATGATAACGTACTCTGTAACAAAAATCATTCAACATGTAATGACTTTCCAAGTAAAACTAAGTAGTACATGCATCTTGAAAAAAATCAATCTGTTTCATAAAAGATATGAATCAACCCAGTGTGAAGTTCTCTTTACTTCTATTTGCACTAGACTTCTGCTTTGCCTTTCCAGGAAGCTGAAATTTTCTTCTTTTAGAAAATTATACTAGGAAAAAGTGAGTCATAGTTATACAAATGTTTTTGAATCTCCTATCAAAATGCCATTGCTCACTGAACTGAACATAAGGAAATCAAAGCATTGTGGCTTTAATAATTCTATTTGCAATAAAAGGAAATTGTGATGTAAGATTTTATTTTCAGAGGAACTGATTAAAATTGACTTTTGTTTGTAATAATTCTATTTTCCTTACCAGCCTAGTTCTTTCCAGCTTCTCTTAAAATATCTTTACATGGAGCATTTTCTAAATGATTAGAGCATTTTTAAGTGAAGTGTATTGAAGCATGGTTATCATAGAATAAAATTTCCCAATTTTTAGTGTACAAGTTACTAGAGATGATAAATTTATATACTCAGGTTATTATCAACATAATTTAGATACAGGCTGTTTTCATCACTGAAGAGTTTCTCTTTTATGCTATTTTTGCTAATGACTAATAAAGCTGTTATAGACATTTGTGTACATTTTTTGCATATGTAAATAAATTAATTTTACTTTAACATGGCTAAATATATAGCAGTGAGATTGATAGGTCACATGGTGTGTACTTAAATAATAAGAGGCTGTTAAACTGCTCTCCAGAATGACTGTATCATTTTGTATTTTTACTAACTACATATGAAAATTTTAATTACTGTATTTTGAACCTTCACTAGCACTTAGTATTGTTAGTATGTCCTAGTATTAGCCAGACTAATAGGTGAGAAGTGGAGTCATACTGTGGTTTTAATTTGGATTTCCCTAATGACTACTAATTAAAGCCACATCTTTTAATGTGCTTATTTACCATCTGTATTTCATTTGTTCATTTTTATAATTGGTTCATTTGCCTTCTTATGTTTCTACTGTTCTGCTATATAGGCAATGGAAATTTGAAAATCAATATAATGACAACACTTTAAAAATAGCATCCAATAATATGAAACATCTAGGGTTAATTTTTTTTTTTTTTTGTACTGGAGATTGAACTTGGGTCCTTGAGCTTGCACAGCAGGTGGCAAAACCACTGAGCTAAATCCTCTGCCCTAGGGTTAAATTTTAAAAGATGCATATTTTTAAGTTTAAAACATTGCTGACAGAAATTTGAAAATCACTAATGAATGAATAACGAGTAAGGATATAAAATGTCTTCATAAATTGGCAGGCTCATTACGACAATTCTCCCAATTATATATATATATATATTTTTTTTTTGTACCGGGGATTGAACTCAGGTCCTTGCACTTGTGCAGCAGGCGGCAAAACCACTGAGCTAAATCCCTAGTCCCCCAATTTTACATATATATTTAATGTAATTCCAATCAAAATTCTCAAAGGGTTTTTGTTGAAATTAAAAAGTTGATACTAAATCTTATATAGGAATGAAAGTTTCTAGAATTGCCAAAATACATTTGAATTAGTCAGAAAACAAAATCTAATTGGCCAAAAGTATTATTTATTTATATACTGGTTGATTTTTATTTGTTAATACCAAGGTTTTTAGTGTCTATATTCACATGGGTTATTGATCTATAATAACATTTTTTTGTATTCATTATGTGCTTTCGAAATCAGAATAATTCTGGCCCCACATCATAGTTGAAAGATGTTTTTTATTTTATATCTTCTACCTGAAAAGAACAAAGAGGACCTACTGTACGTGATTTTAAGACATATTAAAACTATATAATCAGGATAATGCAGCATAACTATAGCTTTATAAATTAATAAACAAATCAATTCAGAAACAGAACCATACATATATGTTAAAATGACGCTTGAAAAATGTTTCAACTAACTGAATGAGAGATTTTCAACAAATGTTGCTAAAACTATTAGATGTTCATAAACAAGAAAACAAACCTTGACCTTTACCTCATATCACATGTAATAAACATGACTTGAAATGGATTTAAGATTTCTTTGTAACAATCAAAATTATAAAACTTCCCAAAGAACACATGAAACATTGTGACCTTGGGGAAAGTATATTTTTCTTGGTGCATTTGTACGTTCAGATTAGCAAAACCACATGAAACAGATGAAAGGGAACCAAAATGCACACACATACACACACACACACACACACACACACGTATATAATGTAAAGAATTGGAGACCATGATTTGGAGGCTGACAAGTGCAGAAACATCCTCCAAGACTTGCTTAAAATAAGGTCTGGCCAAAAATTTGGAGACCTTGCCCATTCAAGTATACAAAACCAACCATCACTGTAGTCCATCACACACACACACACACACACACACACACACACAGCACAGACAATATTAAAGGAAATAGATAATGAGTTAGACTTTGTTAGAGTTGACACTGTTCTTCACATCTCACCATAAAAATATAAATAAAAGACAAACCCCAGACTAAGAACAGTATTCGTAAAATATGTCTGACAAAGGAGTTGAATCTAAGTTGGGTAAAGAATTCTTTTATCTTAATTTTAAAAAGACAAAAACCTACTTAAAACCATGTATAATAGATTTGAATAGTTTAGCAAACAAGATATATGGATAAATATACTAGTTATGTAAAAATTTAATAATTTTAGTTATAAAAATGAAAATTAAAGTCAAGTGTGGCAGTGCACACTTGTAATCCCAGTACTCTGGGAAGACAAGGCAGGAGAATTGCAAGTTTGAGCCCAGCCTGGGAAACTTAGTGACATAAAGAGGTCCTCTCTTTAAATGAAAACGAGAAAAGGATTGGACATGTAGCTCAGTGCAAAGGCCCTGAATTCATTCTCCAGTACCGGGGCTGGGGGGGGGGGATTTAAATTAAAAAGTTTGATACTGTCACTATTAATTACTTCTAAAGATTGGAGCCGTTACAACTGTCATACATTCATAGCTAGGTGGTAACAAAAAACAAAAACAAAGTATAATATCAAGCTTGGGAAGCAGTTGGTATTTTCTAATAAATATTCACTTGGCAAAACTCAAAAACACAACTCTTGGTATTTACTTCACGAAACTTTACATTTTATAGCAGCTTTGCTTATAACAGTGAAAATTTGTAATAAATCAAATGTTTAACTCATTAAAAATTGTAGCATATGACTACAATGAAATACTACACTACCATAAAAAATATCAAATTATTATTAGATGCAGAAATATGGATGAATTTAAAAATTATTGTGGTAAGTGAAAGAAATCAGGAACAAATGCTTGTTATATAATATACAATTAATTTTTTAGTGAAATGCTATTTTCTCAAGCAAATAAATGATTGTGTTTGTCAGGAGTATGGGGTTGATTACCTGCCAAGGGGTAAGGCAAATTTAGAAGATGAGGGGCTGAATTTGGTTATAGTTTACATAAACAATGTATTTTGAATGTGGTCACATTGTGTTGATACTAATGCTAAAAATTCCAATAACCATTTTAGTATCATAAAGGAAGTATGCACGGACATTCTGTTCCTCCGTATATGACGCTTTGAGAAGAACAGGTTGGTTTTGTAGTTTTATGCCTGGGACTATGTAACAAAAATTTTAATATGAGGAAACCCCAGAAAAACCCAAAGTGATACTGTCTATAAAATGATAGCAGTAATTCAGTAGCATAAAAGACAAAGAACATCTGAGGCTATATTCCAGACTGAAGGATACTAAAAAAAATAACAACACAACACAGTGCATGGTCCTCTCCTAGAGAATGGAAAGTTCCATACCAAATCATTATCAGGGCATTGACAAGACTGGAACATGGACAATAGATTAAAGTGTTATATCAGTATTAAATTTCCTAAATGTAATTGCACTGTGGTTGTACATCCTTATTCTTAGGAAACATGTGTTAAGCTATTATGAGGTAAATTTGATATATGTTATGATAAATACTAACGGTATACAATGAAAGAGAGACAGAAAGACCAAGGCAGAGTGAGAGTGAGATAAATAAAGACAATTTAACAAAAGTTTAGAGCTTGATGAATCCAGCTACAGGGTCGTGACTGACAAAATAATTATACCCCTAAAGATGACCATGTCTTAATCCACAGAACCTGTTAAGATGTTACCTTAGGAATGTGACAGATGAGATTTAGTGAAGGCTGTTGTCATGGAGAAGATTATTCTGGGTTACTCAGTGATTCCAATGTAATCATAAGGATTCTTATAAAATGGAAGCAGAAGGGTAAGAGTCAGAGAGAAGATGTAGGGTGGAAACAGGCATTATGGGGAGAGAGGATGAGTACCGGCCTTGAAAATGGAGGATGGGACTCTACACCAAAGAATACTGGGTCTCCAGGTGTGCTGACCACTTTAGACTTCTCACCTCCAGATTTACTACCTTCATGTGAGGCAATAATCTATTCTTTAAGCCACTAAATGTATAGTAATTTATAACAGCAGCAATAGGAAACTAATATGAGCGTAATGAGAGTTCTCTGTTTACCTTGGTAACTTTTATTTTTGATATCACTATTGCTTAAATTGTTTCTTTATGATCTCCTACCTCTTATTTTCTTTGTGTTGTATATTTTCATTGTTATGTGACAAGCAATTATTGTATTACAGGAAATGCTGTGACATTTCAATAAGTAGACAATGTATAATGACTTTGATTTTTTAAAAAAAATAAATGTTATGAGAAACAAGAAATAAACTGAGAATATAAATATAAATATGTAAGATTTGAGACAGCTGAATATCAGAAATCTCCACTAGTGAACTGTTAGATCAGGCTCACAACTTAGGTCACAGAAGCCTGCCCGGTTGAAGACTTACTATATTATTTGTGACAGTATGAAAACTTGACCAGCTCAGAGGTAGGCTTTGGTCTGCTGCAGAGGGGTTTCAGAAAGGGAAAATTGTAACTAGAAACACAGAATTTTACTATTTCTATGGATTGCTATAACAGGCAAATTACAGCTTTAAAAATGTAAAATTTCCCAAAGAGAGCAAAATGAAAAATATATAATAGGAAATAAGGAGATAGATGTTTTTCACAGGGGAAGGAAATCAAGAGATAGAGGGGGAAGGGGAGGGAAAGGGAATGAAAAAAGAAATTAAGGTGTGTTATGCACAGGTGCTGACTTCACATAGGAATGTAAACATTATATATTGCAAATATGTACAAAATTAAAGGAAGGGGATCAAGAGATGAATGGAGGGAGAAGGAAGGGAAGGGAAAGGGATTGAAAAACGGGAATTAAGATGTATTATACACATGTACCAAGCAATATAAGCATTATACACTCTGAACATATACTAATAAAAATATGAAGTTAGACTCCCATATGAAAAAAATGTGTGAATAAATTGGTGCCGCCAAAACTGCCATTCCTTAAACATGTATTCAAACTTCATCTCTTGCTAATGGTGGGTCAGATTAGTCATTTTTGAAAGCACAGTAGTACTAAGGACATTTAATTTTGATTCATGAACTCCAACTTTGTGAAAGAACTCTGAAAATTAATTCAACACCTTGTTTAGATGATACTTTTGTTAAATATTTTTTCATCACTCAGTTGGACAGTTCCTTCTGTATATACTCACGTATCTATTCCTTATATTGTATTAGAACATCTAATTTGTGTTGTACTTCATTTTTGACCAAACTTGCTATTCTAAGTGGTTTTAAGTTTTACTCCTCAAGCAATGTCCAGAGCCTAAGGAGAGTGTCACGTGTTCTTTAAGATGAACTATTTGCGTGACATAAATGAGAACCTCCCATCACTTCATCCTAACAATATTCTCATAAATAGTACTCAGTTTCTCCATGCAGCATTTCAGGAAAGGGCAGATTCATCTTAAAATATGAAGCATTATAATGTGAAGAGAAGAAAATTTAAGCAGATCAAAGTGTATTCATAAGTAAATCTATTTTACTGCTGGGAGAAATGTTCTGGTGATTTTCATTATGGCTATAAGATGACTCATTTGCCATTTTGTATGTAAAAAACAAGATTCACCTTTTTAGTTAAAAATTGTCAGTTTAATTATTTTGAATCCTCCATGATTTAATGTATTTCATTTATTATTTCCTGATTATTTTATATAAATTTTTAAAATTTCACAGATGTCTTTATTTCAAATACGCAGATTTGAAAGTGCCTGTGTGATATAACTAAGCTTTTATTTTCAGATCATAATTGTATGGATTCTGCATCTTTCTTGTGTCTTGTTATCTTGGGTACTACTGACAGCATTTATTTTTCATTACTGCCACTCATATTTTGAATAAATATTGTAAGAACATTTATTTTCCAAAATTCCTCCTATAGCACTTTATATTACCTAGAAGGCACTATGGTATAGAATCACATTATCATCATTTTCATCAATATTATCAAATAAGAAAGTAAATGGAATGATAATAAAAAAGTTTCAAATTAATCATAATTTTGTAATTACCCACAAATACAGCAAGTAATACTTTTACTTAAACATTATGTATGCAAACTCTAGGGCTGAATAGGGAAATGCAAAACATAGTAGAATACAGCTATTGCAGCCTCCATAAATTATGATTAACTTCTATAGTTCCATTAAAAATTTAACTCATATAATTTATGTCACCCTTTGGATGGGCTGTATTTGTAACCAAACTAGATGTAATAGTACAATGATTGCACCTAAATGGGAAGTTAAGTATTGAGCAAAAATTCCTTTCAGGAAATAAAAATGTCTTTCATTTTTTTCTTTAAAATGGTTTAAAACAAATATCCAACACTACTTTCAACTCCATACTGAAATTTTGTTAAGTGTTATAAGTAGAACAGATGGTAATGTGACAAGATCCAAATTTCCTAGATTGTAACTTGATCAACATGCAGAAACATGCTTCAACACCCTTTTAGATGGTAATAGCTCTCTATGTCCATGACAGTTGTCATCCTCTAGTACAGACAGCATTTCTGGGAGCCCAGAACTCTGAGCCAAACCCCTGGGTTTGCTACCATCTTTCTTAGTCTCAAAAATTGATGAATGTGCTGTTAAATGTATTTCTGTAATCTCAGAGTTGTTCATAATTGGGTCCAACTTTAATTAATTCCCTGATATTGGCTACAGAATTTAAATCCTTTTAGATCTTTCAACTCAGAGACTTCTGGGCATTTCTGGCTCCAACATGCAACCTCATCTACAATATCATCTGGTCTCTTTATCTGTTGGTTTTGGGCTCCAGTGACACATAATCTGACATCATCATCACGTCCAGCAGTATCACTTCAAGTGCCAAAGGATGACAGAGTAATACTGCTGAGGGATCCTCAGTAGTCTCTGACGTGCAGCTGAAAGAAGGGCATGCCACGTAGTCCTTTGGTAATTCTGTTATTCACATCAGTGTCGCTTGGTCACACCACTGTTCTGCAGAGGCCCTGCTGTATGTTTTCTGTGACCATGTCTGAGCCTGAATAGGCAGAAATTGCAGCAAGCCTTACTCTCACGCAAACAGGCAGCATGGTCACCCTTTTGCTTTGTATATTTAAAGCTGAATGCAAGTGTAGGTGACTAGACAGAGCTGGATGAAATGTCACTTAAAATCTGAGCGCTGAAGCTGTGGTGGACCCACTCAGAGCTTCCAGTGTTGAAAGTTGAGTGCTGCTGCTGGTGGCATGCCTTTTCTCCACACAAGGGCACCATGTTTTTGCCACTCTTCTTTGGCATGGTTGGTGCTTTTCATTCCATTACTTCAGAGACAGCTTTTTACACTAGCCTGACAGAGAAAAGTGCTGCGTGAATATAGAGTGTTGCTAGTATGGATCAACCATGGAATATCTGCTCAGTGTCAAAGCCTTTCTTCATCTTTTTGAAAATAACTTCTTCAAAATTGTATGTAGTGTAATGCCCATGTGTGTGCGTGCATGTATGCAAATGTGTACACTATCAAAATGTTCCTGGATAATTTAGGGTAGCATAGTTTTTATTTGTTTGTCTTATCTTAACCAAGATCCATGAAGCAAAAAGGGAAACTAAAATTGTGTGAATTTCCGTTTGCTAGCTTATTGATTTGTGCAACAGCGTCAATAACCTGCTGACACAGAAACTTCCATGCTTAATGGTCTTATAAATAAACTTACATATTTTAACAGTATTAGCTTCCATGTTCACTGATTTCTAAAAATGCCTATTAAAGTTTACCACTTATATAATTTTTTTTCACAAAAATTTTCCATATATTTAAACATATATACACTTGTGTGTGTATTAGAATTTGGTGATCATCAGGGAGACAAAAAATACTTTCAAAATAATATTTGGTTCCTCCTTTTCAGTTTAACCAATGAAACAAAACAGAGTAATTACATCAGATTTCTCATAGCATAACCTATCACCTTCAACCACAAAAATTCTTTTTTATATCCTCTTCTGCTCTTGGTTCTTTTTCTGTCCTGACTTCTGCTATATTTATTTTTTCCTGAAGGATAGATCCTATCTCTCTCTCCCTTTCAAATTCTAACCTTTATTCTGTGTTCCTTTCTATAGACACAGATTTCATTTCATTATCTTAAAATAATCAAAGTCTTTTTCTCTCACACTAAATCAGCTCCCTCTTCTTTCCCTCACTATGGAATTTCATGGTCTCTGCTTCTTTCAGCAACATCTTTCCACCCACCATAATCTGGTTTCTGATGCTGCCAATTGCTTTTTCAAAGCCATCTATCATCTTTGACTTATTGTAAGGGTAAAATCTAATATACTAAATGCTTATTGATTCTGTTAATTATAGAAGTCATTTATTTTTCAAAACAATCAAATTTTTAAAAAATAGCATGCACTAAATAAGCAAGCATCTCAGGCACTCATGGTGTAAGGGTAAAAGACCACCCAGCCAGAGTTCTGAGGCATGGAAGTGAGACTAACAGCACAAACTGAAAGGCAACAAGTTATAAATGTGTGCTTTCTTGATAGATAATAATTCTTGATATTTCATGATGAAGAATGTTCATGTAGGAACATAAAATAATTTCTAATTTGAAGAATTTTGTGATGTACTGGACTTAGAAAGAAGTTTTTAAATGTAGAGAATGATTTTGCTTTTAAAAATTTGATTTACAAAGATGACTAATTTAATTTTGCAAAGAACAGTTTTTATATAAATGCATGAAGCCTAGGTCATGCCTTCTAGAATTTTCTCATATTTTATAAAGATCTGATTATTATTAAGTAGGTATGAAACATGATTTAGAATTCTGTA
>NW_004624765.1:7318030-7328476 GCF_000247695.1 Heterocephalus glaber | reverse complement strand
TGGGGAAAAAATAAGAACCAAGATGCATCATGTAAAAGTACAAGTTCCCAATGAGAAATGTAATTGTGTTGTATACCTAAAATGTACCAATAAAATAATTTTAAAAAATCATAAATATATCTTTGAAGCATAAAGGAAGAAAACATTCAGCAAAAGAAATAGTCTAAGATGAAAGATGAAAACTAGAAAAATGTGAGAAAAGCACGTTGTATCTTGATAATCATATAAGGTTTTGATATTTATATAAAATTTCATAAAGAATTTGTATGTCTTAATAGTGGATGGAACCAAAATGTTAGTGATACATACAATGGATTGTTCAGAGAGGAAGCAATGGATTGGGAATTTAAAGAGATGGCACCAAATAAAAACAAAAATTTAGTAATTTACACACTTCTTTCCTGAGACTTTGTGGGCCAGGTGTTAAGCAGTAAATAATGTGAGTGTACATTAACTTAGAATAAAAGGAAAATTTTAAGATTTTCTTTTTCTTTTATGCTTTTGAATTACTTGGATCATTTTACAGCCCATGACTTTGACTATTGTAAAGATTTAGAATTGTGTATATTGAATCATTAATGCAGATGCTAAGTATAGTAGAAATTCTATAAATTACAAAAATAATCAATTAGTACTAGGAAAAGCATATGAAGTTCAATTCTTTTCCTGTTGGCCAATGCACATTATAATATCAACCAAGGAGGAACTACTTGAAGGTTAATTAAAACATATTGGGGAGGACACAGTGTGATAAGCAATAAAAGCTCAAGAAATCTCAGTAGCAATTTTTTAGATCAGTCAGGGTTCCAGAACATAAAAAAATCAGGTAGTCTGTTCAAATGGAGAGAGTTTACAGAAGTGTAGATAGTAATTAAAGAAAAGAAATAAAGAATTTCTGATAAAAGCAGAAATCAATAACAGTGGACTCTCAGCATCTCTGGGCTTGGAAGGACAAGGGGCAGGAATGGTGCTACCCGGAACCAAGAAGGGGGCTGATCTTTAGCAGCTATGCTTAGAAAACAAGGCAACTCCATGGAGAGAAGCTGCCCTAAGCAAGGCAAGGAGCAAAGAAATCCCCTGAGACCTCTGCCTGCTTTCCTTCCTGTAGGTGGAACCCAGTCTGAAGCCAGCCAGAAAATGAACCCACAACACAGCCTTACAAGACAGAGAAAGCATTAAATTGGTCTGGGGAAAGGGTCAAATGGAGAAATAGCATGATGAAATAGTCAACATCAAATATTGGAAGCAGGCTTGAATGTTGAATGATGAAATTGTGTGCCTCTTTCCCATTCATGCATTCAATACAATCTCAGCATTTCTTGGTTACCTACCACATGCAAGGGACTGGACTCACACTTTGTATTATAGCAAAGAATCCACATTAGCAGAAGTTCTTACTTTGCTTAACATGAATACTATATTTGATCCTATCACTGGCAATATTTACACTCAGAATAAGGGATTATCCAATTAACAAACATTTCCTGGGATTTTGTGTGGATCTACAAGACAGGAATAGTAATGAAAAAAAATACAGTATATTATTTCTTCCCAACAAGATAATTATGTAGTATAGCTTTTTGTGCGTGTGTTAGTATTGTTTGACAATAAATTTTTATGTTCTAAGAAATAGGGAAGGTAAAATGGACCATAAATTTTAGCATGATAATGTCATATTTGGAAATAAAAATGAGAGTAGAAAAGAAATTCTAAAGAATTTATGTGCAATAGGGACTGTATGTAAGCACCATTTAAAGTTGTTACTTGCAAGCAAGACTTGACCTGGACCTTTTAAAGATGAAAGAATTATGGCATCAGACATGAAACATGTAGCCACAAATTATTCTTTATAATAGTTAAGTCCATTATATTTTGAACATAAATGATTTTCCTCTTACTACCAATGTTCACTGAATTATGAATTAGTGTTGTTGGCTGTGTGGTTTAAAAAAAAGGTACCTGACAGTATGGTCAGATCAAAAAAATAAGTAAAATAAGGTAGTGATAAAATTAAAGAGATGATTTGGCTGAACAACTGGAATTTTTATTGAAATAATAAATTTAATCATAGTGTTATGAAAATACACCTAGTTAAAATTTTAACTATAATATTTTTCAGCAACATACTACATTTCCCATCATTTAGTCAAACTTCTACTGAAATGTTGTATTATAATTTTCACTGAATAGCTATAAAAATAAGACAGAATATTGTGTAGTGCTTAAAAGATTGAATAATCTATTGATGTGACTAAAAGGAATCATAGATAACAGGCAGGCAAGTTTTACTCTTAATTCTTTTTTCATTTTCATCCTAGCTGGACACACTAACTATATTTCAAGTATTTCAAAGTGATTATCCACATCAGTAAAGGAAAACAGTGTTTCCTTACCCCATTTTTGTGACATAGGAATGAATATGACCAATGACTAATTTTAGGCTACTCACTGGTAAATTTCACATCCTCTGGCAACATTTTTAGATCTTTTAACACTGTAAGTATATTGAACTATAATTGTCTTCCAGCTTTCATGTGGTACACTTGTTTCTTGTTTAGTTATTTTGCTGTCTGAAGTATTTTATGAGCATTTTACCTTGGTTTTATTTCTACAAGATTATTTAAACTAAGTAGATTTAGTTTTGGAGGTAGATGCTTGAGATTATGATTTTACATTCATAATCACTAATAGTGGCATAATTTCTGTGGAAAAATAAACAGAAGTTAAATAAAAATTACATGGTTTGTTCTTCAGCAGAGCATTAGTTTCTAATGTCAAATATTTATAAGTAAAATTAAATGCAAATAAATAATACACAATATTAAAATGGCCAACTACTGATTTTAGATGAGAATACAATTAAAAATTTCAAAGTGTAGGAGAATAATTTCCTTGAGGAATTTAACAGGATTGAAGACATATACAAATTATTCATAGACCTTACAGAATTAAGTAAAATATCAATGTTAACAAAAATCTAGTAACCATAACCATTTGGAAATTAAATAGCAAAGTTCTAAATAATTCATAGGTGAAAGACAAATCAAAGTGAAATTTAGAAAACATTTGGAAATGAAAGCCAATTGAAATTCTGAAGACTGATAGTGCTCTACTTGATCTTGATGGTTGCATAGTTTTCACTTTCTGATGGCTTATTAAATTGTTGCTGCTTTCTGTAAGCTGTGGCTTGTACTGAATTACTTTTTAGTTAAAAATACAAGTTAGCTGGGCATGGTGGCACACACCAATAATTCCAGTGTTCAGAGGCTGAGGCAGGAGGATCATATATTCAAGTCCAGCCTGATCAACTTAGTGATTTAGAGAGATTCTGCCTCAAAATAAAAAAGAAAATTAAAATGAGTTGGGGATGTAGTTTAGTGTGAAGGCCCTGTGTTCAATCCTTACTACTACTAGATAAATAAATAAATGAACAAACAAATAAATAAATGTACATTATTAGCATGTAGCTGATATTTGAAGAGGTAATAATACTATGACAAATAGAGATAACTGATGATGGAATTCTAGAAAATATCAGCATTAATAAGGCTCATAAAGAAGGTAAGTAAGATGATGCAAATGAGTAGGAAACCCAGTTAGTGAAGGTAATAAAATTCATATTATAAGAAAGGAGTAAAGATCAAAATTGCTTTACATTACAGTGAGGTTAAGAGAAATAACACTCCTAGGATAGTGTGTGTTCAGTTAGGCAGTTTGCTACCTCAAGAAATATCAGTATCTCTTAGCAAAAAAGTAGGATTGATGATGGGCAGGCAATTCAGAATATATGCTTTTACCAAATATAGTACTAGCATCTTTTCCTTTAGAGAGCCCATCCCAAATTCTCACACAGTTACTGCATCCACCTTGGGATACTAAATCTCTTGGTTAGGTTCAATCCTTTTCATATTACAAATGTTTATGGGGCACATACTGTGCTCATGGTACTGTTCTAGATTCCTGAGATATGTTAGAGCCAATAGAAAAAATCCCTTCTGTATTGGAGCTTAATTTCAACAAAAGGCCAAGTTGTAGGACCCTTCTGAATTATGTGTCAAATTATGTGTCCTCAGAATGCTGATTGTGGAGGAACAAGTTAAGTATGAGAAATCCCCACTTGGAAACAGAAGAGGATGGAAAACACACACAAGTCACTTTTACAGTGCTCATCCTAACTCCACTGTACAGTCCTTGGAAAACAGTAGTAAATTAAATCTTGAGTACTAGAGGTGGGAAAATCTTTGTCAGGCAAGAGTCACTTTTTTTCCACTGAAATTATTGTACTTTGAGCAACCACTACTTTTAGAAACCTCCTCTCTTTAGATATATTCATTTAAAGATGGTATCCATAATTAATGACTGTATATATTGAAGCCAAAAATAAAAATTACAATGGCCATACTAGTGTAGTATTAAATGAGACATGAATTTCTAAGATGCACCCAGAGAACACTTTTTGGAACCCAGGGTGGTTCCTGAACCATACTTAGATGACACATATAACCCATCACTGGTTTAGGCATGAACAGTTAGGCAGCTCTTGTCTTTGTTTTGAAGCATATACCCTTCTGTACCTTGAGGAAATATTATATGAAAAATTATCTAAAGCAACAGAGAAAAGAAAAAAATAGTAGAAAAGCATGAGTCCAGTTATCCAAATAGCTGTTGATTACCACATAAAATGTTGACATCTCTAAATAGCAATAATGTAGTACTGTGAATAATCTAGGAAGACATAAGTGTATTGTCAATGCTGGAAATTGTCTTAACAGCTCAGCTATTTAAAGCTCAGTGGTTATAATTTATCTGTAGTTCAATAAAGGGCCTTCAAATGCCCCAGTATAATATTCAGGTTTCTAAGCAACTATTTCTATAGCAGTGTACCACTAACCCATGATTAAATAAATTAGCACTCTGAATATGTGGGTACTTGAGTAATAGTCTTTGGGAAAATTTGGAATTTGTTATAAATTTTGCATCTAATTTTTATTTGGGCATTTAATAGTCTAACTAAGCTTGCTTTTAGGATACTAAAATTTTAGGTGTGTTGAACAAAGAAGAAAAACATAAATTTCAATGAAAACTAATGAAGAAGTCAGAATAGAGAAAATAGCTGTGTTGAAGGTTAGGAGATGTTTTAATTCTATCTTCAGATGATAGTCACTATCCAGGCACTAAACAAAGTCTCTGACTAGTTCTTCTTTAGGTGTGGAGATAGGATTCTTAGAGGTCATCTGTCTCTGCATCCTTCTTAGGAGACTTTGGAAGAGAAAGCTCTGAAGCTTACTAGATAAGCTTATAATATATATAAATATATATATATATTCTTATTATATATATATAGTAGTTGGCAATGAAATGAGGATGAATAAAAAAATAAGTAACTGTAGGACTGACTTAAAATTTTGTGGCTTGTAACAGTAGCCAGTTTTTAAAGGGGGCTCATGAATCAGTAAAGTTGTGTTGCATAAGTTGGTATCATAAATACTACTAATTAAAAATTATTAAAGAAGTAAATGTAAAAAGGCATGAGTGCAAGGGACTGAATGGGTCTTGATGCGTGCATGGAATGCTCTTGTGTTTATGATGATAATGTAGCATCAGGAATAATCTAGGCAGATATTAGTGTAATACAATAATGTCAACACACTGCTGAAGCCACTGCCAGAAATTGCCTTACTTTAATAGCTCAATAATCAAAGTTCAGTTAAAATTCAGCAATAGTTTAATAAAGCTCTCAGTGTTTCAAATAAAGTTTTCTAATAACTTCTGCCTACAGATCAGAGGAACTTTGAGATGATAAATTGGAAAACCAAAAGAGTCTGCCACTGTATTCTTTTGATAGAGAAGCGCTATACAATAAGACAGGCCCTTGCTATGCCTCCATTTTTTTTTTCTCCACAGAGTGTTTTGCTTTGGAAATGTAAGTTTGTGTTGCTGTGCTTCTACCCAAAGTATCAAAATGGTTTGTGACTGTTCAACCTGTGTGATCTTTCAGGAATGTTCTGTTAAGCTCTGCCCCCTCTCAGGAATGTTCAGTAACTCTACCCCCTGCTTCAGAGCATGCTTACAAGGCATGTGTTTTAGGAATGTTCTGTATCTCCACCCCTCTGCTTCAGGAATGTTCTGTAACTTCTTCACTCCCCTGCTTCAGTGAGAATGCTCACAAGGCACGTGTTTCAGGAATGTTCTGTATCTCCGCCCCTTTGCTTCAATGAGCATGCTAGCCTACCTGTAGATCCCTATATAAAGAGGCTCTCATTTCTGGTAGAGCACTCAGACTTCTCTGAGCCTGCTGGGGGCTTGAAGGCATAATAAATTTTTTTACTCCACCTCTTCTACTGACTATCGGATTCTGGAGTCTTCAAGTTACGAGAGCTGTGACCCAGAGCTGCCACACTGAGCTGCAATGCAACTGTAACACACAGCCATGCCTCTGAGCTGTGGCACTTAGCTGTGACACTGAGCTGTAACGTTTGGGTATAGCACTGAGGTGCTCTACTGTGCCATAACACTTTCATAGTTGGGATGGAATAATTAATAAATCTCTGAATTTCTGGATAGAATTAAACCATATTTGAATATACTGCAGTAATGCACTTTTAAAAAGAGATCACACTTTGTCTGTGTTTAGAATAGATGCCATACAACAAATATTTGTGGCTTTTTTAAAGAATTAACACATGAGACAAGCAAAAGTAAATGTTTTAGAAATTTGACCTCATCTAATCTATGTAATCCTTATGAATTGATGAGCTAGTAGGATGGAAACAATGCCCACAAGACTCAGGTACATGTATTACTGAGGGATTTACATAGTTCAGTTTTCCCTCTGTGCTTTATCCTGAGCCCAGTGTGGGTCCAAGGCTCCAGCTAGGAAAGTAATACAAGCAGGAAGTGTCTCCTGGGTTACTCTGTCTTCTTGCCCAGGGAATGGTGAAATTGAAAATCTGTCTCTTCCTAGTCTAGAGGTGCTGCTTTCTAGGACTTTCTTCTGGGTTATGATGTTATAGAAGAGCAAGTAGGACAGGGAGCCACAGTAACTGTCTTGCTTATTATTTAATGCTAACTCCAAACAAAGTCTGTGAAACCCAGGGAAAAAACCACAGGCATTGTTTTAAGAATACAAGTTCTAGTTACCTTTTTCATACATTATTCTTGATGTTTCCCTTTATAAAGTCACTTTGTGTTGAGAAACAAACACCTCCAGAACTCCTTCCTATGTCTTTCCCAATCTTGAGTACTGACATCAGGTGTGGTCTTGTCTCTAATTTCTATTTCCAGTGCATGAAATTGTCCTACATGCGTATCAGTTCCTCTTCGAACACAGAATGAACAAGGCTGCTTTGACTAAAACATTCAACCCCAAATGGACCTACTACAAAATTCTTGACTGCTTTTGCTCTTGAGATTAAGAGTGAAATCATTTCATCTTTTTTCTCCTCGCTTTTCTTCTCCCACCCTTTCCTCCTTCCTTTCTTCTTGTTCCCCTTTCACGTTTTCCTCCTCCTTCCCCATTATTTCCCCATCTCAATTCTTCCTATTTATTTTGGGTTTATTGATTTCACTTAGCCTCTCTTTAGTCTTATTGATAATAGAGAAATATAACTCCTAACCTGCTAGGTGTCAGATGTGCTGAGTTCATGTCCTCTGAAATCAAAGATTGAATTCCAAGAGATAATGGAGGTTAAGAGTAAGAAAGTTTATTGAGAGATAGCTCCTGAGAGATAGGACAGATCCCAAAAGTGGGTTGTCACCAAGACCCTTTGTCAAGGGTAATTTATATAGCAAAGTCACAGTGTAGGTATAATATGGGTCAAACTATAATTTTTTTGGGGTCAAACTATAATCAACATTACAAGAAGTATAGCTGCTTAGTTACTAGTAATCCTGTGGGGAAGTGGAGCATGCAGCAAGTTTATATAGTTAGCATCATTAACTTTAGCTTGTCTATGACTTACAAAACATGAACATTTTGGAGCCTGGGATTGAGTTCAGTGGTGCTGCCACCTGCCTTGCAAGCACAAGGTCCTGAGTTTGATCTCTGGTTCCAAAAACAAAAATACCCTAGGAACATTTTGGGAAGGAATAGGTCCAGATGTCCTGGTCACCCGCACCCCCCTTGGTGTCTGATGCATATCTGGGCTTAATGGACAGGCTGGTACTAATTGCAGTATAGTTTCAAGTTCTGCTTATCCCTTAGGAAAGTATACAAATGTGGTCATTGTGACTTTATCTTGAGGACTTGGTTTGTTTGGATGTGCCTCTGGACACAATTCTGATGTCTTTATTTTCACTGACTTCCTAGAGAGTCCAGTCCCTCTCTGTTGGTATATTAATTTCTATCTAATTTAGCTGCCCATAATGTTATCTCACCCATTTTTTTAATTAGTGATTTAAACAGTGATTTAGTTTGCTTTCTAGTATAAAAGGATCAATAGCCTGCAAACGACATATTAAGAAATCAACGCAAAATTTTAAGATGTGGGGGAATTTGGGCAGTAGAAGAAAATCAGTACTGGCTAGAGAATGACATAGACTGTCAAAGAAGTAGAGTAGAGAGCACCTGAATGCCAGCCTTAACCATTACCTTCCACTGTACCTCACCACCTAACTAAATTAATATGATCTGAATACTTTGTCTCAGTGTTGTATTGGTTATGTCTTGATGTCATAGAAAAATACCATTGACTTGCTATTACAGAAATTTACTCTTTTACAGTTCTGGAAGCTAGACTTGTGAGATCAGAGTTCCAGATTCTGATAAGAGCTCACTATCTCCTAGATATCAGGGTATCAGCTTCTCTCACACGGGGGAAGAGAAGAAGTGGGTGGGAGAGGAGGAAATAAAGAGGGAGAGTGTCAAAGGCAGTAGGCTGAATGGTGGCCCAGTTGGGTGAGGTTACCAATGAAAAGAATGCCTGTGGATCAGGCAACAGTCCCCTGTGGGGTTGGTCTTGTTCATCTCAGAGCCATAGCAGTCATGAAGGCACTGTCTCACCCACCCTTTCCTGGACAGTGGGTTGTGCCTGGAACATCATGGGGCTCTCCTGGTGGGCGGGACTTGCACTCCAAGAGGAGATAGCACTCCCTACTTCCTTCAGCATGGCTTCTGCAGCTGCTACACATTGCTTCAAGCTGTCTTTGGTTCACTGCAATTGGTTCACCTGCTGGACAAGGTCTTCTGGCTCCTTCTTACATGGCAGAAGATACTAAAAAACAATCAAAAATCATCCTCCCCGTGGATTCATGGTGGGGGAGAGGAATTTGTGTCTTCAGCATTTCCAAGGCCCACAAACTATCTCGGGGTGTCAGATGGACTGACTACCTCTCAGTTCTCAAGAGATTTCCAAGTTGCCAAGAAAGTTGCTACCAGCAGCCAGGGGTTGGGGGAGAGTAGGTTGCATTGCAGTACCTCCTGGGGGTTCCTCCCTGCTATCTGGTGCTGTTTCTGCAGATACCATGGTGGGGACACTCAACTGACCATCCTGCTAGACTATGCCAAGTGTCAGGGCTGGTATGCTGAAGGGGGACCCAGTCAGGAGAGGTTCCCAATGAAAAGAATGCGGGTGAATCAGATATCACAAGAAAGCAGGAACAAAATTTATTTTACAGCATACTAATTATAGTGCAATTATCAATTTTTCTGAGACACAGTAAGACAAAACAGCTGTGTGACCTTGCATAGCTGTGCAGTATGTGCATGGCCGTCCATGCTGATTCATTACTGTTATAACAAAGTCCATTGTGTGCCTGCACTAAATGACAGAGTTGTATCCTCAGGTGCCCTCACCTGCCCTCAGATGTCCAGGCTTTGATACATCTGCCAGTGCCCCCCTACAGAGAGACAGAGAAAGAATGCTTTGATGTTTCTTATGATATTGGCGCCAATAATTAAAAAACCTACTCTCATGAACCCATCTATGTTAATCACCTGCCAAAGGCCTCACCTCCAAGATACCATCACATGGGGGTTAGCACTTGAACATGTGAATCTTTGGAGGACATAATTCATCCCACAGCAAATGTTTACCAACTATGCCTTAAAGAAGCAATGTTCAAAAGTACAAAATGGAGACGAATTTAGTCTCCATCCATTTTGCTCTCTCATCAGGTCATGGTGTCACAGGCTGTCTCTGAGCATCCATGAGGCTGAAATAAGGAACTTAACTCACCCTTTCAAAATAAGTATGTAGGTTCCACTCCCAGCTGAGAGGAAGGGGCTTCCAGGCCACTGTTCCACCACTCCCAGCACAGAAGAGGTGAGGCACACAGGTGCCAACAGCAACCCCCCACACACCATCGAAATGAGAAGACATATAAACAAGTCTCAAAACCAGACTTCCACATTACCTACAGCAACCACAAAGGGAAATGAGATGGAACACTCTGATACTCAACCACCTGGATTCCCTGAACTGGCAACAAAAGAGGATCTGGAGAAAA
>NW_004624765.1:7258968-7275005 GCF_000247695.1 Heterocephalus glaber | reverse complement strand
AAAAAAAAAAAAAAAAAAAAAGAAAAAATTGGTAGAGGATAAATACTCTAAAAGACTTACAATGCTTGTGACAGGAACTCACAATGAATAAGTAACTGTTTTTCTCCAATAACATCTCTATTGGAAAACTACATTAGTTATAACCATCAGAGACTTCATTTAGAACCACTATTGTATCATTATATATATATATATATATAGTCTGTCTTCTGCAAGTGAATGTATGTAATTATATATATATGTATATATATACATAAAGATATTTACTATACAGTTATATATAAAATGTAATTTTATTGTATTTTATTTTATTCACCTTTTCCTCTTAAGAAGGTTTTATGAATAATTTTTATGTTGTTAGCAATTCTTCAACCTGATTTTTACATAGTTTTTCATTAACACACAGTATATTCTGGTTAGTCACTTGTTTACTGATAGGCATCTGGGCTGGGATATTATGAACAGCGTTACTATGCAGAAAATTCTTGCGCATACATACAGTTTCAAACTCTATTTGAACTATAGAACCTCAATATTCAGGTTTAATTCCAGTGTTGGTACTTTGCCATAAATAAGTGGGTTGGTTTTGGGTTGCAGTTTGGGTACTTGGTTTCTCTCTCTCTCTCTCTCTCTCTCTCTCTTGAGGTAGTGTCTCACTATGTAGATCAGGCTGGCCTTGAACTCATCTTGTAGCACAAGCAGGTCTCAAATTCAAAGAAATCCTCTTGCCTTAGCCTCTTGAGTGATGGGACTATAGATGTGCACCACCATGCCCAGCCAGGGTACTCAGTCTCTAAAATGTTCATCATCCCTGAGCTGTACTCTTTCTCACTATTTTGGAGTCTGAAAATCCCAGAGCAGTGTATGATTGGTCTCTCTCAAGGCCTCTCTTCTTGGCTGGCATTGCTTGTGTTTTTACATGCCCTTTCATTTTGGGCACATTCCTGTTGACTCCTCTTTTTATAGGGATTCTAGCCAAATAAAATTAAGCCTACCCTTAGAGCCTCATTTTGTAATCTAATGAGAAAATTTAAAGAACCAAGGAATAGTGAAGTGGGAGTAATATAATTCATGAATCCATTGATTCATTTTTCTTTCTCTCAGTGAACTCTGCCACAAAGTCATAATACTATCCTCTAGAAAAAACAACTTTGGCCATTAGGCCGAAGCTTCATATTTCAATTACAAAGGGACTAGATAATTTTTAAATTTAATAGTAGACAATGGAGAGCTTGAAGAGGAAGCAAATGAATCAAAAGATGTTGCAGATTTAATTAAGGTAACTGCAGAAAAGACAATAGAGATGTTAGATACAAGTAAGAGTTAGACAAAGATGAGATTTAAAATGAGAAAGGACAAATGAATTGGGTTGGAAGATGAAATTTTGAAAAAGTGAAGGTGTCTTAAAGATAATTAAAAAGAAACTGGTGCAATTCATGAGGCTATATTGAAGACCTACTTGTGCTCAAGATGTGCTACATTGTTCACATGCCTCTTTCTCCCATAGATGTCAAATATATGTACATACTTACTATAATGTGAGGCTTTTCTTTAGAATATAGTACTTTATAATAAAATTTAAGAAAAACATATAGCTGTGTATATTCCTTGTGCTGGATCTGATTCCTTCCTATCCCCAAACTGTCAGAGAATTAGGGGTTATTAATTTATTATTTATTAAGTGTCAAGGAGAGGGACAGCAACAAGTTATTTAGAAAATTAAGTAAGATGAATCAGATTCTACAAACATTTTGAAATATTATGCAATTACAATAACAATGTTTTCTGAATGAGTATAGGAAAGCTAAAAGCTCTGACCCTTTGTATTTTGAGCTTTAAGTATTTAGAACATGCACCCTGCTTAGCAAATGAAAGCATATATTACTTAACTCTCTTTTCTGCCAATTTCATTAAACTATGTGCAGCAGAGTGTTCTTATGTTGTTGAACTTCATTGAAAGAAAAATGTTTGAATAAAACAAAATGAAAATTTAAGTTTAATTTTCCTACAGGAAGATGGTTATTAGTAAAATTAAGAAAGTTCTGGGTGTTCTAGGAAGAAGGCCATGTCCTGATCATATTTTAAGCATCTCTCCTCACAGCTTTCTTACAAAGAAGGTTCAAGATTATTTGCACACAAGGACAACTCTGAGCCAGAGTAGACATATCTTTCTTTTCTTCAATTTTTATGATCTGTGGAGAAGAGGATGAGAGTGTTCTGTGTTCAAGTAGAACTGAAAACAAAACATAGTCATTAATAAACAAAAATGAATCATGAACATGAATCACTAGGCTGAAGAGAAAAATATATTATTAATTTGGTTTTGGTGAAGAAACAAGTTTTAATTCAGTGATTCCAGATAAATTTTGAGGATGCAAATGTATTTACAGGTGTAAGTAAAATCAAACTAAGGAAAATGCTAAAGGAAGGGACAAGCCCTGTTTGACCTTAGACCTAGTGATGAGAAAAAGCTGAACATAACAGAATGTTTGAGCAAACAGTATAACTTTCAAATCTTGGCCTTTGAGTGAATTTTAATTTTCCTCTTAAATTAAGACTTTGATTTTAGCTCTGAAGCTTAATTCCAATACATATGGCATTGCTGCTATGCTTTAGATTTCTTGACCCCAAGAATGAGTAAAGAGTGTGGGAAGAGTTAGGATTCATTTTTGTATACTGCAAATACCAGAGTGATGCGGTATTTGTCAGATATCAAAGGACCACTTTATCTCAAGAGGTTTCACTTTGTTTTCTATTTTGCTCTAAATTTCTACAATTGAAAGTAAAGGTGCTAGGAGACTCTTGAAGTAATGAATACGCTTTTATCACTTCTAGTGATGTTCTCATACTTTTTTTCATGTGGTAAAGATTTCTATATTGTAGCTGTACTTCTGCTCCTTTAATTATTGTACAGAGTATTAGAAGTAAAGATGATAGCTGGTGTTGACCTGTGATGCCCTATGAAACTGATTGCTACAGTTTTTATCAGTTTTTGAGCTGGTTGTTTAAATATGCTTGTATGAAATGGCTCATCACAGAAGTCTATCACAGAAACTGTCAATTACTTGCTAACTTGATTAACAGTGTAACAGGTCAAAAATAAGTCCAAGCTTCTTTTCTGTCACTGTCTTCCTTCCCAGAACAAGTTTCCTTGAAATATGAGATGAAAACAAATATAAAATTAATTCACCCCAATGGAAAAATAAGAAATTTTTTATATGTAACTCACCATGAAAATTATTCCCTGTGTGAGAAAAAGAAATCCATAAATCTAGAAGCACTACTTAGTAATCATTTTGGTTTATTTAGTATGTATAAAAAATAAAATATGTTAACTAATTGAATATTCTCATAATCAAAATAATTAAAATTGCCTAGATCTTGATTTTGAATAAATAAAATACAAAAGATATATTTAATGAAATTTTACAGAAAGTAATTTGATTTGGTGATTCAGAGAATTTCTCACTGATTAAAATCATCATTGTGAGTGATATGTTTCATCCTATTTTGATATTCAAAGATTACTAGTGAATGGAATGTCAGGCAGATCATGCACATGTAGATTAAAAAGCTGATACTGGAGAAATTCAATTTCAAGAGAAATATTGCTAGAAATATATTTGACATATATTAGTAGATTCATCAACTCTAATTTTTCTACTTTTATTTAGCCTCATATGTTCCACATCTGTCTCATTCTGGGTTTTTTAAGGATGTATAAGGCGACTCTGGGTATCATGGAGAAAAGAGATTTAATATAGGAATCAGTGCTGACCTGAATGAGAAAGGAGCTGAGTTTAGGTCTGGAACACAGCCTGGATGGTTGCAACAACAACAACAATTTTAGGCTTAGGCCCTGGGTTGGCTATGGAGGTCACTGCTTTGGAACAAGGGCTAAAAACCCAACTACCACACCTGTGAGCATGACCTCATGGAGCATCCGTAAAGCTGTTGAGTCTGGGCACCACATCTTCCTGGGAATAGTTGTTTCTGCATCACTTCTACATTTCTTATGGTAATTTCTGTCACAAACAAATGTAATTCAGAGCTATATAAGGAAGGAACTCTTGGAAACATAACTCTGAGACACAGAAGGGAATCACTCTTGTGGTGGGGAGTGGACCACACACAAACTAGCCCAGCTACCTCTATGCCAGTGTCTCTCAGACTTACCCATTTTATGTAGCATATTTACCACATCCACCCTAATATCTATTGTCATAATAACTTGAATTTTTAAGTTCACTTATATCACTAACATAAATTCACAGGTTTGCTATACCAAGTACATGAAAATAATGATTTAAATACAACAACAGAGAATATGTATGGCAATGGTTTGAATGTATCATCTCCAAAGATTACTTAGAAGCTTAATCTCCATTGCGATGGTGTCAGAGGTGAGGATTTTGGAAAGTGACTTAGTGTAGTGTGATTTTTAAAAGAGCAGGAAAGAACTATCAGAGGTCCTTTTTTCCCTTTCTATCCCTTCTAGCACATGATGGCACAGCACTGGTCCCTAGCAGGAGATATAGCAAGAAGGTGCCATCTTGGAAACTGACTGGGTCTTCCTCAGACACTGAATCTGCTGGGGTCTTGATCTTAAACTTCCCAACCTCCAGAAATTTTAGAAATACATTTTCATTAATATAAATCACTCATCTCAGGTATTTTGCTAAAGTAACACAAAGGAATGAAGACATATTAAAAATAGAGAAACAGTCATGGCAATATGACCAGCTGCCAACTAGCGTTGTGCTATCAGCTAAACTTCAGTGTTGCTAGGAGATGATGGCCTCCCCTCACAGGAGGATGGGCCTCACCAAATTTTTTCCACAATATCAATATCGGAGAAAGTCATTCTGAAACCACAATGGGTTAAGAAAAACTGAGAGCACTTTGAAATCAAGTATGAACACAAGAAAAACATGAACACTGAAGTAAAACACCATCACTCTCATTCCTCACATCCTGACTCACTAAAGAACTACTGATTGTTTTTAACCAATCAAGCTTTAGTCTCGCTCTATTCTTCTCACTTTCTAGATAAGAATTACTGATACTCAATCCTAGACTCACACTTGCTCTGTGACATCATCCAATACAAGCCAAGTTCTACTTTCTCGAATCCTCCCCCAAACCACAGAATACATACATTAATCCTACAATTCCTTCCTACACCTACCAGAAACCATTCATGGGTATGCACAGTGCATATTTTCTGAAATTTCAGTAAGTCCGTTAAGGCTATTTTATTCAATTATTCTGCCAGAGGTGCTTGACTGATTTTTGATTGAGAAAAACTGACGGTATGTTACTTAAAACAGTCTTGAGTATCTATCTACCTACTTTGGATAAGGCTACAACAGGAAATGTTCACAGGGATTTATCCTTTAATACTATGAGTTTATTTTTAAATAAAAATGTTTCTCTTACCAGGAATACAACTTTTTGCACACAAAGTTTACCTTCTTCCTTCCTTCTCACCTGACATTTCATATGGATACTTGTGTATTATGATCTTGAATTTACCTATTTTCTCCATATTTTACAACTCTAATCCCTTAACACTTGAATGAATGCATCATCATCCTCGAATTTTTTTCAGTTTTATATCATTGCAGTCAACTTTTCCTTTACATATAATGGTAATAGTGTTACTTTTGCAAAACAGAATTGTTAAATTACATTCACTGCCCTGGCACTACATTTACCACTCTCTGCTTATTAGTTCTTCCATTCTGCTTTATGTGAGGAAATGGGTTAATGGCACGGCAATCTTAATAAATTGATCCCAAGGAGCCCTCTAATTAAAGTCTGGAAGCTGTGACTTATGTGGATAAGTATCATGATGCTATCTACTAGCTGTATGATCTTGAGTATGAATTAACCTCTCTATGCTTCATCTGTAAAGTGAGATAACTGTACTAATAACTACCTCTTTAACTATTATATGATATAAATGAATTGAAGACAAGTGAAACATTAATAATACTGCCTGGCATGTAGAAAATACTCAGTGGATCATCATGATCATCATGATCATCATGATCATCATCATCATCATGATCATGATCATCATCATCATCAGCTTCATTTCATATATATGGAAAACAAAGCACAAAGAACTATTTATGTCTAATGTGGGTATGACTCTTTGCCATTCTGTTGTTACATAAATATATATAGTGCCTAGTGTAATGTCCTGAATTAATTTACCATTTAAATCAGGCCCAAGCTTCTTTTATATGTGTTCCATAAGAGAAACAATTGTGCTTTTTTGCACAAGTTACAAACTTCATATGAAAGTAAGTATCAAATAACAAGAGATTCATGTACCTAATAACCCAGGATCCATGATATCTGTTAGAGAATAGAATTCATACTTAAAAATTATTTTTAAGCAACTGAAAATTCTTCCAGTAATTTGTGGAATAATATTATATACTGTCAAGCATGAGATACAGATAAAAGTTAGAAATACATTGATTCTTGATGAGGAATATTTGTGTAATTTCATGATTCTTTTAAAAACCAAGTGCATGTTAGAAATTAAGTTGGCATTATTTTGTCGACATCAAATCCTCTGTCCACATTCATGTTGTACACCTCCAGACGATATGTTTGTTTCCTTGACAATGCTCAATTCCAAAGGCTTCAAATTATTTAATTTTAAAAATAACTAATTTGTAACACTGCATATGTATGTGTGCACATGTACACATGTGTCCTGGAAGCATTAAAATAAGAACTCACAGCAGGTGGCAAATGATCTTTAGAAATAGGCTCCTGCTATGGAAAGCTTGTTTGCCAATATCATTCTGAAACCTTCTGGGACCAGGCAGAAGGGCTCCAATGCTCAATTTTCAAAACAATCGGTTGGTTTGAGCCACTCTACTTCCTCCTGTGCCCCCTCCACATTCCTGTTCCTTTATACACAGTCTTGAAGTTTATATATTCAAACAAAAGACAAGGGAAGTAGGCCATCCAGCACAACAGCTCTGCAATGACCTTTAAAAAGAGAGAAAATGGTCTATCAGATCAATTATGGATGTTCACTTTTTAAAGGGGGAAGGATGATATAAGAGAAAAGACTAAAACTCAGAAAAGGCTAAACTTCCTTCTCATTTCTTCCTGCCCTATTCTCCACTTCTATCCATGGTGATTTTTCCTATATTTAAAAAATCTAAATATTTATCAATCTTCAAATTGTTTCTAGGGCACTTACAGAAAACATATTTTAAAATGACAAGATTTCCTATTCTACAACCTGCAGGTTGCATTCCATTCACTGGCACGGTTTGCTTTATCTCAAATTATTCCCACCCCTATCGTCTTTGCACAATTTCACATTCTTGTCTTCAGCAATATTAGGCTGAGCCCTAACAAGGTTATGCCCTCTCTAGGTACAGGTACTGTCCTGGCTCCAGGACGACACCTGTGCATACCTGGAGTTAGGCTTCTGCCACCTGAGGGCTGGAGGGCACAGCTACTCCCAAAGTGCTTCCCTCCACCCCATGTTTATCTGCCTAGGCTCCCTGTCAGAGAGATCTGCAGGAAGGAGGTTCACAGTGCCCTAGATGGTATCAGAGGTGGAGAGGAATCTTTTCCCAGAGTGCAATATCTGAAAATCAGAATGTACTTCCAATCCAACCTGAAACAGCCAAACTGTACCCAGGAAAAGGAGAGAGGAAGAGGGGGAGGAGGGAAGAAGGGAGGGAAGGGTGGGAGGAAGAAAGGAAAGAAAACGGAAAGTGAGCAACAAAAGAGGGAGAGGAGAATAAAAAATAAGGAAAAGAGGGCGGAAGAGGATGCCTTTGTAGCAGCTCCTGCTGCCCAGAGCTGATCCACCCCAGGCTCACTCCAATCTGAGCACCTCCAGCTCAGAAGGGGGTCAGCCAGGCCGGAAGCCCTTGTCTACAGGGTCATCTTATTTTCACCCAACAAAATGACAGCAGAGGGCCTCCTCTACTGATGTACTTGAGAAATCAGGAAATGGAACCTCAACCCCTTGGACACCCTTCTTTTCCTTCCTCGAATCTCTGTATGACGGGGCTCCAGTGACTCTGCAGTGAAGGAAGCTGCCAGCTTCACTTGCACACACCCAAGGCCAGGCGTATCCAGACAGACAGAGGAAGACTGGGGAGCATTAGGACAGACAGATTCTTGTCAATAAAAAACGTGCAATGTGAGAGTTTGCACAGCTAAATTTTACTCCCAGCTTTTCTAGTCAGATTTACTAATTCTGATTTGAAAATAGTTGCTGACATCTGGTATATGCCAAGCACTATCTCAGGCTCTGGGAATCCATCAGTGGGTAAAATCAATAAAATTATGTGTTCTCATGGAGCTTATATTCTTGTGAACCAGGTTTTGGTGATTCAAGGAAAAGTGTCCCTTTGACACTCCTCCTTCTGTTATTTGATTAGTAATTCCTGTCCAATGTAAGAAGACAATAATGAAAGAGACTGCAGAAGTCTTTTGGGACACTGTAAAGAATTTAGCACATATAAAGTGTTAGACTGTGTTGAATGAAACTTTACAAAAGAAATCACCTTGGAAGTATTTTTAGGGTTCAAAGTCCAACTGAGAAGCATATAGACATTTAACACTGAGAATATCTCATACTTTGCCTCTGATCAGCTAGAAAACCTAGCTGGAAATAAGAGTCTTAAAATTTATTCTAAATTTTGAGTTTCAGTGTCTCTTTTCTTCACACATAGAAGTCAATCTCAGAACTTCTAGAATTGTATTTTTTTCCTCTCCCTGCCTTGAGAAATCACATCCTCCCTGTATGTGATAGATGACTGCAAATAAATAGGCAACTGAAAGGTGAAAAGTTTTCATAAGCAGTATTATGACTTCCCAGAGAACTGGAAAGTAGATTACTTTAGGAACATGGGAAAGATTCCCAACTTTAGAATTTGGTTATATTAAATATAAACCCTGTCCTCTATTTTATTCACACTTAATGGTGTTTAGAAAACTTCCTGAAGCTCTTAAGACCACTGAAATTCTACTCAAACCAAATTCTAATTAGTTTTCAAAGTGACTGTGACAGCTATCTAGAACCTGTAATTGTGGTCCATAAAGTACTGGCATAACAGAGCTTAACACCCAGACAACCATCAAGACAGCAGCATCTGTGCAGCCTTATCTGGCCAAGTCACTTGTGGCTCATTACGAGGGTATCAGACAGTATCTTGAGTCAGGACTGACTCAGAGGCCAAGGCTTCTACTGAAGTTTGATCAGCTTCCACAATATCATAATGGCCCACATGTTCTTCTACCTACTCTATTGCTCTCTTATATTTGTACCATCATTACTGTGAAAAGAGATGAATCTACAGTGTAGGGATGGGATATCCTGGAAACATCTACAAAATCTACTCCAAGAATTGGATAATCATAGCAAACTGTTCTATATTACTGTTAGGAACAATGCTACATAATTTTAGGGTAAAATCATTTGGTTAGCCTAGTTCTCTTGCCTACAGCCCAGCTATGGAATAACTCCATTTTGGCCTCCAGTCACAACTGAGACCTCAATGATCCAGTGATGCTGTGATTCTCTAGGACAAGAAACATCCTGGGAGCTGAAAACATCCTGGGAGAACAAACATCTATTCATTTTCTCATTGGTCTTGGACTGTTACATCTTGTTTACCCAGGACGTACTGAACTCTCTGCAAGTCATTTGTTACGTTTGTTTCTCCCGATGTACTGAATAAAAGGTGCAGTAAGCTGGGGGCTTTTGTCTTTGCTGCCCAGAGCAGCACTGATCAGGCCCAAAGCTCAGCTTCTTCTCAGCCTCAATTTTCTACCTTTCCTGTATTTTGCTGTGTGCTGCCATGGCTTGCAGGAGACTAGGACTTACTGCAGAGGTTCTGGTAACGTCCCCTTCCCCTGTTCTCTACATATTACTTATACACTTATGATTTACAGTAACCTTCTATGACAAATAAGTCAGTTTGGTATTGGTCCCATTTAGACTAAATTTAGAGAATATGCTCTTAATCCCTAGGCTGTGCTGCCAAGTAAAAAATAAAATGGTGATAAAAACAGGTTTGCTGTTAGCCTAGAGCAGTATTACTAAATCTAAGAAGCCCAGATCTTCTCCTGAGGTCAGAAAAAGTATGAAAAAAAGGCCCCAATTCTGCTCATTTTTTTCTGTAGATTGAGAAATAGATCCAAGAACCTAACACTTGACTCTGAGCATCTAAATGTATTCCTTAGTGGGTGTGAGGGCAAGCTCTGATCAAATATAGTTCTAAATGAAACACAGTACAAATAGCAAAAAAGATAAAACAGATTTTTTTTTCTGACTAGAAATCTTTTTTCACTTTCAAGGTAGGTATTCCAATTTGCTCTAATATCATTTCTAGATTCCTTTTCTTAAAAGATTCAGCTGAGATGAACATCAAGACTTGTTTGTAAAAGCAAGAGATTATACCAGAGTTACAGCAACTTTGAAATGGAAATCTAATGATCAGCTACTGTTGAATTTTATGTAGCTATGCACAAAGAAGTGAAAATCCTTACATTCTATCTACTTCCTGTATATATGAAGTTGAAGGCCTTAATTACCCTATGCTCTTGTCTACCTACTACCAATGAAATTTCCTGTCTTATCTCTTTGCTATTTTTATCCCTATTATGCAGACCAGTGGGAATTCTGTCTGTAGTTGTTGCTTTTAATTTCTATGGTTTGAGAGGTACTAGTGAAACCACTTATATTTTCTTCTAGGAAACTTGGAGGTAGAATAAGTTTATTTTAAATTTTCATTATGAGAATGTGTGGAATGTTCAACAGTTGCAGTTTATTCAACACAGAGAGAATTATCTCACAAGTAGACCAGCTTGTTTGTAATCTAAGACACGGCTGCTTCTTAGAAGAAACATTGAGTTGAATACAGCTGCTGCTTAAACACTGGTGGGTGAATCAAACATAAACATTATTGCCTGATAAAAATATTTATTATTGCCATGAATAACCAAAAGACTGCATGCATTTGCATGTTGCTTTTGTCTTATGTGCAGTTACCTGGGTGGCGAGCTGTCAGCAGTTTTATGGAGACATACACTATGGGCTTTATAAAGTATATTTTCCTCTATTGCAAGTAATTAGCTTGTTTAAAGGAAAAAATATTTGCTGGCTCAATAATGGTGAATTTAAAGTTCTGGAATCAATTTCACTGTTATCAGGTGAAAAGCTCCTCTGATATCTGACTTATCTAAAAAGAAATTATTTCAAGTGTTAAGAGAAGACAGTGATCACTGACCACTAACACAACTTCATTTTGTTTACCTTAATAATCCATTTAAAAATATTAATAGTCTCACCACTAAGAGCAGTCTTCCCATATGTGCAACTGTTTCATATTAGTCTTGTGTAGGTGTTAGAGGAATGGATTTATCTGTAATCTCTTTCAGAAGACCTAACCTTTCTTAAATTTTGGAAACAAAAGTTTGGTGCTCACAGTGCCATTTAGAACTACCCTTTTTTTTCCCTTTAAATTCTTTTAATGGTACATTTTAGGTATATAATATGTTTATGTTTATTATTGGGTGCTTGTATCTGTACATGATGTATCTTGGTTTTCATTTTTTTCCCCATTACCTGTGTGCCCCTCACCCCCTCCACCCTTCCTTATTTACAAAGACTTTGTTTCCATTTTTTTCTTTTCTCATAATTTTTCCTTTCCTTTCTTTCCTTTCCCAATCCCCTCCCACCACCCCTACCCCTTTGGACCTTTTCCTATTTCAAAGTATCAATTATTCATTATTAATCCTTTTAATCCTTATTTATACTTTCATTTTCTCACACTAGAAAAACTATTCCATATTTACATATGTGTCCTATTTATTTCACTTAAGAGTATGGCCTCAATATGCATCCACTTAGCTATAAATGTCTCTAGTTTCTCCTTCTTTATGGCTGAGTAGTACTCCATTTTATTTTAAAAAACCCACATCTTCTTTATACAGTTTCCATTTGATGGGCACTTGGGCTCTTTCCAAGCTTTAGCTATTACAAACTGTGCTGTTATAAACACGGGAGCACATATATCTCTGTGATATGATTCTTTTAATTCTTTTGGGAAGATACCCAGCAGGGGAATAGCTGGGTCAAATGGAATCTCTATCCCTAGTAGATCTACCCATTTTTAACAGCTCATTTCATAACATATTTCTGTTTTAAGAGATTGGTGTTATTTTTGTACATTGTTTTCATATATGTAGATTCTTAAATGAAATCTTTTATACATTTTGTCTTTGAGGCTTTATAAGGATTTAAAAACACACATCTAACCTGCTACCTTAGGGAGATTTCAACATCAAAAAAATCTTGTTCCACACAGTAAGGACAATGAAACTATAGTGGTTAAAGTGGAGTTTATCAGATAATTTTTGTCATACTGAATTTAAATTTTTATTTACAAAATTCATTTTAATCCAAATGAAAATAAGCATACTTTTTGTTGATATTCTTTATATTTATACTGAAATTTAGGACCGGTTGTAATGTTCAAATTGATATGAATTCTTGTTGATTTTAAATGGACTGTACAATCTACAGTACTTAGGGCTGGGGATTTAGCTCAGTGGTGCTGCCGCCTGCCTTGCAACTGTTTGATCCCCAGTACCCCCTCCCCCCCCAAAAATTCAATTTCCTCACAATCTACAGTACTTAGATATTTTCTTTCTTTTCTCTGGGGGAGTTGTCCTTATTCCATCTTCTTGTTCTTGGAATGTGTTCTAGAAAAGAACAGTCAGTGTGCTGCACTTGAACCTGGCAGATGATCTACTCAAAAATCTCAATAAAAGAACAATTTATCATATATTCTAGTAATCAAAATTTTTCTAATATTAGTATTTTCTTGCAAGACATACTTAAATACTCTATTATTTATATTTACATAACAATAACACTATAATATATTGTTCAAGTAGATATCATCTCAGAATATATTTTAACAATGGCAAGACATCTCTAAAATCTTATTGCAAGCTTTCAATTTATAAGTGTTTGTTTCTGAAAATGTATTGTACCATGCGTTTTCTGATAAGAAATAATATCTTAAGAAGCATAAGATAAAAACACACGTTTAACTTGTTACCTTAGAGAGATTTCAACACCAAAAAAATATTGTTCCAAACGGTAAGGACAATGAAACTATACTGTTAAAAGTAGAGCTTATCAGATAATTTTTGGAATACTACGTTTAAGTTTTTACTTTCAAAATTTTATAATTTAATAATTATTTACTAAGAAACTTTTTATTTCCTTATTTTTAAGTGTGCAATTCTAACAATATATTCACACAGAAATCATATTGGACTTCATATTTTTGAAAGTTTTTCATCAATTTTTGTCTCCAAAAATTTGTCTGACTTTGCTAATGTCTGGCTTTTCTAGCTAATTCCATGTACATTTATAGCAGCAATTGAGGAAAAGATATTAATCTGAAGTAGAAAAAGAGGCAAATTCTTCTAAATAGATCATATTAACCTTAGTAAAACTAAGGATGGTAGGATTCAGGTAAGTTAGCAAGTGGAGTTTTTGCCACACAACATACCCTCAGCCAATAAGCACCAAACCCTGTCTTGTGAAGAACTTCTAGGCCCCATGGAAGATGTTTTAAATGTTCCTTTCCTTGTAAAGTCTCCTGTGTTGGCCCCAACAGATGGACGGGCTTTATCAACCATATTTCTAATAAAAATTTCATTATATTTCTTGTCACATTCATGGCAACTTTCCATGTATACTCTCTCTGACTGTGAGCTTGTGGATAGCACATTCCTATATACCTGTGAGAATCAAAGGACTAGGTTCAATAGCCAAGGAATATAAGAGAATGTAAAGAGTAGAACTTGAAAAGTAAGAAACCTATCTCATAAAATATGCTACTGCCTCTGCCATTGAAAAGAAAAAAAGTCTAACAACTCAATATTCAATCTCTAAATATTAGTTTGGAAGCATTAGGCATTTTTATATCCATTTTACTTGAGAGTGACTCAACATCCAAAAATTATAAAACTGGCTTTGTATGAAAAACAATTTTTGAAACATATTTAGTTTTGTGAGTAATACAGAATTAGAGATATCATCTTCCCCCAGCTGTTGAGCTGTGAAAATAAACTAAAAATACTAATTTGGAGTAGACTAAAATGTATTCTCGGTATTTCCCAAAACCTAGTAGATAAAACACATCTGTTTTACCTTTGGGCTACTTTGAACTTTCTCTTTTCCACTTATTCATATATATTTAAGGTAGGTATTATTCTATTTTATGCCATTCTCATTAATTTGAAAACTGTGTTATTTTTATTGTTTTATTATTGAGGTCAAGAAATGTTCACTTCTCTCTAAGGAAAACAAAGCATTTTCTTATGTTAGTAGGAAGCTAAAAAAGGCAAGAGAAAACAGATTATCAGCAACAATCTTTCATTGTGATAGAAGATGAAATTCACAGTTTTTGTTATGGTTTCTTGAGCAAAATTCAAGAAAAATACTCAAAAAAGTGGGCGGTGTTTTAAGAAATATTTTGGCAAAGGGTAAGAAATATATATAGTCCTGGTTATAATGCATTTACTATTTATGAAGATGTACTATGTTAAAAGTTCTTTAAAAATTTGCATGTGATTATCTTGGTGAGATGAAAAAAGAAAAAAATTAGAATGATCTATAAGTATAAGGGTTTCCCCCATAGACCATTAGTATGATAACTTAAATAAAAATTAATGTGTAACCTTGCAAATTTAAATACTGGATATATGTTATTTAAAAATTCTCATGGAGCATTTTGATTTTTGAAGTACAATAAAGTTGAATCAGTAGTTTATCACTTATTGTCACTTACAAGACATGAACTTCCTCTTTTGATGTAATTGTCTGGGAGGAGAGGTCTATTTTTTAAGAGACCTGATGAGCAGATATGAGTGAGTAGGAGTGAACCTTCTAACATGGGAACAGTGGCTTCTGAGGCAATACTTTAATTAACATTAAAACCTCCTCTGCAAATCTTATGAAACAGCCACATTGTAATCTAAGAACATCAAGATAATCCATCTGTTCCTAGCTATGTTTACCTAGAGAAAAGAATACCTGGGACAGGCAAATATCATCACTCTAGGGGAGCCAGAAAAATAAATATAGACATGGGATACCCATACAATCTATTTTATTTTCCTTCAACTTTGGGTTAAGAAGTATTCAAATCTATTGGTCCTAGCTGATATCAGAGGGAATTGGACAAAGAAGTCCAGAATTCATTCTATTTTACACCCATCTTATTTATCAAAGCCAATGTTTCTAAATTTTAAGAGTGCTAGAGGCCTGATTATTGGTGCTAAGTCAATGAATTCTAGCCTTCTGTTAGGAATAGTCACAGTGTATTCCATAAACTGGTGTTTATGTTATTCCCACCTCTTAAGCTTTCAATGAGATAACAGAACCAGAGAGAAACTAAGTAAGACTTTGGTTATTTTCTTTTTATCATCCTACTGTTTATATATATATATACTTACACATTTTTTAAAAAATGTTAACTTTTTAATCTGTTTTGACTGAGACCAATCTCCTGGTTTTATGGATTAAGTTAAGGAAAATAATGAACTTTCAACCCTAGAAGGTAAAAAAGAGATTTGAACCCACTGAAATCTCTCAATTGTATTTAAAAGATTCAATTAATCTTTGATAGGTTGAAATCCAGCTTTTCCAACCCCATTTATTAAATACTCTCTCTTTCCTCCAATGAGGGTGGTTGGCTCCTTTGTCAAAGATGAGGTGGCTGAGTGTGTCTGGAGTTGTTTCTACATCTTCTAATCCATTCCATTGATCCTCAGGTCTGTTCCTTTGCCAGTAAGATGCTGATTTTATCACAGTAGCTTTGTAGTATAGTTTCAAATTGGGGATTGTGATACCCCCAGCCATGTCTCTGTTGCTTAGAATTGCTTTAGCTATTCTAGGTCTCTTATGGTTCAAAATGAATTTTTGGATTGTTTTCTCTAGTTCTGTGAAGTATATTGTT
>NW_004624765.1:7231360-7252363 GCF_000247695.1 Heterocephalus glaber | reverse complement strand
TGATTAAAATGAATAATTGATAATTTGATATAGGAAAAAAGGTTCAAAGACGAAGAAGTGAAGGGGGGAAGGGGAAAGGAAAAGAGGGAAAGGAAAAACTATGAGAAAAGAAAAAAAAAATGGAATTGAAGTCTATGTAAATAGGGAAGGGAGGAGGGGGTGAAGGGCACACAGGTAATGGGGAAAAAATAAGAACCAAGATATATCATGTACACGTACAAACACCCAATGATAAATGTAAATGAATTGTATACCTAAAATGTACCAATAAAAGAACTAAAGAAAATTAAGAAAATTAATTCTTCAAAAAAAAAGATTCAATTAAAGGCAATATTTATTCACTATATAAAATGTAAATTTTGAGCATGGCATTAAGCCATGTTAAATTATTTGAGCATGGTATTAGCCATTAGCATGATTATCTGAGCATAGTATTAAGAAAAATTAAATTTTCCTGAATGCCAGTGCAAAATCATTATTTTTTTTGGACAGAGAAAGATTTTTAATAACCATCAGAATAAAAATGATGTTTAATATTGTTGTAAATGTTCCATTAAAAACATCCATTAGAGAATGCTATCTCTGCATTTGAGGTAATATCATTCTTTTATTCTTGTCCTTTAATATACCCATTCTGCATCCAAACCAGTAACTCTATTAGTTGCTTCATGTTAAAAGAATCAAGATGTCCTCGCAGCCATCATTTTGAAGCAATGGAAGAAGAAATTGTCTTCCATATTGGTCAGCTTTCTCACTCCTGGACAAAATACCCAACACCCATAATTTAAGGAAGGAGAGGTTTATTTTGCTCATGGTTTCAGAGGGTACAGTCTCTAATTAGTTGGCACCGAAACAGAAACATAATGGTGGAAGGGCTTGGAGGACCAAAGGTGCTTAGTTCATGACTAGGAAGCAGAACATGATACACTGCCAGAGAGGAAAGGGTGAGAGACATACCTTTAGATATACCCCAAATGGTGCTTTACTAATACCCTGGATGGCTCCCAAGCCAATCAAGTTACCAGTTCACCTCAGTGTCACACCTCCCATGCCTCTTTTTAAAGAAACACAGGTCATTTTGACAGGAAAATTTCTAGTATTAATTTAACATTTTAAAAGCCAAATTGGAAGATGAATTCTAAATATAACACATTTTATTTGGTTAAATTTATTAAATTTAATCAGTGAAAAATCTTTGATGTATGAATTTCTTGGCATCTCATTAGGTTATCCATATTTAAACTATATCTGTTTTCTTTTCATTAAAATTAGTTTCATCTAATTTCCTGTCAATTTAAGTAATGAAATTTCTTAAAAATGATGTCAAATCATTTCCTTAAAGATAAATCATTAGTCCATTCCAAAACAAAGAAATTCTGAATAATATTCTAGATTTGTTGATTCTTTTAAACTCTTATTTTTGCCTAGTTGGATGATTACATTTCAAATATTGTATGTTTTAAACATCATGTATTTTTGATATTATTTTCTTTTGCCTTCTCTTCTTTTTTTCTTTGGTATCCCTCTCTTTCTTATTCTTATATCTTCCCTCTTTTCCTTTCATTTTTACATGTAGATTATATTTATGAAGTAACTTATATATAAAAGAGAATAAGAATTAACCAGTTTTTTAATCTAAATAGTACTTTTAATGGAAAAGTCAGGTTAACCTTCACCAAAATTGTGTATAGAGGATCCAAACATATGCTGTCAAAATATTAACAGGTTCTGACATTTTCTCAGCTTCTCCTGATCTCCAATTACACTTCTCTCTCTGCATCTTTTTTCTACTCTCACAAATATCCTCTCAAAACCTCTTAACCACACTCTGTACTCTAGCTACAAAAAAAAAATTCCAATGGATTTCTATCTCCTGTCAGATTGTCATCTATTTCTGTTTCTCTTTCCTTCTTGTCTCATTGACTTATGCTTTCCCTTTTGGTTCTTCTTTTTGCTTCCCTCATCCCACCACATCCCTATCTGTTTGAAGCAGTATAGTATAGACTCTGGAGGCATTGATGAAAGGGTGAAATTGTTAAAGTGAGTTATAATGTACATAATTGATGTATGGTTGGATCTGTTTACATTGATATAACCAATAGGGATTCTTTCCTGAAAAAGAGTGACTGGGTCCAGTCCCATTAAACCTACTAGGTAGAAGAGGTAGATAAATAGATAAAAAGCAACCAAAGTGAAGATTATATCACCAAGAGGAAGACATGAAGAGATCGCCATATTAGCCAAAGTCTTTTCACTGTAATTGATCCTCAATTCTCAAAAAAAAATTATAAGCATGAGAAAACAAGATAACAAAATACCTCCAAAAACTCCTGGCTCCAACAAAGCTGATTAAAAGAGGCATCCCTGGGGAGGAAATTAAAAAAAACACAAGCAAAGATCTGGTTTATAAAAAATGATAAAAGAAACAAACAAAATAAAGTATTTGGGAGCTCAAAGATGATATACCTAAAGACAATGGACTTAATAAATAAAATGATCAGTGAGCTTAGAGAAGACACAAATAAAAAGCTAACTGAGCTAATCAAAGCAATAAGAAACATGAATAACCAGGTTAGCAAAGAAATAGAGTTCATAAAAAAAAAAAACAAGACAAAAAATTCTACTGAAATTATGGGCAGCAGAAGTGAGCAATATAAGAGAGTGTCAGAACAAGAAGACAGGGGTGATATGGGTCATCATACACTTACAGATATCTTAAAAACAACCAGAGATCATGGATCCAACAGCTGCTAGATGATGTGAAGAAGACTAAGCTAAGATTAATTGGAATTTGAGAAGAATTAAAATATGGCATAAACAGCCTGAAAATCTGTTTACAGAAGTAAATAGCAGTATACTTTCCATGTATGGGAAAATAGCTCAATATACAGGTAAGCAAGGCATTTAGAACCCCAAATAGACATGATCAGAAAAGTCCTTCTCCATGACACATTATAGTTAAAATATCAGCAGTCCAAGATAAGGACAGAATTTTAAAACTGTTAGGGAAAAGCAACAAATCACTTATAAGGTAAACTATTAAAATTACTGCAGATTCGTCACCACAAACACTAAAGCCTAGGAGAATTTGGCGGAAAGTCCTTCAAGTCCTAAAAGAAAACAACTTTCAGTCAAGATTATTATAATCTGTAAAACGTTGTTTCAAAATTGATTGGGAAGAGCCAGGGATTTAGCTCAGTGGTTCTGCCGCCTTGCCTCGCAAGCACAAGGTCCAGAGTTTGATCCCCGGTATCCAAAATTGATTGGGAAATTAGGTCCTATGACAGAGAGCACCTTAAGAAATTCATGACTACTAAACTAGCACTACAAAGAATACTGAAGCATATCCTAGACAGAAATAATGAAGACAACAATACCAAAAGTGTTTACTGGAATTAATAGAGCAAGGAGGGTGAATAGATAAGCAAAGGGGAAAAGAATCATAAGCAGAAAAATAATCCAATGGCAGGATTCAGTTAATACTTTCAGTAAAAACATCTCAGTATAAATGGTCTCAATTCTCCAATCAAGAGACATAGATATGCAGAACTGATCATAAAACAAAACTCAATGCTATACTGCATATAATAAAGACATTTAGTATTTAAAGCAGCCCAATTAAAAAAAATCAAAGGCTAGAAAACAATTTTTCAAGCAATGGTAGCCTGAAAAAAAGCAGGAATAGCTATCCTATTTTCAGAAAAAGTAGACTCCAATCCAAAACTTACAAGAAGAGAAAAAAGTCACTGTGCACTGGAAAAGGGAGCAATTTGACAGGAAAAGATGACAATTGTAAATATATATATGCACCAAATACCAACACACTTACCTTTATATAACTAATAATACTGGACATAAAAGATTGGATGTACATTTACACAATCATAGTTCAGGAGCTCAATACCCAAATTTCACAAATAGATAAACTACACAAAAAAACCAACAAAGAAATATATGACTGGAACCACACTTTTGAATAATGGACCGAATAGGTATGTATAGAGCTCTCAACCCCAAAACAACAGAATATATATTCTTCTCATCAGCATATAGAACTTTCTCAAAAACAGACCATATACTTGGCCATAACAATTGGTTAAATAAATGCAAAAGATTTGAAATAATCCCATGCATTTTATGAGATCATCGTGCAACAAAACTAAAAATCAATGCAAAGGTAGCCACTGAAATTTTGTAAACATCTAAAAATTTTAAAATATGCTCTTGAATACTCAGTAGTGCACAGAAGAAATTAAACACTTCCTAGAATCAAAGAATGTAACTACACTATCCCGGAACCTGTGGGACACAATAAAAGCTTTCTTGCTCTGCACATGGTTTAGGAACATCTTTCAATTTTGTTTGTAACATTTCTGTTATGGACTGATGACTCATAATTATTCGTTTGTGCTCAAATACACAGCATTAACATCTTACTGAATGTCTCTCCCTTTGTGGTCTAAATTTACCATAATAGATTTTGGAAAACCCAGTTGTAACCATGGGATAATAGCTTCTCCAGTACATGCACGGTATCCTAAAGAGCATCATTCCTTTCATACAAAGTATGATGGTTGGCTCATGTCATATCTGAAGACATACAGCATATAAGAGGAGGAATATGTAAAACAAATGATTTCAGTTACAGTTATGCTTATAGCACTGTTATTTGTAAAACTTTAGTTGTCTCAAAAAAGGCATCTAGTTATATTATCTAAATTGTCTCTTTTTCTTACTCACAGAAGAAATTTGTCTCTTGGGAACAAATGTGTCCAATAAAGTGAAGCAAAGTGGTACAGGAATGGGAATATAATATTTAGTAAGGGGACCATTAATAGTAATGATGAAAGGAACACTTATACCCTCTTCTACCTCTTGATTTCTGGATCTTCAAATCCTGGTTGTAGAGGGAGTATTACCATAGACAGATACTTCTCTAGAGCACATATGAAATTTTGCAGAGCATCTCCTCATCCATATAAAGTATGGTCACCACCTGGCATTGCATTTATGAAAATAAAGGTTTGGGTTATTGGAAAAGAATGTTCAAGAGTGGAGAAAATATGTAGCTGAAAAATGATAGAGAACAACACGTGCAAGAGGGCCTTTTAAACCATGTTCAGGACTTTGTGTTTTACTTAAGGGAACATTAAAAGATTTCAGGAAGTGGAGTGGCCTGGTCTAAATTGTTGACTTTGTCTTATGTTTCAGCAGCCATTTTGGTTGGTTTATGTTGACTGGGCTGTTTCTGCTCAGAATGAAAATCAGGAGATGAGTTATGACACTATAAACATTCAATACAAGAATATACAGTTGATCGAGTTAGAGTGAAGTGGAGATGAGGAAAAATAAAGGAATTGGAATTCTTTTTATTTTTAGAGATAACAAATTTTGATATTGAAACTGACGTCTCTACATCATGTGCCTGGCTGACTTGATTGACTGGACCATGTACTGAGATTTAAAATATGAGACAGAGCAGGCTGGGTGGGAAATAAAATCAAAATCTTCACTTTGATATGTAATGTCTGAGGTACCTATTAAACCCTCAATTGTAGATGTTAGGCAGCATGTGGGCTTATTGTGATTTTAGCAATCAGAATAAACATTAAAGTTGAAAGATAAATTGTACCGTTACCAGCATACAGTCAATGTTTAATGTATGGAACTAGATGAATTCACCAAGGAGATAGTAATAGAAGAAAGAAGATGGTTAAATATTGGCTGTTGAAAAGTTCCATATTTAGAAGTCAACAGAAATGGAGGTATCAGCAAAGGAAATTGAGTTAGACAGAAATCAGGAAAATGTGGATGCCATGAGAACCTCAGAAATAAAATATTCATAAAGAAGGTATAGCCAAAGGTGTTTATTCTTTTGATAGGTAAAGTAGCTTTAAGATAGAAAATGAACAAAGGTTTGGTTGGAACTTGTCATATTAATGAAGCACCCATTGTGTTGTGCATACCCTCTTCAAAACATCATATGAAATTGATGGGCAAGTCAATTCCAGTAATACTTTTCCTCAAGAAATATCTTAGTTCAACCTTTTTATTACTCTTTTTAACCTAAGATATTATAAAAGCTAAAATAAGAATATAAATGCTTTCATAAGACTTTACATACAAGATTATAAAACAAAATCATCATGTTATATTTGAGAAATTTACTATGTTTGTATTTAATTCACAAAGATTTAATAGGTCAACAAAACTAGTCTGTATGAGAAAATGGAGAAATCTTGTACTTTTATGCACAGGTAGTGGTGAAATGAATTGACAGAACTGTATGAAGAGCTGTCTAGCAATAAAAATTAAAATATAAAACAAAAACTTTTCTTTCAATATGTTCAGGGAAGAAGATGTGCTGGGAGGCACTGTCTAACATTTATTATGTCATAACATTTATTATGCTCATCTTCCATAGTTCTCACAACTCATATTAGGGTGGTAATGTGCTCAGCCAAAATAATCTGTTTATTATGTTCCTTTGCAGATTTGTGTGTTCAAGTCCTAAGTACTTACCACTTCTTTTTGTGTGGAATTTGATGGGAAGGAAATCTTGGAAAAGTCATTACTAATACACAAAGAGCTAGTCTCCCTTAACTTTTCATCCTTTCGTCTTGCTTTCTGATTGTGATGCTGTGATGATTAAGAGAACTCTAGAAGATATCTTGGACCATTAGGCAGTCTTAAATATAGAAATTCTGAAGAAAGAGAAGAACAGAAAGACCTTGGTTTAGTATCATCACAGGGCTACTATGCTAGGCAGGTGCTACCTGTTTCAAGACTTTTGAATCTTTAACATGATCTAATCTTGTATAGTGCTTGCTAGTCTATTATTAACTGAAGAAATATTTCAAAATTCGTTTTAACTGATATTTGTTTGATCACATGAGAAAATGATAATTTGGATTGGACTATTCCAGAAGCAGCCTCTAAACAATGATCTAAATCTCCATATTTAATCTGGAAAGTGATTAATCTTCATATTCTTAAAGATTACAATCAATCCAAAAAGCTGTGGAAGTCAAATAAGGATGATAATGGTGTCGCTGAAATAATTTACATATATCAGATTTTGCTATAAGAAATTAAGGCTCAAGTACCTCACAGGCACTACTGAAATTCCCCATCTGAGTATAAAAACTGGGATATTCATTCGGTAACTTCTAGTCATCATTGCTTGAGAGCTTCTCCTTAGAACAACTCTTCATCTAGAGGCTCTGAGTAGCATTCATCTCTCTTCATTCTCACCAATTTTAGACTCTTCTCAACCTAAGAAAGTACTTCTTTTGGTCTAAGTTTCACTCAATGGAGTAACCTAGAATAATCCCTAAAGATTTTATCATCTGGCTACTGAGATCCTGTTGGGCCATAATTGCGAACATCATACATTCACAGCCACCAAGCATATTTAAAATTGCCCTGGAAACTCTCAAGTTCTATACATCTTCTTGACATTAAAAGGCAAAATAGCACTCCAAAATTGGAAATATGTAAATAATGGGAATGTAAAATTACCTTCTAACTTTGTTGCAGACATTGAAGAGAAATCTTGGACAATTATTTCCCATTTCATAGTTTTCTTCCAGGAAAAATTAACATATCTGCTTATAATTTATTATCCTAGTCTCTATGTTGCAATGTTTTAAGATTTTCACATCTAAGTTTATGAGAAAAATTGGACTATAATTTTATAAACATAGTATTCTTTAAGGGGTTGGTATCAAAGAAGACTTCTAAACAAATATATACAAATATATTAATAATTGTATATTATCTTTTATTTAAAAGAATATATGTAAAATTAGTGCTGTTATTAAATTATTGGGGAGAATTCAAAGTCTTTGGATTTAAATTTTTGTTCTTTCTTCTCTTTTCTTTCTTTCCTTTTTTTCTTTTTTTGGGACAGGGTCTTGCTGTGTAGTTTAGGTTGTCCTTGAACTCACTATGCAGTCTAAGCTGACCTTGAACTCATGGCCATCCTTCTGCCTCAGCCTCTGAAGTGCTGTGATTACAGGTGTGGACCACCATGCCCATCTTGAATTTAAATTTTCATACTGGGACAGATTTTATTTCAGATTCAATTCAACTATTTGATGTGGGTATTATTATTGTTTCTTTTTCACCACTTTGGTAAGTCTAATTTTTCCAGGAATTTGCTTTTTGCATTTACAGTTTGAATAATCATTTAATCCAAAAGGCAAGTTGCTTGGAAATAGTTCTGTGGGAATAAAAGAGATTTGTGTTCCAGATTGTGGTTAATATTAATGTGTTTGCAAATACCACAGGTAGGGAACACTTGCCTGTTGTGGTGATTACACTTTTGTCAACTAGATTAGCTTGGGAGCCCCAGAGGGACTAGAGAAAGCAAACTTTTGGGTGTGTCTTGGTGGGTCATAGAGGTGTGATCTTGGGTGATATACATGGTGCCTGGCACTGTTACTCTGCTCTGCTTCTTTGCCACCATACTAAATATCTTTGCTCCACTGCACCTTTTTCCCATAAGGTTTCTGTCTTGATGTTTGCTTACCATTGACTGAATTTCTTGAAACTGTGAGCCAAATTAAACTTCTTTAAACTGTGGATATTGGATGTTGTGTTCCAGCCATGGAAAAGTTAACGAATACACTAATTCTATTAAAGGATAGAAAGAATATATAAGTAAATTTCCTTCCTTTTTTATGAGCGTTAAATCAATTAACATTTTTTGTTAAATATAAAATGAATCTTAATTAAAATTGTAGTTAATCTAAAAGCCTACTTGTTCACTAGAAACTTTCTGATTAAATTTGTACAAAGTTGACAGAATTTAATACCCTTTAAGGCCAAATGGCCATCAGAACTCATGAAATTACAATCAGGAATGGATTTTTGAAATCATTTATATGTTTTGACCTCTTAATCTCAATCAAAAGAATGCAAACCTGAAAACTTTGATATTTTGAGAAACTTATAAACATATTTATGAAGCATCTCCAAATATAAAATGTTAGATAGATTTTATATGCAATATTGTGCTTTCTTTTTCAATGACTTTAAGCTAGTGATAGTATTTTAAAAGGAAAGCAACAAATGAATTGCATTAATCAAAACTATAGTGAGTAATGTGGAACAATATTCACTGACTTAATCCTATACCAAAGTCAACATAAGAGCTGTTTTCAACTCCAGAGATGACTGAGCAGCAAATGTCTTTTGGTATAGATCAGCCACTCCTCTGTGCTCACTTCGGCAGCACATGTACTAAATCAGCCACTCCTCAGCACCTTTTGCTACCTTGCAGAAAAATTGCAGAGAATCGTTATGGCAGATATACATTAGTGCAGTTTTGGCTGGTGGCTGGCTGGCAGGTAAGGGAATGCTTAGAAAAACTATGTACATGTACCAACTCCGCACAAGGAATGTAAATATTATGTATTGCAAAACTGTACAAAAAAATGGGGGGTGGGTGATCAAGAAATGAATGGAGGGCCGGGGATTTAGCTCAGTGGTTCCGATGCCTGCCTCACAAGCGCAATGTTCCGAGTTCAATCCCGCGTATCAAAAAAAAAAAAAAAAGGAAATGAATGGAAGGGGTGAGAGAGGGAAGGGAAATGGGATAAAAAAGAAATTAAAATGTATTATGTACATATATGAATTTCCCACACAAATGTAAACATTATATACTGCAAATGTACTAAAAATTAAAAATTAACAAATAATTATAACAATGCAAAAGCATATTCTGAGGCTGGCTTCCTCTTCATAGAAATTTACATAAGAAAAAAAAGAGGTGAAAAGCTCTGCAAATACAAAAGTTCTTTGATTTCCAACAGACAAGCCTGACATTTCAAAGATAATTCCAAAGATCTTAACTCACAGAGAGGTTCTTTTGGCCCTTTAAAAATATCTAGAGTCAGCCTGTTGGCACTCAGAGGTCAAATTGCAGCAGAGATATTCTTGCTGATTAAAACTTCAGCAGAAGTGAAAGCAAAGACATTAGGAAGATGTATTCAATAAAGTAATGGGAAAAAAAGATCTAAGAACCCCTAAAAATGAATCAGGATGTAATGACCATATTTTTTATTTCTGTGATTTCTGCTTAGCTTTCTCTAGTGTCAAGATCTAATATTAAGAAGAGTTTGCCAATTTTTTAGTGTGACTTGCTTTCGGTTGTATAGAGAAATAATTAATAAGAAGAACTTAATTCGGACTTGCTTCTTTTCAAAGCCATTTGGGGAATGAGATTTTCTCCTGGGTCAAAATGATTGATATTTGTATCCTTTTGTTTACATGACCACTTCATTCCTTGCATGTTTTTTGTTAAACCTAAAGCATTTCTATGTTTTAGCCTCATACAGACTTTGTAGACATGGAAGCAAAGGAGATAGATTCACTTTCTTCTAGACCTAAATTCTGTCTAGTGACCAGTATCCCAGAAAGTCTTCTATTAACACAGCTCCGAAGGAAGATTCTTCAGCGTGAGAACTGGTGGGTAGCATTTCTTATAGAAGCCCTTTCTGTATATAGATTTCATTGGGGTCCAACTAATTATTCTCTTGGAGACAAATTTAACTTACATTTCCAATCTGCATTTGGGCTCTGTTGATTTAACTTAAATACCTTTCTTTCTAAAAGCCCAAGGGAGTAACTGCTGCATGTTATGTTCAGGCCTTAGGGAATCTACAGGGTAGCTGTTTAGCTCTGAGCCTGCTGGTAACTACCGAAAAGGTCAGCAAACACAAAACTAAACTACAAGGGTAGTTTTACCAATATTAGTTTCCTTGGTTTAATTATTGTCCCTGAATTATCTCATTTCTACCTAATGTTTGTTCCAAATAAACAATCTGCTGCCTTTACCTTTCATTGATTCATATAGCTAATAAACTGCACTGTGAACTATAAGTTTTGAGATAGAAGACAGCAACTTTATTGAAGAAATCAAACCAACATGCTACCCTTTACAAATTCATGTTAAAATAATCTTTATTCTGGACAGAAGACTGAAGTTATAATAAAATAAATTTATGTATGTATGTATGTATGTATTGGCTTTTGGAGACAGAGTCTCACTATACAGTCCAGGCTGGCCTTGGACTCATGACAACCTTCCTGCCTCAGCCTCCCAAGTGCTGCGATTACAGACGTGTACCACTACACCCGGCTATAATAAAATTTAATTTTTAAGTTTATATTTGTGTTTAGTTCAATGGTACATTGAAAAAATCACAAACCTGAGTATTTGATATGTACATAGTTGTACCTACAGTTAATTTTAACATGTAGTTATACAAATATCATGAAAATTATTTGTGCTTTCTTTGGAGAAAGTTAAATCAGTCTCCTTGTAAGCGAAAAGGTGGCATTTCACTCTAACTTGTGTGTGTATATTTTTATGTTCTCAGTTTAATATAACACTTTGCTGTGTAGGAGAATTATTTGTATAAGTACTGTGAATAATTTTGGGAGGGGCCTACCCAGCCCCAGTGCAGTCTGTCTTTCCTATATCACCCAGATGTCTTTTAGGAGCTTTAAAAGCTCCACTGAGTGGGCAGCAGGACATTTTGCTATAGCTCATGTAGAGTGATCTTAGATAAATGCTCAGCCCAAGCTTGCAGCACTGTGTCAGCCCCAGGGGGGAAGGCTTTGGAGGAGCCTCTTCTGACAAATTACACCAGTGGTGATCCCAGAAGCAGCTGACAGCAGCTTGCAACATCAGTGCTAGAGAAAGGAAGGACAGGGACATGAGTTGAAAGCCTAAAGGCATTTCCAGATTAGGAATTTTAAACCCAAATTCATGAGAGTATCCTCCTTGCAAAATATATCTATGCATTTAATAATGTTAACAGCAATAATAAAAACCAATGACTAATGTTTTTCTTATCACTTTATCTGTAATATTTTATATATAAGCAGGGTAGTAGAAGTAATAAAATTACTTTTCTTTGCACATAAGATTTAAACTTGAGAAAACTTGCCTTGTAACATTCAGTCAGTTGGAATCTTCCTTAGTTGAGATGCCTCAGTGTGGGACTGATGCTTCAGTATACTAAAAATCACCTTGGTGTACAAAGAACACCTCCCATGTTCCTTTATGTACTTGAAATTCATCAACCCCAACCTTATTACAAGAAAAAAAAACTGTAGTAACTGAAAAATCAATGGGTTTTTGGACTTATTAGAGAAGTAAGGATAAAAAAGTAAAGCAACACACCAAGCCTATAGACGCACAAGTGTCTAGAAAGATTAAGCAACTGAGACATAACTATCAAGAAGAGATGTTGCTTGATCTATAAACTGATACTTAAATTATATCATTTTACATAATTCTCAGAACTATCTTATTTTGGCATCTATTGTTATTATCACCATCTCACAGAGGAGGGATCTGAGTCTCATAGATGTTAACTAATTTATCCAAAGTTGAAACTTTCTGGAGGAAACCCAGTTTTCTTATTTTAGTGGTGTGCTGGTAACCAATAAATAATTAACAATAAGCTCTGAGGGGTGCGAAACATGTCGGCACCCTGATTTGTGGTATTTGCCCTTTTCCTGCTGTGACTATTTCAACCTGGCTTATTTCAAGGTACAAATGTGGGGTCTATGAGTGTAATGCTACACATCCAAGACAGTTGATGGCTGATGTACAGCAGGCCAAGGTTAAGTATAACAAGATAGCTATCAGGGCTTTAAAAAGATAAAGTTATTCTTAAAAGATAGTATTAAAAATAAAGGCAAAACATAGATTAATAATGTTAATTCATTTGTACAGTTTTTTGGAAATTTACAAAAATAAACATCAGGTGGAATTTTGTTAAGGTAGATTTTCATTGTTCAGCTTAGAAATGGACCCTGCACAATTGCTGAGCAAGAATGACAACATTCTGCCTATGCTAAGCAGCAGTATAGCATGAATGGCTCAAAGCATGAGATCATGTACCACACTTACAAGGGAAATGACACTTGGCACTTGTGAGAACTTAATAGTCTCTCCTTTGTCTTAGACACTGGGATTGCAGAATGACTCATGACAGTTAATGCATGCTACTTCTCTTAGTCTTGGTTCATCTGGTTTCTGAACACCAGCAAGTGTAACATAAATTTCAGGGTCATCTATTAGGCAATCAAGCAACACCTAAATCAACTTATAATATTTTAATACCTTATGAATTCCATATATAATGCACATTTATCAGTTTGCAAAGCAGTGATCTACATATTTCCAATTTTCTTACTAAATAATCTCTTTGAATTAAGCAAGTTATACATGGACTAAACCATTTCCAAGGTGCTCTGGTTTGCATATATTCTGAATCTGTCCTTAAAGGTCCATATGCTGGAAGCGTGGTCCCCAGGGCAGCAGTGGTGAGGTTGCAGAGCCTTAGAAAGGAGAAGCCTGACAGAGACAATTAGGTCACAAGGACATCATGCTCACCAGGTACTGCTGCAGGTTTTGAGCACTGCACTACCTCCTGCAAGAGCTGGTTGTTGTAGAAAGAGAAACCTGGCACCTTCCCTGCATCTCTCTTGTACTTGCCTCATTATATAACCTTTTCTCCCCTCACTCCTGCCCTCCATGCAGCCCTCATCAGAGTTGGGAATATGCTAACGCCAAGCTCATGAATTTTCAGATCTGTGAGCTAAATAATCCTCTTGTCTTTATAAAGTACCCAGTCTCAGGGATTTTTGTATAACAACACAAAATAATAATACAAGAGATGAGAAATGTTCCAGCTAAGACCTTAAACAGATTCCAGTCTTAAACTCAGTGTGCTTTTTAAATAGAAGATTAAAATGAATCTTAAAAAGAAAACAAAGTCAAGAATGGGGAGGACACAGGACACTCTTTGAAATGTATTTATAGTTCAGTCACATTTAAGAATAAAAATGTATCATTATCTTTCTTGTAATAATAACTTCTTCAGGTTTAACTCCAGTGTAATTTCTCTTAAAGAGCAGCTCTTTCCAAATGTGAAGGGCCCAAGCCTCATTTATAAACAGAAATTTCATCTCATAAAAAGTAAATTTTATATAGACAAAATCAATCTATTGTTAAATAAAAACCTCCTCCTCCGGGTGTTTCTTATTTGTTGTTGTTTTGCTTTTTAGTGAAGTGGTAGCACAACAAAAATAGTAATGCATTTTCCAAATTGTTTTCATTGAGTTAGAATTAAGCCAGCTGATAGGAAATACATCATGACATAGAGCAGAAGATGATTAATTGCCAACATAAAGCACCAAATTTAAGTTTTTTGGGTTCAGATAAGAAAGAGTTCTGGCTTTGCTGGTCAGGAAAGGCTTTATCTCAGGTACATATGATGGCTGGTTGTCAGTCAACACTAGCAACCCACTACAGGGAGAGGAAGCTGATAGAATTACCACAAGGACTGGTTTCACTGAACTATCCTTTGGACCCAAAATGTTTATATAGGAAGCATTGGAAAAATCTAAACATTGTATTACAAATGGCAAGAAAGTAAAAATATTATTGAAAGATATTTTTGAGTGATCTAAGAAATATTGCAGTATAATTAATCTCAAATGCAAATGTATTTACCTGGAGATGAAAATTTTAGGATTCCAACATATAATGTTAAGTTAATGTATTTTAAGATCAGGTACAACTCTTAGATTATCAAATGTAATAAATTTCAATGAGAAGTATGTTACTAGAGGTAAAACTGCATCAGTGGCCCTTAACTTGGGCTCCTTCAAGTTTTTTTTAAGAGATAAGAATTATTTTTGAAAAATGATTTTAAGTGTACAAAATTGTCTTCATTCAATGTTAGGGTTCATTGTTCTCTTAAGGCTCATGCATGTATTAGGTTTAAAATCCTGGATTTACTTTAAAGTTTATAGAATAATTATTAGATATTGAGCTAATTGTCAAATGTTACAAGTTAAATCTTGTTCCTTGGGTATAATCAGTCATAAATTTTGCCTCACAAAAGTAGGGTTGGGGTGAGGTGCTGAGCTCTATGGTCTGCTTGCTGTAAGTCTTATCATTTTAGAATTTTCACATTTTAGTTTCTATAAGCAAAAGGAAAATGCTGGACATGCATATACCCAATAAGATTGCCCACCTATGTGATACCCTTGAATATATTTTTGCACTGATTAAAATTTGTACTTTTTTGTAGAAGTCCCTATTATTATTAAATTACCCATTTTCCTATCAATTATTCCAGTATTTGCTTGACGTAGTACTGGCCGCCAGTGTACATATGCTTATAGTTCTTACATAATTCTGGAAGACTGACACTTTCATCATGATAAATGTCTCTCTTTTAGAAACAATGTAAATCTTAAAGTTGATTTTGTTTCATATTACCATATCTATTCTAACTCTCTAATAAAGGTTGTATTCATGGCATGTCTTTTTCCATCCTTTTGCTTTCAACCTATTTATACTGTATTTTTTATTCTAAACTGTTCTTCTTTAGACAGACAGCATATAGCTCACTACTGTTTTCAAATTCAATCTGACAATCTCTGTCTTTTGGTTGAGATGTTTAATCCATGCATAATGTTATTAGTGGTATAGTTCGAATTATATCTGTTCTTTTGTTTCAAATTTTTTATTAGTCTATGTTCACAATAAATAATAAATATATTTAGCATAGGAATGTAGGCATATAATTATCACATCTTGATCCTTTTTATTTTATTTTTCTGTGTCCTTCCTCCCATCTTCATACTCAAATCTCCGGTCCATCTCCAAAAAGTCTGTCTATCTATCTCTCTATTTTCTACTACGTACCTTTTGTTTCACTCCTAATTATTTATACTTTGAGTTTCTCGTAAAAGAGAAACCATGCAATATTTAACCTCTTATGAACAGCTCAAATTTATATTTCTTTACCACTGTGTGTGTATATATATATATATATATATATACATATATATACATATATATTACATTTTCTTTGCCAATTAATCTTTTCACGAGTATGTAGGCCCTTTTCAAGATTTAGTTATTATGAATTTGTGCTGCTATGAACATGGGTATGCACATACCACTGTAACAGGATGTCTTTTGGAAAGATATTCAGAAGAGGGATAGCTGGATTAAGTGAAATCTCTATTTTTAGTTTTCTGAGGAATCTCCATACTGATTTCCATAGTAGTTACACTAGTTCACACTTTCACCAACATTGTAGAAGGGCTCCCCCCCACACACAACCTCACAAGCATTTGTTTTTTTAGTATATGTTGGTAGACACTTTATCTGGAGTAAGATGAAGTATTAGTATTGTTTTGATTTGCATTTCTCTATTAGCTAAAGTTTTGAAACACATTTTTATGTACTTACTGACATTTTGTACTTCTTTTGAGAAATGTCTATTCATTTCAATTGCTCAGTTTTTAAGTGAGTCTTATTTTGGGGAGGCTAAGTTTTAAGTACATCATATTCTAGATATGTCATCTGACTGAAGAGAACTGGGCAAAATTTTTTCCTAATCTCTAGGCAGGCTTTCCACTACTGGTTGTTTCTATTTCTGTGCATAAGGTTCTAAATTTGATATAATCATGTATATTGATGGTGCTATTTTGATTGAGATCAAATTAAATCTCTATATAATGTTTGGTAATGCAGCCATTTAAAAATATTCGTTGTGGAGCTTGGAGCTCCGCGGCTGTCCTGGGACCTGCTCACGCCATGGTTGAGGTCCACTTAGCCGCTCGAGGCCCAATCCCCACACCCCCGCGCCTATGGCCTTCTGGCTTTACTGCTACCTGGTCCCACACTACGGAGGCACAGGGGATTATAAAGACCCTTGTCCTGAGCACCACAAGATAGAGCAGAAGTTAGTAACAGAAAGAGGGTTTCTCAGGCCCCTCGATGAAAACTGAAGCTCAGCGGAAAAGTAAAGAGAATCTCTACAATAAAGGCACATCCGACCACTGTACTTGGTCTGTTGCTGCCTTGCTGAGACTCATTGACTCGTATATGCACACGAATTCCTATGTGACCTACTGGTACAGCAGAGACATACTCTGAAGGAGGCCCATAATTTTTATTGCTATTTGCAAAAAAGAAAAAAAAAATTCTTCTCTTATTTTTAATTCTTAATTTTTACATTTTTTTGCTCTTCAAATTTTGGACTTTTCTTTCTTTTATCTTTTCTTTTTCTCTCTCTCACTCATTCTCTCACTGTCCCACATTGCTCCTCATCTCCCCATTTGTTCCTTTCTGCACTGAATTCGGATTTCTCCCTTATTGCTCTTTTTTTCTTTTTCCTTCTCTTATCATTAGGTTTAAAGGAAAGTAAATTCAGTATCTAGCCTCCCTGTTGCTGTTAGGTGATTCTATTCACATCTTTGTTCTTTCATTCTGCCTTTCTCTCTTGCCTTTAACAACTTCTTAGAGTTTGTGTGATCTTTCTGTGTCTTCTGGCCTCACTGCTAATCGTACCTGTTCTTTGTACCTGTCCCTCCCTCCCCAACTCCTTTTAACTCCCCACCCAGAAGTGGAAAGATGCTATATTGAAGACTTTATTCATTATAAATTTATGCTGGGTTGGTCCTTGGTTTTAATTTAACTCACATAGTTAAATGTGATAGGTTATAACTACCACAAATTATCATTTTCTAAGTTGTGCTTGATGCTATGGTATTGCTGACTATGTCATTTGTGCTAACATGTTGTGATTGATCTAATTAGTTTTCCTTCCTGGTATAAGGAAAATAAGATAGCCTCAGAGTCATTTTCCTACCTGGTATAAGGAAAATAAAATAGCCAAACACAGGCTATATCTAGAAGACACCTCTGAAAAGCAATCATTCCACAAGGGTTCTAAACACAAGCAACAAAGATACCTGCATTAAGCAATTTTGAAATATCAACCCAAGAATTAAACCAAGGACAGTACCAAAAACAAAAATGAGAAGACACTTAAGCAAGGCCAAAACTCAGGCTTCCATGCCACAAAAAGGAAATTCTGGGGGAAATGAGGTGGAAAAGTCTAATAAGAAACCACTTGGACACCGTGAAATGATAGCGCAGGAAGTAACAAAGCAGATGCATGAGGCTCTAGAAAAATTCAAAGCAGAAATAATCTCCCAGATAAATACAGACATGGTGAGTTCAGTGAACGACATGATTAGAAGCTCTAGAGCAGAAACAGATAAGAAAATAGATGAGACCAGAAACATGCTAGAAGCCATGATTGCCCAGCATAAGAAAGAAATGGAAGACATGAAACAGATTCAAACAGATATTCAGGAGACTAAAAACCCCATTGAAAGCATGCAGAGCAGATTAAGAGATTCTGAAGACAGAATATCAGATATAGACAACAGGATTGGGGTGAAGGACCATGAAAACAGAGACTTCTTAAAAAAAAAAAGATAGTAAGGGACCATGAGAAATCAATCCAACAGCTGCTAGATGATGCTAAGAAGAATAACATAAGACTCATAGGACTCTACAAAAAAACAGGATAAAGTATAATTGACATACAAAACTACTCACAGAAGTAATAGTAGAAAACTTCCCAGACAGAAGTAGAGAATTGGACATACAGATAAGTGAGGCATATAGAACTCCAACCAGCCATGACCAAAAATAATCTACAACTAGACATATAATAGTCAAGATCCCAGAAACCCAACAGAAGAATAAAATTCTACAGACAGTTAGAGAAAAGAAACAAATCACCTACAAAGGAAAGCCCATCTGAATCACTGCAGATTTCTCAACACAAACCCTCAAATCAAGGAGAGCCTGGAGTGAAGTATTTCAAGCCCTAAAAGAAAGTAACTTCCAACCTAGACTCTTGTATCCAGCAAAATTGTCTGTCAAAATCGATGGGGAAATTAGATACTTTCACGACAAAGAATATCTGAGAAATTTCATGAACACCAAACCAGCACTCCAAATAATTTTATGCAATATCCTAGAAAAAGATAATGAAGGTCACAACTCCATGAGGGCAAACAGAGAGAAAACACCACACAAGGTAAGGCACTAAAGGGAAAGGGGGAAAAATAAGAAGAGAGCCAACAACAATAAAACATCATGGCTAGAATGAAGCAATATCTCTCAACTATAACTATCAATGTTAATAGCCTCAATTCACCAATCAGAAGAAATAGACTGACAGAATGGATTAAGAAACAAAACCCAGCTAAATGCTGCATACAAGAAACATACCTAACTCAAAAGGAAATAAATAGACTGAAAGTAAAAGGATGGAAAACATTTCTCCATGCAACAGGAACCCAGAAAAAGCAGGGGTAGCAATCTTATTGGCAGACAAAGTAGATTTCAAAAGAAAACTAATTAAGAGAGACAAAGATGGTCATTACATCCTTGTGAAGGGAATAATCCAAGAGGAAGAGATGACAATCCTAAATATATATGCACCAAATGTGAATGCCCCCAACTCTACAAAACAAATATTAATGGACATGAAAAACCAAATAAATACTAATACAATTATAGTGGGGGACCTCAAAACCCCTCTATCACAAATAGACAGATCAACTAGAAAAAAAAATTAACAATGAAATTCTAGAACTGAACCAAACTATTAAACAAATGGACTTAATAGATATTTACAGAGTCTTCCACCCCACAAAATCAGAATACACATTCTTTTAAGCTGCACAAAGATCATTCTCCAAAATAGATCACATGATAGCTCATAGAACATATCTAAGTAAACGTAAAAGAATCAAAGTTATCCCCTGTATATTATCAGACCATAGTGCAATAAAATTGGAGATCAATAACATAAGAAACTGCAAAACTCCCACAAACACACGGAAATTGAATAACACCCTCCTGAACAACCAATGGGTTACAGAGGAAATTAAAGAAAAAATTAGACAGTTTCTACAAGTAAATGAAAATGCTAGTACAACATACAGGAATCTGTGGGGCACAATGAAAGCAGTTCTACATGGGAAATTCATAGCAGTGAATGCCCATATTAGGACAACAGAGAGAACTTAGTTAAATAACTTAATGCAGAACCTCAAGCTCCTAAAGAAAGAAGAGCATAACAAACCCAAAGCTCATACAAGAAAGAAAATTATAAAGATCTGAGCAAAAATCAATGCAATGGAGACTAAGAGAATTATACAAAAAGTCAATGAATCAAAGAGTTGGTTTTTTGGAAGAATAAATAAAATTGATAAACCTTTAGCCAATCTTATCAAAAAAAGGAAAGAAAAGGCTCAAATCCATGCAATTAAGAATGAAAGATGAAGCCACAACAAATCCAGCAGAAATTCAGCGAATCATCAATACATACTTCAAGAACCTGTACTCTATGTTCAACCCCACACAATCAGAATACATATTCTTTTCAGCTTCACATGGGTCATTCTCCAAAATAGACCACATGCTAGCTCACAGGACATGTCTAAGTCAATGTAATAGAACTGAAATTAACCCCTGTATATTATCAGACCACAGTGCAATAAAATTAGAGATCAATAACATGAGAAACTGCAAAACTCCCATGAAAAACTGGAAATTGAGTAACACTCTCCTGAACAACAAATAGGTCACAGAGAAAATTAAAGAAGAAATTAGACAGTTTCTACAAGTAAATGATGATACCACTACAACATTTAGGAATTTGTGGGACACAATGAAAGCAGTTCTACTTCGGAAATTCATAGCAGTGTATGCCCATATTAGGAAAACAGAGAGAACTCAGATAAATAATCTAATGCAGAACCTCAAACTCCCAGAAAAAGAAGAGAATAACAAACCCAAAGCCCTCACAAGAGAGGAAATTATAAAGACCAGAGCAGAAAATGCAATGGAGACTAAGAGAATGATACAAAAAAATAATGAATCAAAGAGTTGGTTTTTTTAAAGAATAAATAAAATCGATATACCTTTAGCCAACCTTATCACAAAAAGGAAAGAAAAGACTCAAATCCATGCAATTAAGAATGAAAAAGGGGAAGTCACAACAGAACCAGCAGAAATCCAGAGGATCATCAATACCTACTTTGAGAACCTGTACTCTAATAAATGGAAAAACACAAAAGAAATGGACA
>NW_004624765.1:7200786-7216155 GCF_000247695.1 Heterocephalus glaber | reverse complement strand
GGTGGAAGTTTGAGTTTGTGACTTGCTTAAATGTCTTCTCATTTTTGTTTTTGGTACTGTCCTTGGTTTAGTTCCTGGGTTGATATTTTGAAGTTGCTTATTGTAAATATCTTTGTTGATGCATTTAGACCACTTATGGAATGATTGCTTCTCAGAGGTGTCTTCCAGATATAGATGGTCTTTAAGTTTTGAGTCTCTAATGGTTCTGAGGCTTTTTCCTTTTCATTATACCAGGAAGGAAAACTGATTAGATCAATCACAATGCCTTAGTCCAAGTGATACAATCAGCAACACCATAGCATCAAGTACATGTTAGAAAATGATAATTTGTGATAGTTATTAATCTGTCACCTTTAGCTGTGTAAATTAAATCAAAATCAAGGACCAACCCAACATATGCTTATATTGGATAAAGTCTTCTATATAGGAACTTTACCCTTCAGGATGGGGAGTTAGAAGGAGTTGAGGAGGGAGGGATAGGTAGGTAGAAGGATAGGGGAAGGTTAGCAATGAGGCCAGAGAGCACAGGCAAGAGAAGAAAAGAGAAGAAAAGAAATATAAAGAAGAAATACAAATTAGGGCCAGAACAGGAACACAAAAGGGAGATGAAAAACAATGTGGGAAATCAAGGGAGCAAGGCAGAGAGAGAGAGAGAGAAAGAAAACAGAAGAGAAACTAAAAAGAGAAAATTAAAAATTTTAAAAGAGTAGAAAAGAAGAAAAAAAGGATATTAAAAATAAGAGCAAAACAATGTGGTAATTTTGAAAATAACAAATAAAAAATACAAATGAAGGGCCTCCTTCAGGGTATGTCTCTGCTGTCACAATATACAACTTGGGCAGCAGTGTGCAGTTATAAGTCAATGCGTCTCAGTAAGTTAGTCCCAGACCCATGAGATTCAGGCAGATTTTTGGCTGCAAGTCCCAAGTTGATCTCCCTGTCCTCCTACAGGGTTGCACTTTGCAAGGTTCTATTGCTTGTTTCAGCTGCCTTTCCCCTGAAGGAAGTCCAGGTTCTGATGGGAGGTCATGATCCCTCCAATTTACCAAGCATGATGGTCTTGTGTGCCTTTTTTTCAGAGATTCTCTTCACTTTTCCAGTGGGCTTGTTTTCATCAGGGAGCCTGAGAGAGGACCTCTCTTTGTTGTTCACTTTTGCAGCTCAGGACAATGGCTTTTATGTCCCTCTGTGCCTCTGTAATGTGGAACCAATTAGCTGCACAGCCAAAAGCTCAGAGGCAGGGTAGGGGGAGAAGCGGCAGGGGCTGGGCCTATTGTTGGAGATGCCTGTGCTGCCAAGGTGGTGGCTGGTGGGCATTCCCAGGGGGGTTCCTCCTAACCCTGTCTTGGTGGCAAGCCTGTCTTGGTTGCAAGCTCAAATTCTTCATACAACAAAGCTGACAGCTCTCCAGGCCATTTGTTTGCTGCAGAAGTGGATCACAATTTACAAGCCAAAGTGCCTTTCTAATACAAGCCTCATAAAGATGTGCTGCACAAATCAGCTGTCCTGCGCACCACCCACACCATGTGGTGCAGCTTAATCTATCTTCTAGGCCTGAGGGCCCAGGACCACAGCTACTGAAGTCCAGGAGAAAGGGTTGGTTAGTTCTCCAGAGCTTTTCTAGGAAGCAAAGATGAAACCCCTTCTTGGGCTTACTGCCCTCCAAGAGTGCTGCACCCTGAGGACTCCAGAAGCTGTGCACCAACAGCTGCTGCTTCTGTCACACACCTCTCCATCAATTTTTAAAGATAGTTTTGCAGGGTACATAAATCTGGGTTGGAGGTTGTTTTCTTTGAGGGCTTGAAATACTTCACTCCAGACTCTTCTTGACTTGAGGGCTTGTGTTGAGAAGTCTGCTGTGATTCTGATGAGCTTTCCTTTGTATGTGATTTGTTTCTTTTCTCTCACTGCTTGTACAATTTTGTTTTCTGTTCAGTTTCTGGAATCTTAACTATTATATGCCTAGGTGTAGATATTTTTTATCATGGGTAGTTGGAGTCCTATATGCCTCACTTGTCTGTATGTCAAGTTTTTCCCCCTGCTTGGGAAGTTTTGTGCCATTACTTCTGTGAACAGTTTTTTTATGTTGTTGGCACTCTCTCCTGTTTCTTCATTGACTCCAGTCAGTGCTATGCTAGTCTTCTTTGCATCATTTAGTAGCTACTGGATTGATTTCTTAAGGTCTTTTACTATTTTTAAGAATTTTTTTCTTTTCCTCATCACTAATTGCAATCCTGTCTTCTTTATCTGATATTTTGTCCTCCCATTGGCTCATTCTGCTGTGTAAACTATCAATGGAGTTTTTAATCTCCTGGATGTTTGTTTGCATCTGTTTTATGTATTCCATTTGTTTCCTATCCTGGAATTCCATCATATTCCTCAGCTTCTCTATGTTTTTTTACCTGTGTCTGCTCTAGATTTATTTATCACTTCTTTCACTAGGACATAATCTCTCTTGTTATCTGAGAGGTTATTTCTGATTTCATTTTTTCCAGATCCTCTTTTGTTGCCAGTTCTGGGAGTCCAGGTGGTTGAGTATCAGATTGTTCCATCTCATTGCCCTTTGGGGTTTCCTTTGGTGATCTGCAAGTGTGGTTTTGAGACTTGTTTACATGTCTTCTCATTTCAATAGATGCAGCCTGCTGCACCTTTATTGAGGTGACCTTTTGCTTGCCCAGTGGTCTTCAATTCTCAGGAAGCTACCGAGAGGCCTTTTCTCTGCTGCTCACCACTGTGCCAATTCCTGGCTTCAGAATGGTTGCCTTCTGGATCCCTGCTATGCCCTGTTGTCTGGGCAGGGTTCTGGCTGGGACCTGTGCACACTTGGGATGGTATCTGGGCATGCCTCTGGCAGTGGCCTGCCCTTCTGTGTAGCTGTTGCCTGGGAGGGCCTTTGGCTGGGGCCCATGCACCCAAGTCACTTGTGTCTGGCATCTGCATCCCCTCATGCAGCTCTGGTCCACACAGGCTTCTTGATGGGAGCTGCTCCAAAGGTTAATCTTTGTCAGACAGACATTTAGGTAAAAGCTATTTAGGTAAAGCTATTAAGGAAGAAACTCAGTTTCAGTAGAATAAAAGCTAAGTTATGTGAAAGCCTGGACCTGCTGAAGAATCCTCTGCCACAATGAGAAAAGAGCCTGCCTAAGAATGACACCACCATGTTAAGCAAAAGATAGCTGTTACTCTTATTTGAACTTCAATTCTAAGTCATATCGGATACTAGCTCCATCCTTAGATTTCCCTCCTGCAAAAGTCAACAAATTGTCTTCTTATTTCAAAACAAACTTGGAATTGTATTACTTTCAACTGAAAAAGTTTTCTAGTACTAATATTATAAAAGGTTCCTGGGAATGTTCCAATTCCATTTTTTTGCTAAGCTTGGAAATACTATAACAATGTGCCATTAGAAAGTGTGGCTTATAAACAACAAAAATTTATTTCTTATCATTGGCAAAGTTGGCTGGAAGTGACATTTCAGGATGCCAGCATAGTAAGATTAGATGAAGAGTGGGGACATTAACTTTATGGAGTCAGTTTAACTCCAACCATGAGGCTGATACCTGCATGCTGCTGGACACAATACAGTATTGAGGCTGCCCATGCCCATATGTGATATGTACTGGAGAAGTCCATGTGCATTGAGTGAGATGGAATAAAGGCAATTTATATAGCTCACACCTAGAGGCAAACAGAGGGGTCCTGAGAAGACCATTTTAGCTCCTGTATTCTATTCTAGTTGCCTTTAGACATTATGTGAACTGTAAGAGAGTTGAGTTGAGATTCTGTCTTTTCCAAATAAAAGATTCCTGACTGATTTTAACTCCAAATCTCCTGCTCTTTGCACTGAGCTGCACTCTCACAGAGACTGTTTGACTACTAAATATTTGCTAAAAATAATAGCATAACTACAAATTTTGTATTGATAGCTTACTACAATTGTTTCAATCGCACTTTAGTATGCATCTGGAATATGAGCTCCATGATTGATAAATTATGGAGAAGATATCCAAAATTCCTTAAAAATGATTATTGTATTTGGAGAATAAAGATAATCTCTCTGCAGTGTTAGCTGGTTCTACTTTGTATCTTGTTGGAATGCCCTGGAATTACAGATAATTTATTTTGCTTGATATTAAAGAATGTCATATTTTTGAAGCAATTAATAAATTACTTATCCTGAATGTAGAGTTTGTTTGAAATCTTCACAGTACTTGAATTGGATATCAGGTTACACATTTTAAAAACTCTATTCCTAAATCTCATTATTTAGGGCACTAGTTTCACAAACAATCAGATATTTCTTTTCCTCCACAATCTTTCTAGCACTTGATTAGGTGTGGTGCTTGTGTAATTTAGCCTTACTTTCAACAACATTCTTCTTCCAATTTTTAATACTGAAAAACAACAAAATGGCTTAAAAATTATCCATTAATTAAAAGTTAATTTTAAACTTTTAGTTATTTTGAAAGTTTGTTTAATATTTGTCAATTCTCTAGTTACATGCACTTGAAATTCTATGGTTCATTAATAACAAGATAAAAAAATTCCTTTTGTGGTACAGTATAACAATAATCTTCAAACTGCTGTTTACCATTGCTGAGGTGGTTATCATTAAAGATTTCCTGTATCACACAAGGAATATAATAGATCAGGAAATTAATTTCCAGAGCCTCACCTCCATAATCTACTCCATTCTGTGATGATTACCTAAAGAGAGTTCTTGAATATATGATTTCAAAGTGAGCGTACTTTTCCTATCTTTCTGGATAATTCCCCTCTCCTCTGCAAAATAGCAAATATCTTACACATTACCTCATGGCCAAAGGAACGGAAGTTATCTGTATTCATCAAACTAACATTTTGTGACTGTCTGTGAATTTCAGCATCTTAGTATCAGCATTAGTGTTAAAACTGGGCAATTTTGATTAGTATTTGTATTTCTTCCTCAGTAGTATAGTGTACAATGGGATAGCGGAATTTAGACTATATTTTCTTAACTGATCTTCCTATTTCATACTCCAATGATTGCAAATTATTTAAGTGGGTCCCATATTTTCTTCCCCTACTAAAGAGCAATCTCATAGACATAAAGAAAAAGGGTTGAGAGCTAATAGCAAGATGAGGGGCTTCTTCTCAGGGTGGGAAGCTGTGAAGTGTGATACAAATAACACTAAATGAAATGCTAATTTTCCCGATTCATACTTGTATAATAAATATTTTCTTTCTTTTTTTTTTTTTTTTTGGTAGCAGAGATCGAACTCAGGTCCTTGTGCTTGTGCAGCAGGCAGTGAAACCACTGAGCTAAATCCCCGGCCTTATAATAAATATTTTCTAATTGACCAATATCAAACTACTCATGTCAGTTGAAATCATGAGTGTTGTTATTTGTGACCTGAAATTAGAAGCATTATCTCCTGACAAAATGAAAACAATTTATTTTGGCATTTCACAACAAAAGTATTAAAACATGCTTATTTTAATGACTACACAATTTTGTTTCACTCAGAATTTTTTTATTAAAATAGTTTTATTAGCACATGTTGAAAATATATAATGATTACATACAATGTGGAGAGTTGATATGTATACAAAAAACATTTTAATTATTTTTAAGTCACCTTATCCTCATCTGTCTCTCCTCTCTATGTCTCTTGATCTCTTTCCCATTTGTAATAGATCTATCTCCTTATTTCCTACTATGTACATTGCATTTTGCTTTTTGATCTATTTATTCTTTGTGTTTCTCATATATGAAATATTTATGTTGTGTGTCTGACTTACTATTATGGTTCAAAGATGGATGCAGTTTCCTACCAATGACTGAAATTTATCCTTCTTTATAGAAGAATACTGTATTGTGTATAAATACCACATTTTCTTTATCCATTCATGTGTTGATGGACATATAGGCCACTTCCAAAATTTAGCTATTATGAATTGTTGTACTATAAACATGGGTATGCACATATCACTGTATCGTGATGTTTTAAACTCTTTCAGAAAGATATCTAGAAAGAGAATAGCTGGCTTGAATGGAATTTCTATTTTTAGGTTTTTGAGGTATCTTCCTACTGATTTCTATAGTGGTTGTACTAATTTACATTCCCACCAATGTAGAAGAGTTACTTTTTCCCAAAGACTCACCAACATTTGTTTCTGTGTATGTGATTTCTTCATAACAGTCATTCTTTCTGGGGTAAGATGGAATCTCAGTGTTGTCTTAATTTAGATTTCTCTAATGGTCATAGATGTTAAACATTTTTTCATGTCTTTATTGGTCATTTGTACTTCTTCTGAGAAGTGTCTGTTCAGTAGACCATTAGATCTTTTATGGGGGAGTGGGGTCTAAGTTTTTTGAGTTCTTTATAAATTCTGGCTATTAGTCCTCTGATGTGTAGCTGGCAAACTTTTTTTCCTGTTCTGTAGGTTGTCTCTTCACTCTGTTTTTTGTTTTCTGTGTTCTGCAGAGGTTCTTAAATCTCATACCATCCAATTTATTGACTTATTTTGTGTGTGTGATTGGGGTTCTGTTTAGAAATTCCTTGCCTATGCCTACGATGTCGAGTTTTCTCTATTTGTATCATCCAGCAGGTTAAATATTTCTGTCTTAATAGTTATATATTTATTTATTTTTATATTAGTTCCATTCATTTTGAAAGATGTGGTTTTAGCTTCAGTCTTCTGCATGGAATTTTTTGGATCTTCAATGTAAAAGATGATGTCATCTGCTAATAATAATTTGACTTCTTCCTTTCTTATACACATCCATTTTATTTATTTCTCTTGCCTGATTTCTCCAGCTAATGTTTTGAACCATAGTAGTAATATTTGTACATTAATGTTTTGTTCCTGATTTTAGAGAAAGTTTTCAGCTTTTCTGCATTAAATATAATGTTAGTCTTTGGTTCGTGGTAAATGGCTTTCATTAGGTTGTGACAAGGTCATTCCTTACCTATTTTCTTCAGGGTTTTTACATGAATGTATGTTGGATATTGTCAAAAAAATTTCTGCATCTAATGAGATGACCATTTTAATTTGTCCTTGCTTCTGTTTATGTGGAATATTACATACATTGATTTGCATATGTCAAACCATCCTTGCATCCTTGTGTTGAAGCCTACTTGGTCATGATATATGACTTTTCTGATAATTTATTGTATTATGTTTGCCTTCATTTTGTTAAATATTTTTGCATCCATATTCATTAAATAAGTTGGCCTGGACTTTTCTTTTTTGTTGGGTCCTTGTCTGGCTTTGGAATCAGGGTAATGCTAACTTCCAGGAATGAGTTTGGAAATACTCATTCCCTTTCAATGTAATTGATGCATTTGAGGAGAATTGGCATTATATCTTCTCTGAAGGTTTGTAGAATTCAATGGTGAATCAATCAGATCTTGAGCTTTTCTTAGTTGGTAGGCTTTTTTTGTGTGTCTGTCTCAATTTTACTGCCTGATATTGGATTGTTCAAAGTTTTATGTCTCCTTGCTTCAGTTTTGGTAATTCAGATGTGTTTAGCAATCTGTGTTCTTCAATATTTTCCAATTTGTTGAAGTACAAGTTTTTGCAATAGTTACTAATGATCTTCTGGATTTTGGGGGTGTCTGTTGTGATTTCACCTTTGTTGTTTCTAAGTGCATTGATAAAGATTTTTTCTTCCATTGTTTGGTAAGTTTAATTTAGGGCTCATCCATTTTGTTTATTTCCTGAAAGGAAAATCTCTTCAATTCTTTTATTCTTTGTATTGCTTACTTAGTCTCCATTTTACTGATTTCTGCCCTTAATTTTATAATTTCTTTCCTTGTACTAGCTCCAGATTTGGATTGTGTTTTTCTTAGGACCTTAAGGTGCATCCCTGGGTTGTTTGTTCAGGCTCACTTTCTTTTTCTGATATGGACATTCACAGCTATAAGCTTTCCTCTTACAACTGCTTTCATTGTGTATCATAAGCTTGAGTATGTCATATTACATTATCATTTAATTCTAAGAACTGTCTTATTTTTTTCCTTGATTTCCTCCGTAACTTATTTCAGGAGTGTTTTAATGTCCAGGTATTTGTAAAATTTATATGATTTCTATTGTGATTGATTTCTAGTTTCATTATACTATTAACCAATAGTATATGTGGAATGAATTTTATTATTTTGCAATTATTTAAGCAGGTTTTATAAACTAGCACATAGTCTATTTTAGAGAAAGTTCCAGATGCTCCTGAAAAGAATGTGCATTCTGTTGTAGTTGGATAGAACACTTTGCAAATATCTATTAAATCTATTTGTTCAAAGTGTGCTATTTCTTTTTTAATTTTTTGTTTAGCTGACCTATGTATGAAAGTGAGGTGTTGAGGACACTCACTATGGTTCTGTTGTTGCTTAATCTTTATATCTTTATATCTTTAGTCTTGTTTTAGAAATTAGGTGCAATGATATTCAGTGCATATATATTTACAATTGTTATCTCTTACTGTTCAACTTTTCCCAAAACTAATATATAGTGACTTTCTTTGTCTCTTTAAATTGATTTTTATTGAAGCTTAATTGTGTAAGAATGAAATTACTATCTCTGCTTGCTTTCAAGATGTTGATGCATAGAATATTGTTTTCAATCCCTTGATTTTCATATTTATTTATTTATTTATTGTTTAAAAAACAAAAAAGTTTTTCATTTGTAATAAAATGTACAACAAAAAGAGCACAGAGTTTGGAGTACTAGGGAAGATGAAGAGACACCAAGGAGCCCATTTTAGGGTAGGGAACTATGCCTCTGACCCCTCCATATCTAGGTCTGTAAGCCAATAATTTCAGAAGTGAAAAGAAACACATGCCAGGATGGTATTTTTCCTGGGACACATCCTCCTTCAGGTGCAGAACTCCACCTCCATCAGGGAAGATGAGAGCCACACTGGCAGAGCCTTTGGAAATCATACACCACACCTGCCCTCTTTATGCATCTGCATGCACTGAGGTTCAGATAGGGAAGGGTACACACCCTAGGGAACACAGCAGTTCAAAGGAGTGAAGTCAGGATTAGAAACACCTGGGCAAACTCAGGAAAGAGCTACATCCACTGGCCTAAATGTGCATGGTAAATCATTAGACATGTTATGCACATGAGTGATCTGGAAAGAAATAACCACAGTTTTCAGATTACAGGATGGGTGAGCAGTCCCTGACCTCAATGAAGGAGGGTGTGGAAAGTCCAAAAACTGGATGACTCTCATGATCCTAAGGACTTGGTCTCTCAATTAAGGGTGATGTTATTTGAAGGTGCTTGTGTCTCTGAGAAGGTTGAGGAAAAGAAACCAACAGTATTGGGGTCAGCTTTGTCATATGCCCCCTCCCCTTCTTCCTCCCCAGCTTCAAAAGGACTCAGAGAGGATACAATTAGATAGAGAAAGGCAAAGTTGTTTCTTGTTTCTGGACACTGGGCTCTAGTGGGGTTTAGAATCATTTTTCTTCAGGCTGAGAGATTATGAGCAGCTCTTCGTTCCCAAAGTCTCACCAGGCTGTCATGTGGAAAGCCATATTGGTTAGGAGAATGGTGTATTTCAGGATGGCAATGATGGTGTAAACTCAAGCCTCACAATACAAGTTGTACCAAAAATAGATGGCAGAGCCAAGAAGATTATAAAATTGATAATTAAGATTCATTGTTTCCACATGTAAGACTTGTGATCCTCTTGACTTACTGTCTGCTTCTTGGTCAGCCGCCAGAGAATACAAGTGAGGAGAATATGATTGAGGGATGCAGCAATGAACACAATGAAAGCATTTTCATGGATGGTGAAGTTCTCAGAGGTGGAGACATAGGTAAGCACTAGCAGTATGAGCTTCTCAGGGAGGTTGAGATTGAAGTTGAAGTGGCAGAGCAGGTGGTAGCCAAAGCATGAGGAGGTGCAGTTGAGGTAGTGGTTCTAGTAGGTGAAGGCCACCATGAAGCAGGGCACCAAGTGTAGGTTGATGCAGAAGCTCCACATGTAATGCTGGAGCACCTCCCCATCAATGGCCAAGCTCATAGAAGGCAGACAGTTGGGTACCCAAAGATCACAGGTTAGTAACTGGTAAAGCTGGGATGTGAAACTAGTCTGTGAGCTTCCAAGGCTCCCCATGCCTTCATTGCCAAACCTGGGAGGAATCATAATCAAGAGGCCCTAAGCTGTGATGGTCATGAGGAGGCCACACTGGCAGTGGAGACTGGGAGTCAGGGGAGCCCCAGGTTCCCTGGCTGGGCCAGGGTAAGCAGCAGGGAACAGGCGGGAGGAGTGGTGTGGAGCCCCATTCTTTGATTTTTTTTTTTTTGTCTATGAATTTCTTCTTTGATTAGAGTCTTTTAAATGCAGTAGACTGTTGGGTTTTGTTTTTTGATCCAGTCTGCCTATCTGTATCTTTTATTTGAAGGAATTGAGAACATTAACATTGAGAGTTATTAATGAATGATATTAATATATGTATTCCTGTCATTGCATTGTTTTTCTGTTATTAACTCTTTCCCCATGCACCTTTTTGTCTACCTATTTAACTTTGGTTAATGTATTCATTCCATCCAACTTTTTGACTTTCTTAGCTTTATTGTTTCTGTCTAGGATATTCTTGAGTATTTTTTGAAGTGCCTGTTTGGTGTTCATGTATTTCTTAGAGAGTTGTTTTCTTTTAGGGCTTGGAACACTTCACTGTAAGTGCTATGGTCTTTATAAAATTTGTGTTAAAAAGTCTACTGTAATCCTAAGAGGTTTTTTGTTTTGTTTTGCTGCTTTTCTCTGACAGCTTTTAAGATTGTTTCTTTGTGCTGAATTTCTGGAATTTGGACTACTCCTGGGGAGTATCTTTCTTCATCTTAGTTGTCTGGCATTATGTAAGCCTCATTAACCTGTATGTTGAGATTTTTTTCCCCATACTTGGAAAACTTTGTAGTACAATTTCTGTAAACAGATTTCTTATCCTATATGTGCTATTTTCTATAATCTCTCTAACTCCAAATAACTATTGGTTTGTCTTAGAATTGTCTAGTAACTGTTGGATGAATGTTTCTTGCTCATCTTTTTTTAAGGTTTGTCTGAATATATCATCATGATATTTCATCTTGTCCTTGATTTCTGAAATCCTTTCCTCACTTTGGCCATTTCTGCTGTTTGTAAACTCAGTAGAATTCTTTATCACTAAGATTTCTGTTTAGCACCTTTTAATGGCATTTATTTCTTTAGTCTATTTGTCATTCATGTTTTCAACCATTTTGGTCAGCTATTCCAATTTTTATTTGTCTCTTCCATAACCACATTGATCAGGTTATTGATAGTTCTATCTTTTGGGTTATGTCATCTTTGACCTTGCCAAGTTTCTTTCCTTTCTCTTCAATCTACATTCTCTACAATAACACCACTAAGAGTAAATAGATAAGTGAATATTGCCTTGATTTATTTTTACCTCAGAATGGAAAGGCAAATGGACTATTTTTTCTATAGCTTGTATTTGGCTCCTAGGATTAAGTAGGGAAGAGTGCAGAAAGCAAAGATCATATCAATATTTTGCAATTATATCCCTCATGCTTTAGTGGAGCTCAGTTTATTGAAACACATCGATCCATATTCATATGACCATCATTATACCTTTATGATATATATTCATATATATGCATTGTTATACATTGAAGCATGTATATAATAGATGCGTGTGTCTGTATAAATAAACATATGAACATGCAAGTTCTTCTAAAAACATTTATAGTTCAATCATTGCCATATACACTTTACTTATTACTTATAACTATTTTACTTATAGATACAAGAGAGTACAATTTATATGTCTACTTAAGTCTCCTTAAATGTCTTTTGGAAGATGAGATATAAATAAACATGTATAAGTTCCTAAATATATTTACTGAGATAAAATACTGCATTTTATTTATTGATGTGTTTTATATGGTTTTAGCATGGGAAAAATACACATATTTGATGAATGAATGAGTGAATAATCTTTGTCTTATAAGAGATGGCATGGGGGAATGTCCTGGGGTGTTTGTGTCTTCTCCACTCTTCCCTTCACACTCTCCCTGCTTCCCTGCCCAACCTTGCCGTGAGCTACTTCCTTTCTCCCAGGCCAGCCTGCCTTTGAGGCAGCTGACTATGGACTGAAATCTCTACAGACTGCAAGGCAAAATAAAACTTTTCTTCCTTAAAGAAAAAAGAGGACTCATTGATACAATGGTATAACCATAGATATTCTAACACCAAATCTAAACCATTAAAATATAATTATTGTTAATTTTCAGAGTAGACAATAAAGCAGCAAATTAACAATTACTGAATCTTTCTAGAAACAAAATGATGTATTTAATTAGAAAGAACTGAAAATTGAAAGAAAAAAGGAAAGCCATAATATTTCCAGAAAATTAACTGTAAGGCCTTTGCCATGTATCACTAAGCCAGTTCTCTTAAGTGAGACATTTGATATTTCTAGAACATAGCTGGTCAAGGTAAATGTAACATTAATCTACTAGCTTTCTCTTTTCTTCTTCCTTATTATTCTGAAATTTGAGCTTCTTATTTCAGAGAGTAAAGATGTGCCCTATCTTTAGACAGCCTTGCTTATCTCACTTGTCCATTAGCAAGTTGGTATTTCTGAAGTTTTCTAAAGGTGCTAGAGAATGCCCATTAAAATATTTATCATCCTTGGGGCCAGGGATTTAGCTCAGTAGTTCCGCGATCTCCCCCACAAGCACAAGGACCCAAGTTCAATCCCCGGTACAAAAAAAAAAAAAAATGTTTATCATCCTTGATCTCAAGTTGCTTAAAATTGAAAGGCCTGAAATTACAAAATTATAAAATTTCCCAAAAGTTACCCAGGTTTATAGATATTTTAACAGATTTTTGAACTTCTTAATGCTTCAATATTTCTACCTTTCTTTTTGCCATTTAAATGTTCATAAGCAGAGTCATTAACCTAATTGTCAATGAATTCATATCAATTAAATCAATTAACTAGTCCAATTAAATTAGCAAGATAATTGAAATATGAATTTACATATGTAGTATTTTTCTCATTTAAATTAAAGTAAAGAAGCAGTCAAAACATAGAGTTTTTATATAATGCAATACACCGTGGTAGAATATGCTTTTTATTTCTCTCTCTCTAATGTGACAATAGGGACACTAGTAGACACCAGTCCGTTCTAGAACTGCCAGCAGTCCTAGGGTGGGTACAACAATTGTTGTGAAGATCCCTAAAAGAGTCTTGTGAAAAGCTTTCAGCCAATCAGTGTGGAACTCAGCATTACTGGATAAAAGTAAGTCAAGCCTGATCAATTATAGCAGAACAGGAAAAAGGACTATCTATTAGCTCAATATATGATAATGAACAGAAGGTGATGAAGATCCTACATTGTACTTCTACTAGGAGAGATTTTTATATTTTTTTCTTCCCTATCCATGTATTCATGTGGAACCATTAATCACTTATTGAATTGCAAACTCAGGTAAAAATATATCTTCAGTATCTCAAGGACCTCACAACTTAATTATTTTATTTTGTATCTCAAGCTCAGAAAATTAATTCTTGAAAGGACCTTTTACATTTCTTGTGTTTTTATTGTCATATCTAAGAATCTTTGCCAAATCAAAGGTCATTAGTTCAACCTTAAATTTTCTTCTGAGTTTCATGATTGTAGCTCTCAATTTTAGGTCTTGACAAATGTTGATTATTTTCCATACACAGTGTTTAGTAAAGGTCCAACTTTCTTCTTTTTCAGATGTGCCAGCACCATTTCTGACCAAAAAGTTCTTTCTTTCCCCATTTTGTGGGCTTGGCACAATTTTTGAAATCAATTGAACATAGATGTATGGGTTTATTTCTGAACTCTCAATTATCCTCTTGACCTATATGCCTGTCTTATGTGAGGCGTATACCATTTTGATTATTGTAACTTTGTAGTAAGATTTAAAATGGGCAGCAGTTCCGCCGCCTGCCTCACAAGCACAAGGTCCTGAGTTTGATCCCTGGTACCCCCATCCAAGAAATTCTCTCACTTTAGGGCTGGGGATTTGGCTCAGTGGTGCCGCTGCCTGCCTTGCAAGCACAAGGTCCTGAGTTTGATCCCTGGTGCCATAAAAAAAAAAAAAAGAATAAAATGGGGACAACTGAATCCCCCATCTTTGTTCCTGTTCAAGATTGTTTTAGACATTTGAGGCCCATTAAAATTTTATGTACATTTAAGATTAACATTTCCATTTCTGAAAAAAAGAAATGCATGGAATCAAGGGTATTTTTAATGTAAGAACTCTAACTTTTTAATTCTTTTTTACTGCAATCTAATATTTCTTCCTCTTGCTTTTCATAAAACTTTAAAATACTGAGGAATCTGATCTTTAGTTGGTGAGGTTTAATTTTAGATGTAAAACATTCAAATGCACTGTTTTCTATATATATTATGTCCTATGTTTCTTGGGAATTTATAAGAACTATATGGAAATGTCAGGTAGTAATATTTGCTTTGAAATTAGCACCACTGGACAGATAAATGTGGGACATATTCTTTCTCTTAATAAATGAACTTTTGAGTTGAAATACAGAGTTAACCTGTGTTAGTCAGTTTTCCTGTCCCTGGGACTTGAAACTCTGGAATTCACAACTTTAAAAAAGAGTGGTTAAATTACTCTCCTAGTTTCAGGGGATTCGCTCCATGGTCTGCTGGCTCCCAGGCAGAAACATCATGGTGGAAAGACAGATGTGATGGAAGAAAGATGTTCAGTTCATGGTAGCCAGGAAGCAGAAAAGGGAAAGAGTTCTAGAACCAGAGACTGTATATTGTACCCAAGGTTACACCTTCATGATCCACTTAGGCACACCTGGAAATGTGCTTTACTAATCCCCTGGGGATTCTTTAAGATAATCAAATTAACCCAATTAAACTTAACAGTCATATAATCTTATCTGTAGGCACTCAATTCTTAGGGGAATTTTGATCTTGTTTTTATTTTAATGACCACTTGTTTTACCACTACCATACTGACTTCTAGTTTATTTAATTTGCAATGCCCTTTGAAAATACTAGGAAACGCAATGTATATTCTATACATTGCTACATTATCATTTAAATTTATTTTTCTTTACTGTATTTAGTAAATCAAGCTTAAAGAAATTACAAAAATAGAAGACATAGCTCCTTTTTTTTTCCTTTCCCCTCCCCATTAAGTTTATTGGTACATTTTAGGTATAAAATACAGTTGCATACATCATTGGGATGTTGTACCATTACACAAGTATCTTGGTTCTTATTTTTTCCCCTTCCCCTGCCCTCCCTTCACCCAGTCCACCCTTCCTTATTTGTAAAGACTTTGTTTCCATTTTTTTCCTTTTCTCATATTTTTTCTTTTCCCTTCTT
>NW_004624765.1:7184587-7198251 GCF_000247695.1 Heterocephalus glaber | reverse complement strand
TTGGGATTCCATCATGTTCCTCAGATCCTCTATTTTTTTTATCTGTGTCCTCTGTAGATTTATTAATCATGTCTTGCACCATGGGCACAATCTTTGCTGTTATCTGAGAAATTATTTCTGATTTCATTTTTTCCAGATCCTCTTTTGTTGCCAGTTCTGGGAGTCCAGGTGATTGAGTTTCAGATTGTTCCTTTTCATTTCCCTTTGGGGTTGCTGTAGGTGTTGTGGAAATCTGTTTTTGAGGCTTGTTTACCTATCTTCTCATTTCCACAGTGGGGAGAGGGTGCTGCTGGCGTCCACACGGGTCACTTCCTCTGCCCTAGGAGCAGTGGAATGGTTGCCTGGGAGCCTCCTCCTTGGTGCTGGGATTAGCTCACCTCCCCTGCCCTAGGAGTGGTGAGTTCAGGAATAACTTCTTTAATTTCAGCCTGTGGTAACTACCCAAAATACTTTTTGAAATTTTTTTCTGAATTTTATTTTAATTTTTCAATCTACTGCTCTAAACTCAGTCAAACACTAAACTAAAGCCAGCCAATATTTTGCCCCTTCTCTCTCTTTCTTATACTTTTTCATATTTGGGCTAAATCTTATTTTTGCTACCCTGCTGCTTCTAGCAATTTTCCTTTTCTAGAGGATTATGATTAATTGAAATCCTTCAATCTTTAGTTCAAGACAATGAGCAAGCAACTAACAAAGTCAATTCATGTTTCTTATATATCAAATTTCTGACTTCTTGATGTTTCAGAAAATCCCTAATTATAAAACTTTGTACCAAACTAAGATAATAACCCAATTTTATACAGCTGTCTTCTAGCTTAGCAATTTCAGATTATGAGTGGGAAAAAAAAGCTCATTTAAAATATTAGGCAAGGCTGAAGAAATAGAGAAGAAAAAAGATTAATTTTAGAAGATTAAGAAAACTTTGAGAGACTCTTTTAGAATCTCATAACAATTGAAGAAGCTGATATGGAATATTAGGTATTGTATCTGTTAATTTTTTCAAATTGTTCCTTGAGTGTATTGATTTATTGATTTTTATAAGTAAAAATTTCCCAATAACTATGGCTATTGTTATTTTAAGACAATATTTTCTTCTTGTGTACCAAGAAAAATTCAACATCATTTTTATGCAATTTTTTTTCTTTGTAAAAGTTCTAGGAAGAGGTAGAAACTTTGTTGTACACGAACCCAATCAAATAAGAAAGTGCTCCACAAAAATATGAAGGGTAGGAGGGTGTTTTACAATCAATAATTTACCTACTGTTAAGCCTGGAATAGAGAATAAACAAAGTGACTTTCTTTACCAACTAATGAGGCAAGTAGTCCTCTCATGAAGTTTTGTATGTGTCCAGGAAAACGTTTGACCAATACCCTTTTTACAGAATGTCAGCAATCTAATGGACCTTTTACTAAGCTTCAGGACAAGCATAGATTTAGTTGGTGACCAGTAGGTCTTATGTCTTCTTGCAGTCCTTTTTAAAAACTGCAGCATGACATTGGAACTCAGAAAATGATCCCCAAAGAATGGTGCTTTGATCCTGAGAATAAAGGTCTCTTTCACCTCTCCTTATTTGACTTTCTCCCAGCTCAGGGACAGGACTATTTCAAAGTTCTCTTATTTACCCAACTAGATTTACCAAAAGAAGAACATAATTGACTTTACTCTTTGTGGCAGTCAGGATTTTCACACCGCTGTGACAAAGTGTCTTAGAAATATCCCCTGATGAGGAGAAATATTATTTTAGATCATAGGTTTAGAGACCTCAGTCCATGGTTGTTTGGCTCTATTGCCTTTTGGCCTGTGTCAAGGCAGGATGTCAAGGCAGGACATCAAGGCAGCAGGAACTTGTGACAGAGGCATCTACTCACCTCATGGCAGCCATGAAGTCAAAAGACAAAAAAGGAAGGGCTGAAGTCCTACCATCACCCTCAAGAACACGTCTCCAAGGATTTAAATTCCTTCCCTAGGCTCTATTTCTTAAAGGTTCCACCAATTCTCAACAACACCAAGCAGAGGAACAAGACATTAACATATGAGCCTTTGGGTACATTCCAAATCCAAGCTGTAGCAATGTGTCTTTGTCAGTTTATTCCTGTAAAACTTCAGAAAATAGAAGAGAAGTTTCTCTTTGTTTCTGAAATGCATTTTACAAACCAAGCAATCCAGGACAAAGCAAAAACACAAGAGTAAAAGAAAATTAAATATCAGAAGAATAATCAGATTTGATTTAGTGATATTTAATAATTAGTGTATTGCCAAAGTAAAAAGTCTAATACTTTATATTAAGACCTAGGTAAAATTTCTGATTAGTGGCAAGCAAAAGTTCTAATTGCTTATAAAAGGACCTTTTCCTATTACCTTAAAGAAATCTCCTACACAAATATATAATTAATTTTAAATCCTAAGATAATACCATATATTGAATAATGAGAAGTCAAATTAGGTAAAGATCAGAACTTTATTGAAACAATTCCATTTCCAGCAGTTTTGAAGCACAGATGGAGTCTGGGCACAGAGTGTACTGTGAGTATACCTGATGGGGTGTTATACATCTGATCCGTTTCTGGCTTTCTGCCCACCAAAGATTCTCAAGACAATCTTGGTGGAAATGTCAGTGTATCAAGAGTGATAAAATCACCTCTCACCATGTACAATAAAAAGGAAACACTAACTTTTTTGCTTATACAGTAAGGAAGCATTATGCTGTCCAGTTTCACTAAACTAAACATAATTAAGGGAATCATGGTTGACTGACTGGTAGCTGGGTTGATGTATTTTAAGAAAACTTGTGACTTGGGTGAGACTTGATTGATTCTCACTCACAGACAGGCCTTCTGGCATGAGCCTATTCCCAACTAGTAAAAAGCTAAATTAATCAGTTTGAAAAAGTGTTCATACTGAGGTGAATTGTCACATTACTCCTTTTCTGTAGGTTTCCCCTAGCAGTGGTTGATCATTTTATATTTATGATTTTAGTGCATGTTTTTATTATATTTGATATGTCTACTGTATTACTTCTTCTTTTTTTTTTTTAACTAAAACGGTGGTTTTTAATGAGAAGCAGAGGTATGGTTACAATTACATAGTCCCACACAAAAAATCCATGGGTGATCAGGAGTTGGAAGGTTACAAAATAACAAGGGTAACACTGGGTACAGGGACTAAAAGTTGTTCCAGAATCTCAGAGCCAGACTAATACGGCCTATCCCTGCGATCCTATCTGTGCTCACCCCTGGAATCCATCTTGCCAGGGCCAAAGCCCCCTCTGTCCCCACCACCCCAGCCACCTGGGAAGCCCCCACGATCCCCTCCACGGCCCTGGTAGCCACCCCGATCATAACGCTTCTGCCACCACGACGACCCTCTCCATAGTTACCCCCATATGGGAACCTCCTGGACCCCTGCCTGGGCCTTCTGGTTTAGGAGCCTTACATTGCTTGTTTTCGTTTCTCCAAGAGAAGTTCATGTTCTCACACATAGGATTAGGACACTTTCAGTCTCCAGCTCGCTGTTGTCCTCCACCGCCACCACCTCCACTGGGGAATCCTCCCAGGCCGCCACCACCACTGCCACCACCTCCACAGCCTCCATGGCCCGTGGGCCCTCCTCTCCCTCGGCCTCCTCGGCCATTGCCACCATCCCGATTGAAGTCTGCCAGACGAGTAGCAAACGAGACCTTTATAGGATTCCCAGAGAATTCTTTACCTTCAAGCCAATCAATAGCTGCTTTAGCAGAAGGGGGTTCATCAAACGAGACTGTTCCCTCTCCCTTCAGCTTGGCAGTTTCCCTATCTGTGTACAAATTAATCATGGATTGTCCGGTTTTCTTATTGGTCTTGATGATGCCAATCTGCTTGAAGTGATCAGCCACGGACTCAATTGTAACATTCTCACCCAGGCCTTGCACAAAGATGGTGTTGTTGTCTGAGTTACCCTGTTCAGAATCATGACGTGATCCTTGGTCCCGAGGGCCACCAAATTTGTTGAAGCCACCACGGTCACTTCCGGCCATGCCGCCTCCGCCTCCACGGCTACCTCCGCGACCTCTGGGTTCATAGCCGCCACTGCTGCGGTTGTAACCAATGCTGCCACCCTCGCCTCGGCCCCCACGGTCCTGCTGGCCTCCCCTGTAGCCGCCACTGCCACCACCACTCTGGTCCTGATGGCCATAACCACCGCCGCCACCACTCTTGGAAGACGATCTTGGCCATAATTGCCTCCACACCCCCTCCACCACCTCCACGGCCACTGTTGTATTGGTTCTGTTGTCCATAGTCCTGAGGGGGATTATAGGTGCTTTGCTGCTGCCCATAGCTCTGTTGCTGTCCACCATAGCCAGGCTGTTGTCCATAACCCCCACTTTGGGGCTGCCCATAGCTGCTGCTCTGAGAACTGCTACCATAACTTCGGGAGGTGCTGCTGGGAGCTGGCCGCTGGCCATAGCCAGGGTAAGAGGACTGCTGCCCATATGATGACTGGGAACTCTGGCTACTGCCATAGCCACCAGTGGAGCCATAACCCTGGGGAGCTGACTGAGTGCCATAGCCTGTGTTCTGAGCCTGTCCATAAGAGGAACTGTAGCTGCTTTGGCCATAGCCTGAAGTATCTGCTGACTGGCCATAACTACTGTTACTCTGCTGTCCATAGGGCTGATTGCTCTGCTGGGAGTAGTCCTGCCCAGGCTGGGTGGGGTAGGCCCCATAGCTTTGGGTCGCTTGTTGGGTATAGTCCTTTGAGGTCATGTCCGCACATGTGCACACAGGCTGACAAGCAACGAGACTCCACCACCTCACAGAACTGATGCCTCGTGGACTGAGTGCTACTGTATTACTTCTTATAGCTGTTGTAACAAATTATCAGTTTCAGTAGCTTAAAATGATGCAAATTATGATTTTTTATTCATTAAGTTTATTGTTACATTTTATGTATACAGTATGATGACATTCATCATTGGGAATTTGTACGTGTACATGATATACCTTAGTTCTTATTTCCCCCATTTCCCTACCCTCTCTTCAACCCCTCTGCCTCTCCCTATTTACAAATACTTTGTTTCCATTTTTTTCTTTTCTCATATTTTTTCCTTTCCCCTACCCTTCCTCTATTTGCCCTTCCCCTTCCCCTGTGAGTTTTGAAGTTCTGAGGCCTGAAAGAGGGCTCACTGAGCTGGAATCTTGTTGGCAGGGCATCATCCCTTCTGCGGATGGTGTGAAAGAATCCATTTTCTTGAATTCTCCAGGTTCTAGAAGCCACCAGCATTTTTTGCCCATGGTTCCCTGCCCATTTCAATCGCATCAACAATCATATCACATCAACCTCTGCTTCTTTCATTACATCTCTACCTCTGACTCTCTTGCCTCTACCTCTCACTTACAAGGATACTTTTGATTACATGGAATTCAACTACACAACCCAGGACACTCTCCCCATCTCAAAACCTGTGATTTAATCATAGCCACAAATTCTCTTTCGCCAAGGTAAAATATTCACAGATTCTAAGGAATAGGACTTGGACATTTTGGGAGGCTATTATTTTGCTTGCCACATAGCATAAACATATCTAGTGTCTAATTTTTTTGTGGTTTTTTTCCATCTTTGAAGTTACTTCACTTAAAAAAGTTGAATATATTCTCTATAGTAGTTTTCATAGTCTGGATTTTGCTAACTGATTTTCATGGTGGAATTTACCATAACTTTTATTTCCTGTATGTCTTTAGGTCTAGCTACACTATCCAATACACTAGCCACTAAAAATACATGGTTTTCAAATTTAAACACAAATGAATGAAAATAAATTAATATAAAAGCTCAATTGCTCACTGATCTCAGCCACATTTCAAGTGAACAAAGGTGTATGTGGCTAGTGGTTATTATATTGTACATCACAGGTATACATTTCTATCACCTTAAGAAGTTCTAATATGCCATGCTAATCTAGAGACTTAGATGCAAGTGTTATTTATTTATTTATCCTGTGAATATTTCACAACTAATGTATATTTTCACTAGGTATTATGTTATGGATGATGTAACCCTCATTTTTTATTATGGTGTAAATAATTACTGGGTTCTGGTGTAGTGAGCCTAATCCATCAATTATATATTCCTCCATTATTTCTTTATTTATTTTTTAGCTATCATTGACACCTAGATCCCTTGTTTCCTTTGTTGTTATAAATGACTTTTTTTCAAATTTATCTTTTCCTTTTCCTATTAAACACAAAAACATGTTTCATTAACTAGGTATCTTAAGAACTGCACAGATGGGAAAGGCAATGTGAATGCCTGTGTTCAACTTTGCCTTTATTAATTTTCACTATCATAAATTTTAATCCTTAGCTTCTTAAGGAAGGAGACCAATGAGCACTTTATTCAGTGTCTTTTGTAAGTTACAGGGTCTAAAAAAATGTGATATATTAAAGTATTGCAAGTTTTACTGTCCTTTTTTCCCCGAAGAGTGCAATCAAAGCCTCTTCAAGTCTTGTTTATATTATCTTAAGCAACCTTCATCACGTTCCTTGGTTTTATCTATAGCAAGGTATTCTTTCCCAGCCTTTTACATTGCTGATCCAGCTATTCTAGAGTCAACAAGGACCTTGTTTCTAGGTTCTTTTAGTTGATGTGGATAGGAAATATATTGTTTAAAGGATACATGGGTTAATACTTTCAAATTTTGCCAATATGACGAGGGAGAATCACACTTCGGGGTAACTTATGAACAAAATTGAGCAACCTTTTACAAATTAAAGCTCAGCCCATCCTTGAATTTATCAAAAGTCAAGCTTCCTTTACTCATTTTTAGGATCTTTCATTTATGGAAAAGCCGTATTGTAAAATTCTAATTTAAGTTTAGTTTGTCCTAATTTATTCTAATCATTTACTTTTGTATAATTGCTCTACTGGATAAATTATTTTAGTAAGAGCTTAATAATTCTGGTTTGTTTTTTTAAAAAACTATTTTCCTGTTCTAATACAGGAGCAAAATGACACGGTTATTTAATAATTTGAACTAAATGAACTAAAATGTTTGATTCTTCACAAGAATTACAAGAAGCAGCCCCAAATGTTCAGATATGTAGACCATATTAAAAGCACTAGACATTGAACACACACACACAAGTTGTGCTGCAAATAAGCCAATGCTATGAGCTCATAAAATGACATCAGCCATTCATCTGAGTTGTTTACCAAGGATTGTCACAAACCAATGAAAACAGCCTTCCTCCTTCCCCTCCTTATCCACTAATAAAAATAATAAATTTGTGTAAGGAAGTGCAATATCTGTGTGTTAACTTTACTAGAGCTGATGATTAACCAAGGTGTTGACTGTTAAAAAGTCCATGATTTAGAATTCTGGGTCATCTGTTCTAGCTTTATTCTTTTCAATTTTCAAGCCTTAATTTTCTATGCTTTGTCCCATCCATTGTACATCCTACTATCTCACCTTGTATTGAACCATGTGAGAATCATCCTCAATCTTTTCTTCAGAGGGTGGCTGGAAGGGCATTGTTTTACCATCTACACATCACCTACTAGCCAGCACCTGCACCATGCTGCACTCCATGGTTCAACATCAAATCCAACTGTTAAAAATCAAAAGAAATAAAGTCCGAGTTTGGGTGTTGCATACCTGTAATTTCAGCACTTTGAGAGGCAGGAAAAAAACAAGGTCAAACCCAGCTTGGGCAATATAGTGAGACCCTGTTAAAACAAAAACTATAAGTGAGGATGCAGCTCAGTGTGAAGACTGTGTCCAGTACCGCAGCAAAGAGGAAAGTGAGGAAAGTAAAGGCAGTTTTAACACAAATGAGACTCTCTATCTTATTATAGTTGTCAATGATAGAACAGTATTTACATAATTTTGAATCTTGAAGAAAAACTAAGAACTCTAATCCAAGTATATATAGAGAGTTTAAAAACATTTTCATCCAAAGTCATGTGCATGCTAGAAATAGAGTAATGAAGGAAGGACAATTTAAAACTAGATGTGTATATCCTTTAAACTAAAAGTAGGCCTGACTTTAACATCAAAGAAGAAAGATAAATAAAACAGAAAGGAGAAAGAATTTATCTGCAGAAGTAATAGTTTTCTTGTTTATATATGTGGTATGATAAGAACCTTGTGATCGGGCTGGGGATTTAGCTCAGTGGTACCACTGCCTGCCTGGCGAGCACAAGGTCCTGAGTTCGATCCCTAGTACCAAAAAAAAAGACACATTACCATTAGTCCCCCTCAATATCCCCCCCTTTCTTTGAACACACTTATCCCATCATTCTTGCCACTTTCTGAATCAGTTCTGGAACTCTTCGTTCATGAGTGCTTTTAGATGCATTGTTGTGACCTCACTGGTGTTCTACATTGATTCAAAACATTTACTTTTCATGACCACTTTACTTTGGAGAACAGCTACAAGTTGTGCAGTGCCAGCATGAGTAAATAAAGTGGATGAGGACCCAATACAATGTTTTTAAAAGTCTACTTTTTTATTCACTGACACTCAGAAGCAGCAGCATTCATTATATCTTTGATCACAACTAGTAAAGACATTTATGAAAGAAGATTTCCAGAATTACTTCAGAAAATTGCAAGAATAATGAGATAAGTGTGTGCAAAGTGAGAGGGACATTTTTGAGAAGGATTAATAGCAATGTCACACTTTGAATTTTTGAAAATGAAATCTATAGGTTAATTTCTTAACCACTTCTATAATTTCAGTCACTAGACTTCTCAGCATTTAGTGGTGAAGAACACCTGAAATTCTTGAATTTATGCATTGGCATTTGCCTATCCCCTACCATTAGTTACATGTTAAGTGTTTTAGTATTTCTACATTAAATAATGTATAAGTTTTCCAAGTTGCAAGTAACAGCCTCCAAAATAATGGCTAATGATAGTGTGGGTGTTTCTAAAACTAAGATGTTGCAACTTTCACACAAGGAAATAAGTAGAGAATAGCTTTTGGGTTAGAAATAACTGGGTTTGAATGCAGTGATATGAAGTATATTACTTTACTTCTCTACATTCTATTTTGTATTTGTATAATACAAATATTCAGTAATTACATGTGTTGCTATTTGGTACAGTCAATATTTAATAGCAAAGGATTTATTCTTTGTAAATGAGGGCCTTATTTGCTCAGTAATTCATGGTTGCAAATAATATTATAAAGGCATTTGGTTAACTATCTCATAGACTACAGTGGAAAACTAATGGGCTTTTGAAACAGACATCTCTTTAGTCTTGAGCAGAATCTTGAACCACAGTTTTTATATGTGTGAATTATGGATAATGAGAAATATGAAACAGGTTTAGCTCCCTGTTGGTAGTACAAAAATATTACTTTTATTTCATTCCTTTTGCTTACTGTCCTTTTGTCCTTGAAGTTTTTGCCTGAAATTACAAATTGCAAAACTAAAAATTTTACTATAATCGTTATTTTTAATCGTTTGTTAACATTAATAACAAAATGAAAATAAAATAACATTCTTGAGACTCAATAATTAAGTAATACTTGATGAACTATTAATTTTTTTTACAGTACGTCCCTATTTTAAAATTGTCAGTAAATTGCTTTACAATTTACAAAATGTCATTATAGTACAATAAGTTTAGGACTATAGTAGTCACTTGTAAAATTTTGCCTATACAAGAACTCTACCTGGGTTTGTTCATTCAATCTCCTATAGCAGAGGTGAGCAACAGACCTGCACTGGAAGAGTGGCACCCTTCGCCCCCATGCAAGCAAACACATGCACACAGAGGAACAATGACCCAACCTATGGGAGCAACCAAACTGACACTGGATGAACTATGCCTTTCTCCCATGCAAGCAAACAGGCTCATGCTGTATGATAAGCCACACACACACATACACACACACACACACACACACACACACACACACACACGATAACCCCCTGACTAAAGAGCTTGACAACCAACCAACCCAACCAACTCCAAGCCCACTCTACATTGAGAACAATGCCCAGGGAGCAAAGGGAACAAGGAGATCTTACAGATGTGGACATTAAATATAACAGCCCACTTGAAACCCACACTGAGACCTACATCCAACAATGGTAGAAGGCTGATGGCATTCCCCATCTATAAGTGGAAGTAAGAATATGCCCTAGTTTGGATAGTAACTACAGTCTAGGGAAGTGGTGGCCAACCTATGGCATGCATAGTATTTGCTTTTCTTTTAAGACATAAGATGTCAATGTTTGAGTTATTTTCTCTAATCTAAAAACCTCAGTATTTGAGTTTAATTGCAGTGTTGTGATAAATACATGAGTTTTGGGTTGCAGTGTGTGCATTTAGTCTCTAAAAGTTATGCCATTACTTATCTATGGGCAACAAAGAGGAAGGTCTCTGGTGCAGGGAGGGCACCTTAAAAACCAGTAGGCCCAAAAGATAGGCATATAAAAGCATAACTGGCTGGATTTCAAGACTGTAGATTTTAGAAAGAAGTCACTAATTCAGCATCACAGGAATAATTTCTTTCACTCAATCTTTTAGTGATTTTTCTCTTTTTATGTTGTATCAAATTTTTTTGAGCTTTGAAAATTTTTCTTTTTCTCTTTTCCCCTTTCAATTTTTAAAACTTCTTTCTTATCTTTCATTTACTTCCTGGTTTTTGCCTTCTTCTTCCTATTCTTTCTTTCTTTCTTTCTTTCTTTCTTTCTTTCTTTCTTTCTTTCTTTCTTTCTTTCTTTCCTGAGACTGTTCTCTATCACTGTTATTTCCTTTTACCCTTAAATGGGACCCCCTACCTCACTTCTCCCTCCTCCTTCTGATATTCTATTGATTAATTTTTCAAATTTTGTTTTATTCATTCTCTGGCTCCCCAACCCAACTACCATTACCTATATAACTATAGAGCTTTATAAATCATAAATACCTGGTTAACTTTACACTATTGATGTTGAATACTCTTCTACTATTAGTAAATTTATTCCATTTAGTAGATATTACTGTAAGTTTTCATTGTGTTCATATTATAGCTATAGATCTCTTTTCTGTGGTTAAGGGTGATACTTTATTGGTCCTTAAGGTTTGTCAACATTTAGTCTGTATTTATGTTAAAATTGATGATGGTTTTATTACTGTAGCCAAGATGACATAGCTGTTGCTATTAATTGGTGTTCTTGGGATACCAATATTTGGATTGCTCAATTCATTAACAACACTGTGGACCATTCCTGGAAAACTGGGTCGTAGGCCAAATAGACTCCAAACTCTCATCCCAAGTGAAGAGAGGTGGAAGGATCCAAGGATATAAGACCAAATGTTAGCCACTCCCATAGGACATGACAGAAAAGTAGACATTAACTAAACAGTTCTCCATATAAGAAACACAGCTTTCCATTATAGCCAACACATAAGTCTCAACACAAACAAATAGAAATATGAGAAGAAAAATCAACAAAGTGTCTTCGAAAACATGCACCTGATCCATGCCAATGGGGCATTGAAGGGGAGGAAACCAAAAGCCACACACCTGAATTATTATAAATGATACCTGGTTAGATAAGAAAACAGATCAATAGGCATTTGGAAATCACAGAAGACATAAGTAAAAAGACATTGGGTCATAGAAAACAAAAAGAACAGCAAGTATACATTAAACACTAATAAAAAGCTAGAAGAGCTTAAGAAAATCATGCAAAATGAGAATGACCATTCTAGAAAAAAATAGGGTTCATAAAAAGGCTCCAAATAGAAATTTGGGGGATTCAGACAAAGGTCTACTATCGAGAATATATAAAGAAGTGAAAAAATTCAGACCCCCAAATTCAAAAACCTAATTCAAAAATGGGCATTCAAAATGAACAGACATTTCTCAGACAAAGAAGTAAAAACAGCAATAAATACATGAAAAAATGTTCAACATCACTGGTCATTTGAGAGATGCAGATAAAAACAACACTGAGATTCCACTTTACCCCAGAAAGCATGGCTGCTATCAAGAAATCAACCAATAACAAATGCTGGCAGGGATGTGGAGATAAAGGAACACTTCTCCATTGTTGGTGGGAGTGTAGACTGGTGCAACCACTGTGGAAATCAGTATGGAGATACCTCAAAGAACTAGGACTACAGGTCCCATTTGACCCAGCTATTCCCCTACTGGGAATCTTCCCCAAAGAATTAAAAGAATCATATCACAGCGATATATGTGCACCTATGTTTATAGCGGCACAGTTTGTAATAGCTAAAGCTTGGAAACAGCCCAAGTGCCCATCAACAGGAAACTGGATAAAGAAGATGTGGGGTTTTTTAATAAAATGGAGTACTACTCAGCCATAAAGAAGGAGAAGCTAGAGACATTTATACCCAAATGGATGCATATTGAGGCCATATTCTTAAGTGAAATAAATAAGACACACAGGTGTAAATACCGAATAGTTTCTCTAGTGTGAGAAACTGAAAGTGTAAATAAGGCTGAAAATGATTAAAATGACTAACTGATATTTTGAAATAGGAAAAGGTCCAAGGGTTTGGGAGTGGTGGGAGGGGAAGGGGAAAGGGAAGAAGGGAAAGGAAAAATTATGAGAAAGGAAAAATTATGAGAAAGAAAAAATAATGAAATCAAAGTCTGTGTAAATAGGGAAGGGTGGACGGGGTGAAGGGTGCACAGGTAATGGGAGAAAAAAATAAGAACTAAAATACATCATGTTCAGGTCTAAGCACCTAATGATAAATGTAAATTTATACCTAAAATGTACCAATAAATATATAAATAAATTTTTAAAAAAAGAATCTCAGGGGATTAAATATCCTTGAAAAGTTTGGGCAGCATATGTGACCACTGTGAAAAAAGAATGGCAGAACTAGAATACAGAGGTGTTGTTGATAGCTAATTAATGAAAGATTCCTTAAAAACAAGAAAGCATACCGAATAGTTTCTCTGGTGTGAGAAACAAAAATGTAAATAAGGATCAAAATGTGTAACAGATAATGTGAAATAAGAAGAAAGGGTCCAAAGGGGATGGGGAAGTTCTAGGGGTAGGGGAAAGAAAAGAAGGCAATGGAATTAATATGAGAAACGGAAAAAGTGGAAACAAAGTTTTTGTAAATAGAGAGGGGTTGAAGGGAGGGCAGGATAACGGGGAAAAATAAGAACCAAGCTATATTATGTAAAGGTAAAAATTTCCAAAGATGAATGTCATATATTGCATACCTAAAATGTACCAATAAAAGTTTTAAAGAAACAAGAAAGCATGGAAAGTGAATTCAATTGTTTCTATATGGTGAAAGGAAGGCTAATCTAAGATGAATTGGAATTAGTGAAAAATTAGAAGACAGTACAGATGGAATTAAAACGTCTTTGGAGAAATAATAGCAGATTTGGAAGTATGGCCATTTTCACTATATTGGTTCTTCCTACCCAGGAGCAAGGGATGTCTTTCCATTTTCTGATATCATCTTTGATCTCTTTTTTCAGAGTGCTATAGTTTTCAGAGTAGAGGTCTTTGATTTCTTTTATTAGGTTGATTCTTAGGTATAGGAAAACTATTACAGGAAAACTATTGATTTTTGTGTGTTGACTTTGTATCCAGCTACTCTACTGAATTTGGTTATTAAGACCATAAGACCTTTGGTGGAGTTCTTGGGGTCTTCTCTATAGAGTATCATGTCACCTGCAAAGAATGACAATTT
>NW_004624765.1:7141930-7157078 GCF_000247695.1 Heterocephalus glaber | reverse complement strand
TAATGGGGAAAAAAATAAGAACTAAGATACATCGTGTGCAGGTACAAACACCCAATGATAAATGTAAATGTATTGTATACTAACACGTACCAATTAATATATATATATATATATATAAATAAATAAATATATATAAAAGGAAATGCAAGAAGGTTGGACTTTCTCCACATTCCTGTCAACACCTTATTTTCTATTATTATTGCACCCCAATAGGTGTATAGTTTTGATTTGCTTTTTCCTGGTGAGTGAGGGAGTATTTTTTTTTTTTTTTTTTGGTACTGGGGATCAAACTTGGTCCTTGTGCTTGCGCAACAGGTGGCAAAACCACTGAACTAAATCTCCGGCCCTCACTGGTTTATTTCTATTTATTTATTTAAATCCTTTTACCCATTTTTGAATCGAGGTGTTTATGCATTTGTGTTGTGTTGCGTTTTAAGAATTATTTGTATGTTCAGGGTTTTAACTGCTTTTAAATATATGATAGGCAAACATTTTCTCCAAACAAACAACAAAAAAGGCAGATTTGTTCTAGTGTGTGGAGGTGGGGCGTTGTCAGGCCTTGGTACAGGGTAATCATGGCTGCCAAAGTAGATTATTGAGTAACTACATTTTCTACCTAACTAATGATTTGAGAACATGAATATGAAGAAATTGAGGTTTCTAGGGATTAAAATTTAAGAACAAAGAAAATTTCTATATTACTAAAACAGCTGAAGTAGGGTAACTCCTTTTATACTGAACCAAACTTATTCAGGCTAACTCCTTGAAGGGAAAAGGTTTTACTTTCACTAAAATTTCAGAATTCTAGTTTTCTAATTGTATGTGTGATAGATTTTTCAGTCCAATTTATTTATAACAATTGAAACAAGATACAAGTAAGAGGTGAGGCCTCTACAAGGTAGTCAGGCCCTGAAGGAACCTCCCTTATGTGTAATAAAAAGTGGTCTTATAAAGGAGCTTGAGAAGGTTACTTCTCTCTTGTCCTCCTGTTTTCTACCACATGAAGTTGCAGCAAGAATCCCCTCACCAGATGCCAGGGCCTTGATCTTGGACTTCCCAACTTTTGGGATTGTGAGGAATAAATTTCTGATCTTTTAAAAATCTGTACTGTGGGGCATTCTGCTATAGCAGTGGAAGTGAACTGAAACACATAGTAAGCCCCTTTAAGAAGATTAATTTAAGGATTCAAATACCTAAGAATGAGGTGTGTTTTGGAATTAATAGTTGTTTGTTCATGCTATAATTTTACTGTCTTGATCTTATATTTTATAGGTCAATAAGGAATTATGCCTTCAGCGCTAGCCAAATACCCAGAAGAAATACGATGTAGTAGAAAAATGAGAGCTGTCATATACTTACAAATTGGGTGGGGGGGAAGCTCTATACTGTATACAAAAGAGAAAGGTGTATGCCATGAAAAACCCATGGCTACCAGCAGAAATGAACAGTCAGACCCTTTCTTTTACATTACCTCTCAACCTTGCCCATTGAACTCCTGTGGTCTGAGGAGCTGTTTTCCATCTATTTACTATTATTCAGGAATATTAAAAACTGAGGAATTAGGATCAGCTACAGGATCATAATTGTAAATTAATTGCAGCAGATGGTCTGTGCTGACTACCAACTGCTGTTGTCAGGACACCAAATGAGAAATTGTCTTTTGAGAGAGCATTAAATGGCCTCTTTGCAGAAGTTTACTTATTTATTGTTAAGACATTTCCCACTAATAAATAGCACTAGGATTTGAAATGCCAAGCATATGTTAAAAGCTTGAAATTGGTACTCAGAGTACCATTTTTTACAACTTTTTTAGTATTATAATTTTACTTTAGCTTTTTTGTTAGCACTGCACACAGTGTTATCTTTTACCACAAATATATCTTGGTTTGGGAGATGATTCTTTTTATCAGAAATGGGGCTGATAGGACCACACTGTTATTGAACACTTTTTTTTTTAACTTGGCAGAATGTTGTCTATCCTTCTTTCCATTTATGCACCCTCAGGAAAGTACAGTATATATCTCTATTTGTGTTGACTCTCTTCAGACAAAATTTTTGATATCATGAAATATGCTTTTAATTTATGCAAGTTTGAACAAAATTTTTGAATCAGAGGATTGTATCTTTGTCCTTTTACCCTTGAGGAATTTCTGATATCTTCCAAATTGGAGAGGAAGACTCAATATAAGATAAAGCTGGAATGGGAAATAATTATTAGTTGAATCAGATGGCCATGTTTTGGACTGTTTGCCAGTTAATGCATGATACATAACACACAACCACAAACTCTCAATGGAAAATACAATAAAGTTTTATTTCTTAAATAGTAGAATGGTTGCCATTCTACTGATGTGTTCTGAACTACACTGCTTTAAACATGAAACTTTTGGACTATACTTCGTGTTCTGCTGGTCTCAGCTGTGTTTTCTCATGTATTTGCAGTCAATGAGATGCTGCACTTTAGCCTGAGCTTGGCAGGCCTCCTTGGCAGGGACAGTTCTACTTTATGCTTCTTCTTTCCAACATATGTATTTGTCTCTTAGCAACAGAATAAGCATGAGAGAAAGCCAGTCCAAACCTGCAGACAGTATCAGCTCTGCTAACATTGTGTTGACCAAAGCAAGTCAGACCCTTCAGCTCAGAATCAGGAAATTATCCCTACCCACATTGGGATGATGTTACAAAATCACATGCATTAATTTGGATATGGGGGATAATGAAAAATTAGGGCCATTAATTTAAGCAATTGATTGTAATGGGCCAGAATAATGTAGCCTATGGTTGAGTGTGTGTGTGTGTGTGCAAGTGTTTGTATGTGTGTGTGTGAGAGAGAGAGACAGAGAGACAGAGAGAGAAACAGGGAGATAGAGGGAGGAGGGTATAGTATAAACTTTTCAGAATTGCATCTAATTTATAAATTCAACCAAATATCTTTAATTAGCACTGTGAAACTCTACCTAAATATGGTTACATACTCCTAATTTCACCCATCTCTAGTTGATTGACCTTGAGTAAGTCAGTTAAGTTTGTTAGGCTTCAGCTTCAAGTATATTAATATGATTATATCTGTCTCACAGAGCTGTTACAACAAATGAGACTCTGTATGAAGAATAATTGAAAAATATGGTTTGTGATTGAATAAAAAATTTATTACAGTAAAAGACACAATACTCCCCCTCACTTTAAACACATTTATCCTATACCCCATCATTTTTAACACCTTCTGAAGTGGTTTTAAAGGTCCATTTTTTGTGAGTGTTGTGCATGTTATAAACAGTTCATTTGAAACCACTCAGAGACAGGCTTTGTGAGAAAAAAACTTTATTCCTTTCCAGGTGTGAACAGAGACTGAAATCGAGGGCAGATTTTAGCAGCTAGCTGGGAAGAGCCAAATTAATTATCCATGTTTGGATGGGCTGAGGTGGAGAGAAATATCAGTAGCTAGGTGGGAAAGGAATTAGATTCATATAGAGTTTTGGAAAGGGGCTATGGTCATAAGGAATGTTTATGACTGAGGGTCCAAGGACAATCAGTACAGGTGTGCAGGCAATCACTGGACTTCTCAGCACAGAGAAGATTGTATATTCCATCCTAAATTTTCTTTATGCCCATCTGTTCTGTTTACCTAAAAGAGTCTGTTGTTTGCTGAGAGCACCCTATTTTCTTTGAAGGTCTCAGTCACCCCAAGCATGACAGTGCATCCCAGCCGACTTGGTGTCTTGAATCAATTTGAGTTTTTACCTTTCATGATCATTTTGACTTTGGGGAAGAGTCACAAGTCATATTGTGCCAGATCAGGTGACTAGGGTGGAGGAGAACACACCATACAATTTTCACAAGTTTGCCTTTCCGTTGGATGGATGACAGGAGGCAACAACATTCATCGTAGTTTTGATTACACCTCATAAGGACATTCATGAAAGAGGACTTCAGAACTGCTTTAGAAAGTAGAAGGATTCATGGAATAAGTGTGTTTGAAGTCAAAGAAAGTATTTTGAGGGAGATTAACAACCATGTGTCTTATACTCTAACAAATTTTTAAAAATTTAAACATTCACATTTTCCAATCACCTCTTGTATGTGAAAATATTTTGTACCATGTGAGGCTATACTTCTCATTAATAATCATTATGGCAAATCTCATCTCCCCCTCCCACATTCAACCTTCTTTAGTACATAAATGTTGGTGATAAATGGGTTTAAAGTCATTTAGAGAAAAACATATACATTCTGTACTCTTTTCATGGTATTAAATTTTAAAGAAGTTATTCTATACTCACACAATTTTTATGCTTCTTTTGGTGATTCGTTTCTTTTTGGATTCAATCCAGGGCCTTCATACTGATGTAGAGCCACAGCCCTTTTTAAAAATTTTTTTTTTCTTCTTAAAGACAGGGCCTTGCTAATTTGCTTAGGCAGTACTAGAACTTGCAATTCTCTTGTCTCACCCTCCCAAAGTGCTGGCTAATTTTTGTGCTTTTTAAAAGAATATATTATAGAATCTGACTCTTTCTCACCAAGTCTTTCCTCAATTATCTAAACAGTAGTTCCATTCTGCTTCCTTAGGTAACCTGGACCCAATCCCCAGAGCCCTGATTAGAGCAGAAATTACAACCTTTGTGAAGTAAGTGGGTTTCTTAGCAGGAAACAAAGATGCAGAAACGGTTTTGAGCCTCTACAAAAGCAGATTAAACTGAGTTGATGAGTTTTTAAAAGTTTCTGATTACTATCTCACTGTGTAATTTTCTACTGCTTTTGATTTTGTGGCTGCTGAGTCATGATGTAGGGGGAAAAGGTGAAGATGTTATAATTTCTTAGAATAGTTTTACCTTCCTAATTAAATTTGTCATTTTTAAAAGCACTTACATGCAGCAAAATACTTTTCATACAGATATTTTTATATTTTCTCTGCTAGTTCTCTTTTAGAATAATTTGAAAGCAGGTTGCACATCTTCATGTACCTTTGAATAGCATTTAATGTAAATTTAGCATTTAAAATGTATTGGATGATGGCATAGTGAAAAAGATGATAAAATTTATTTGTGATATATTTTACTACTATTATTTCAATATAATGACTGCTGGGTGTGAAAATGTATTTTTATATATGCCTATCAGTTTGAATATATTAAATAAACAATAAGTAGTAATATTGTTTAGACTATGTAACAACTATGCATTTTGTTTATGATTTAAAGAAATGAAATTTTTAGAAGTCATTAGTTTAAAGATATGCTGAGATTATAAGCAAAAACCAAATTGCAAACCAAAAGCACTAGAATAAAACATGACTATTTTGTCTTAGATGTTCTCTGTATCACGTTAAAAGCAGAATCTCTGCTTCTTGCCAAGTCAATCAAACTGAATTGAGAAGTAAAAGTATTTGACTCCAACCACATTTTGAGTAATGGGAAACTGAATATTGCAGTTAATTGACTAGTGACTTGATTTAACATTACTCTATGAGTAACTAATTCATTACTGTATTTCAAAATTTTTTCAAAATTTACTTTAGGTTGAAGTAAATTTAAAATGTGATTTAAGATGCAATAGTGAACATGAAAAATTATTTAATGTATATATGTGAGTGCATGTCTCTGTGTTTGGATAAGCAGTGGAGTAAAATTGCACATGACAATTAAGCACATACTTAATGCCAGTTATCCTTTTTTTAAATGAAACATCAAATTAAAAATTGCTTTCAAGAGTATTTTATAATTGTTATAGTATTTAATTCTACTTTTTAAAACATCAAGCTATAAATGTAAGCACATACAGAGTTTATTTAAAAATTGGTTTCAGAAGAAAAATATTCTTGTCATAAAATATCATTTAAAATTTCAATCAGATTGTGGAGGACATTTGGTATATTTTCTGGCTATTGATTAGGTATCATTAAAAATAATGTCATTCGCTTTCTTTAATTTATGGTACCCTAATAAAAATCATGTTTATAGAAGGTAACATAAAACACTAATTTAATAAATATCACATTTCATATACAAGTTGTAAACCAATCTCTATAATAAAGCACCAAAAATAAAAAAGCAGTTAGAAATAAAATTCATTCTGAAGGGTTCAAAATCTTTATAGGTTTTATCTGATATAAAGAGTAACCCAATAAATCTTCACAATATGTTTGTGTAATAGGTAGAAGATGAAAATAAATAGGTTTTACCAAGATTGTAAATCCAATTTTTTTGATAATTCTCTTTGGATTAATTTATATAAGGATTCTTGACTGGTGAAATAAATTAGTCCAAAATGGTAGGCTTGCCAGACTGCACAAATTAGATTTCTCTCTGTATTTAATAATTGTAATTTTTAACAACTGGCCTCACTCGTGATGAAATTATCTGTATGTCCAGACCAGTTGAAGTGGCAGACATTATTCTGTATTGACACATTGAATCCCTGGAGCTCCATTCCTGACTAGGCTGGTAAAGATGCTAACATTAAAAGCTGCCTCTGTTTCTGCTCTGTGGCCATAGCAGGTTTTGCTGTTAATTGTCCATCATTCCACAAGTCCTTAGAAAATTTAGGAAAAATGATGTCTCATCAATCAACTAAATTCAAGCCAAGTAAAGATAAAAGACATACAAAAACCTAAAAGAGTAATTACAAAATAATCCTGTTTTGTTGATTTTCATCTTTGAAATTTTCCATGTATCCATTTTTACCTGTATCTTTTCTTCCTGTATTGGTTTTTTTGATGTGAAAATGTCTCTGCTGTTTGCTTTTGTGGCAGCCTATATTTCTCCTTGGTAGTTTTTTGTATATGTGTATTATTTAAAATATTATTTTTAACTATTTTATCTACTTCTCCACTTATTGTGTGCTTTTACCCTTGGACACCCACTTCTATGAGGATATAGAGTTTACTATACTATATATATATATACACATATACCTTCATGGAAGTGGGATTACTCTGGTGGAAACTATATATAAATATAAACTATATATATAAACATGTATATATAGTTTCCACCAGAGTAATCCGAATGCCTCCCACAATAAGTGGCACAAGGGAGTCAATGAATGCTTGTGTATCCATTTACCTTCACTGGCTATAGTCTATACTTTTCAATGTTTGTTTGCTCATTCATACTTTATCCAAATTTCATCTACATAAAAATTATTAGAAATAAGACTGTAGAATAAAAGGGTGATTTTCCTGTGGCGCTTCTTAATTTTTCAATCTTCTTGACCTAATATTAGAATCACCAAAGAAACACATGTTAATATACCAATGCACAAATTCTACATCAGACTAAATTAGATCTACATCTGTAGGAGACCAGATAATGAGGATGGAGGCCTGATTGACATCTCTGAAAGTACAGAGGAGAAAAACAAAAGGCTGTGCCTCCTTTGCCAACATGTAGGCATGCTAGCACTTTGCAGGTCCTAGGGAAGAGTCTATACAGCTGAGATCTGGTTGATTATATATGCTATATATGCTATAGATCACAGGAAGCAGACAAATCTTCTAATACCCTGATTGCTTTCTCCCACGTCTAAGTGAATATAAGCTAGGTGAGCCAAAGGCTCAGGGCTCCTGTCCACTAAAGGCAGAGAACTCCCTCAGCCTTTTATTACAAATTAACTCTGCATCTTTTTGTCTTTTTCTTTCTTTGTCCTCCAGTAGGGAGCAAACTTGTAGGGTAGTCTCCTATCAATGTGGATGGAGCTGAAATGTCAGACTTTTGGGATACCAGTAGTAGAAATCCAGACCAATTTTAATGACTGACAATTGAAAATGGCAAGCAGAGAGATAGCATCTCAGAAGGGCAGAGGAGGGAGAAGAAAAAATATTACGTTACTGAATAGCCCAGGATACCTAGGGCTTCAGGCACTACCAAATCCAAATATTTTCAAGATATTGTCAGATATCTTTCATTATGCACACATCAGATCTGCTTCCACCTGAGAAGGCTCCATCCTCAGAGAAACTCTCTCCAACTAGTGGGAATCAGGTGCTCCATCCTGTGAAAAATGAGACGATCATAATGGTGTCAAAGACATAGGCTTGTTTTGATGCATTATGTCTAATAAATGTAAAGAATTCATAATAGTCCTTGATATGCAATTTAGAAATCAGAAAAAGGTTAAAATTATTAATTGGTTTAGTGTTATATAAGTTATTTATGGCCACAATGATGTTAAATAACAATGAACATCAAACCCCAATAGCTTAATACAATAAGTGAAAGAAGTCAGTGTGGTTAAATTGTACAGATGATGATAATGATGATGATGATGATGATGATGATGATGATGATAGTGATGATGGTGATGTATGTGGCATTTCCCATTTCTAAGTGGCAACAAAATGCCCCAAAATTGAAGGAATTAATTGAAGGTCAAGTTGAAAAATAGAAAATTTTGTGTCCATTAATATACTTAGTAAATATTAGGTAAGTGGCTAGATCTACCATCATGTGATGAATGAAGATGCTTTTTGACAGTCAACAAACTGATGGGAAAGGCTTTTGGCAGATGATTCTCATTTGCAACAATTATATTTTACAGAGTTACATTCTATTGTTACATTCTCTGGAGCAAACATTAAATTAGCAAATACTGAATCATTGCAACTAGGATTAGATTCCTGAAAACCTCTGGATACATGTTCGTCAACCTATCAATAAGTAACCTTGTAAAAGAGCCTTGTTTAATATATATTTTTGATTCTTTAACATTGACCTCATAGCCAACAGCTCAACAACTCATGCCTGAATTTAGTTTATCTAATATGTTTTCTCTGTAACTCACATCACAGCCTTCTTGTGCTTAGGAACACTGAATGGCACTTCAGCATTTTGCTTGAAGAAAGGGGATTTGACCATTTTCTCACAGTGATTACATGAATTCAATTGATAATAGAGACAATCATAACAAACATGATTATGGTACTTCTTTCTCTCCTTTTAACAAAATCTTAAACATCAGTTCTGACAAAAATAAAAAGGAAACTGAGCCACTATTTCTTGTCATTCTAGCACACTTTAAACTTTATCACTTTCCATCAGCTACCACACTTTCTTAGTGTATTCTGAGGAATTGATGCTTCCTTAGAACATTATTGGAAGCACTATTCTATATGCATGGGTTCCTTTAAGCGTCTTGGGCTGACTATACAAATAAGGTAGAAATAATTAAAAATCTTTCAGCCTCCAAAGATTTCCCATCAGTTTGTCCGCAAAGAACCTCCTACGCAATTCTGTTTATTCTAAACCCATTTTCAGAGCTCTGTAACTATGATCTTTCATTCAGGCTTTTGGTTCTTGTCTTAGCACTAAAATTTATCTTCTAGCATAAGTATTGGGATTGATCATGAGTAAAATGCCACCAAGATGTTTAAACCAATTATTAGCCACTGGAAAAAATGCTCAGGCTCATTCTTTGTGTGTGTGTGTGTGTGTGTGTGTGTGTGTGCGCGCCAAAAAAATCACAAATGTATCAAAATTAATTTTCAGTATTTTCTGTTTCTCTAGAGCACTGCACTTATGCTTAAGGCTTTGTGGTATATACTCAGCTCACTCTTCAGCCAAGTTCTCCAGCAGTCAGACAAAATATCAAATGCACACTTATGGTTGGCAATTTCTTATTTCCAATTTCTTGATTTTTTTCTTCATGACAACTACCTTGCAGTAGACAAAGAGGTATTAATTTCCTTCAATACATTTTTTTCAGCAAATTAAAATAAAACTCCATTGTGTGCATAACAAGATTTTCCTATGAGAACCAGGGTGTTTCAGGAGAAAAAAATCTACCAGACATTAAAGAACATTTTTAATACAGGGTGATAAAATTATATTTGTAATGTATTTCTTCTTCTTCACTTTCAATAAATATTATTTAAAATTTGTAGGCTGTTTATTCAGTTTAAAGGAGTCAATTTTTAAAGATTTTATGATTCAGCAGATGTAATAATTAAAAAGTTAGCTTCCAGGAAGCTCAGAGGTGAATTTTTCATCTTTGTTACCTTAAGTATTTATTTTTGTGCATGAGGTAATGGATAGTTAGGTAAATGAGGCTATTTTCATTGCTCCATTTTGAAAAATAAACATGTACATATGTTCTTATCTGTATTCCAGAACATTGTTGTCTAATTTGAATTGTAGTTAAAATGTAATCAGAAGTACCTAAAAGTAGTAAGTACATACACTAGAAACAAAGTTAGGCTTTATAATGTTATTAAATCAATATTCCCACAATTGGCTTTTTATTGCAATTAATGCATTTACTGTAATAAATGACAATACCACACAAATTCTCACTTCTGGTTATGAACTATCTGTTTCTTTATAATTTCAAGTATTTGAGGGTTCTTTTGTATATTGGAAAATATTTCAAGTCGCCACAATGTAAGAATGTACTTAGATTACACAGACAAATCCCCCTCTCTTTTTTTGAATGACCCAGACACACATCTGTGACAGACATGACTAATTTCACTCAGTACCCATTCTTATTTACTTCTTTTTAAAAAGTAAATTTGGAACGTATTCCTAGAACATCTAGAGCCTGTCATCTAGTTCTAGCTATTATATATGTGTGTATGTATTTCTCATTGCTGAGAACCAAATATCTGATAACCACAAGTTAAAGGAGGAAAGATCTATTTCAGCTTACAGTTTGTAAAGGTTTGAGTCCATAGTTGGCTGGTTCTAAAACAGGGCAGCATGGTGAGAGTGCATCGTAGAGGAGAAACAGTTCATGGTATGGCAGGACAGGTAGAAGGCAGCAAGCAGCAGCAGCAGCAAACTTCCCTTCCCTCTTCATTTTTATATTCTGTCCAGACTATAAGCCTATTGTTTGATGCCACTCACACTCAGGGTGGGGCTTCCATCGTCTATACCCTTAGTCCCAATATCCCATCCTTAATCCTAGTATCACACTCTTAATCCACATTCACACACCCTGATCCAGCCACCTTTGAATTGCCCCACCCATGACAGCATGAAGCTTTGGAAGGACATCTAAATGCAAGCCATAACATATAAACTAATCATTTCAGACTAATATTCTGACTGATGTAGTATTTGATGAATAAATTAAATCAAATATCTCTGTTTATGAAATTTCTTTTTCTTAATTTTGAGTTGACTATGTTGCTGATTTTTCATTATTTTCTTGCCAGATAATTTGAGGAATATTTTTAATATTTTAACACCAATTCTCACTACACATACATATAAGTAAAAGTGAATTGATAGAAAATGACATAGGTTATGTAACATTATAGTGCATCTTTCAAGTTGGAAAATATTTTAATTTTCATGAATAAAAATGATTATATGCATTGATTTCTTATTACTCAATACACAGTTGTAAAGGCATCTGATATGGGACACTAACTCACTAGTTATGAGTGTTGATAATGGTGCCTTTTCACATTCCCCATAGATATTCCATCAGATAAGCTCCCGATACTGAAATTATCATTCAAATTAGTATTTGAATGCTGGTACTCCAATGTGAAATACATGTAATTTTATATCCTTATTCAACCTTAAATTCTTTTCAATCTGCTGTAAAGTTTGATTCTTCACTTTAATGAGGCTTAGAAAGCATTCTGACTCGCCCTTTCTCAATTATTGTCTGTGAGACTGTGTCTGAGAAGGGATGTACAGCATGTCTGGTCTTGACCATCACCTCTCATTGAAGAGTGTATGAGAGATTAGCATGGAAATCAATGACCTATGCATAACACATTTTGCTTTGGTTTCTTGAATTACAATTCCATGCCTCATTGACCTTACATATACTTTTCTAGTACACTGTTAAGATGCTGAAGGTATACTATTGATTACAGCACTCAATCTTATTGATTTTTATGCAAAATTATTGTTTTAAATATTATCCTTGTCACATGTGTTTCAATGATTTACTGAATCTGAATATTTTATGTTGGGGCTTAAACAACTTATATATTCATGAACACCCTAAAATGGTTTGAAAGGCATCACGGATTAGATTATTCTTCCCTTCTTCACACTATTTCTGTCAACTATGTCAGTTTTAATTCTTCAAATGGAATTTCAGTTCTTTGAATAACATATACATCTTTTCTTGCATGTGTGTTTCATGCTTAGCTAAATGCCTACCAGATAGCAAGTACCAAATGTACCTTTGATGTTTACTTATTGAACAAATATTGAAATTTCCACAGTTATTTCGTTCTTTGACTAAAACTATTTGGCAAAAAGAAAATAACATTGGGTTTAACTGTACCAAAAACATGGTGATTGCAGGTTGCAGGCATCATTCAGGATTCTAAGATATTATCCCTGTAATTTACTTTAGACCAACTACCACTTGATATAGTTCTGCTTCCACTGGTTCCTGCATCTAAGCACATAGTTCTTGCTTTTCATTTGTTGGTTAAAAAAAAAAAAGTTATTTCTAGTCTTCCTATAAATTAGGTAAGGGCTAGATTGTAAATGTGGCAAATCACAATCCACATGAAGTGGTCTAAACTGATTCTTAAAAATCCTTTCAAAACAGCTTCTTTAACATTTTAAGCTAAAATACTGCTACAATTTTGGCATCAAAAAATTCCTAGGATAATAATTATCTACTTAAAAAGCTCCCAAACTCCCAATGACAGTACTAATGCCCATGGTCCATTGGGTTGTACTGAGCCCTACTAATATAAATCCAGATATATTTTACTCCTGGTACATTAAATATCTCAAATAATGCCAAGGAGAAGCTCATTTTCCAAACATCCTCTCTCCTTATTTTTCCTTCTAAATAAAGAGGCATATGCCTATGTCAATCCTTTTAATCAATTATTAAAATTGTACAAATTTGGAGGATACAGTATGATGATTTGATATAGTTATATAATATCAAATACAGTGTATCCAGTGTGGAATGTGTAAAATCAGAATTGGTAACATTTTCTTCTCCTTAGGCATTTTAAAAAACATTTTTTATTAATGTGTAATAATTGTATGTATCTATATGCAACAGTATATTTCAATACATGTATACAATAAGTGCTGATCAAATTAGGACAATTAATGTTTCCAACTCTTATCATTACTTTATTTGGAACCTTTGAGGTCCTGTCTTGCAGTTATTAATAAAATATGGAAAAGGTTATTAGTGAACTATAGGTCACCACAGTGTGCTGTAGAACACTAGAATTTATTACTTGTAACTGTATTTTGGTATATGTCATCTAATTACCCTTTATTGCCAAATTTCTCAGCTTTTAGCATCATTTTATTTATTTATGCATTCATCTATTTAGTATTGAAGATTGAACCCAGAGGACTCTTGAATTTGGAAGTGATCTCAGACTTCTCTTGCATTGATTTTCTACAGTCTTCAAATGTTTTCTTTTTTATGGTAGCAGGTTAGGTAGAATGAGAGGTAGCTCCTACTTGGAAGCTCTCACTCTTGTCTTTTTTTCTCATTGTTTATTGGTACATTTTAGGTATACAATACAGTTACATTCATCACTGGGATCTTGTACCTTTACATAATGTATCTTGGTTCTTACTTTTTCCCCATTCTACTCTTGTCTTTTTAAGATTTAAAGAATTTGAGAAAATAGATTAGCCAAGCTGTCAACCAAATTCTCTGTTTTTATTTCTCAATGTCATTTTTGCATCAAGAGGGGTGAACTGTAAAGAGTAGGCACATGTTTTGTTTGTTTGTTTTGTTTTTTGGTTCTGAGCTCCAGACTTATTCTAATACAAAAATGAGTGTTTCCCATGTGTTCAAATCTAGTCCAATGAGCATCTATATTGGAATAATAAAAGCATTAATTTGCTGGTTATTTTCTTCTGGTGAACATATTTTGGCTTCGAGGAAACAGTGGCTAATCAATATAAAATTATTGGTCAAATTTCACCTTTAGAATAACTTAGGAATATACTTTTAGCTTTTCTGTATACTTTAAAAATGTTTTATTGAGATATAACTGTCATACACCAACAGCTCATAATTATATAATTTAATAAGTGTTGGAATATGTGTATATTATCAAAAGAATAATTGCAAGCAGAATAACAGACAGACCAACCATCCAAAGAGTTTCCTCAATTTACTTTTATAATTTATTGCTCCTGCCTGTCCTTACCCGTCCTCATCCCCAGGGACACAATGATTTGCTTTCCTCAAATGTAAGTTAATTTATTTTGCCTATAATTTTATATGTGTACACTGTTTTTTCTGGCTTTGTTCATTCAACATAATTATTTTGAAATGTGTCTATGTTTCTATATGTACTAGTAGTTTCAGTGCATGCATCTGTCACATTTTGTTTACTCATTTGCACATTGATGGACGTTTTCATTGTTTCTAGTTTTTAATCTATTGTTGATAAAGCTATGATGGATATTTTCTTTCAAATTGGGTAGAAACATGAACTTTTATTTTTCTTACATAATAACTACAGCAGAAGGGTTGGGGCCTTCTAGGTGTATGTTTTAAGAAACTGTCAAACCACTTTTTCAAGGTGGCTGCAGCATTTTGCATTCTAGCCATTTGTACCTAAGAGTACCAGTTACTGTACCTTTAATATAGGTTTGTGAAGAAGAAAAAGAAAAAAGAAAAGGAAGAGGAGAAAAAGAAGAGGAAGAGATAGAAGAGAAACTATAGTGTATAGAAAACTGCAATGCTATCAAATAAAACTTCCCTTCCATTCAAAGAAAGTTTGGCATGTTTAGAATGCAACCCCTCCCAAAAAATATTGGTATAAAAATGAGAAGATAAATTGTATTTTCTTTGTTTTTTCTTACTCTTTGGATGGCCATTATCTCTGTGAGGTTCATTTTCCATATCTATAAAAATAACAGAATGCAGAAATTCTATTTGAGACCAAATTGAGAAATAAATGTATGTGGTTTATGCCTCTATTTCATCCATTTAATTTTTGAAGTAGAAGAGAAGGTATCTCAGCCTTCTGGGGAGAATGTAGTGAGTGGAATGGCCTTGGATCATTAAGCCCACCCAGAGAAGTGGGAACAGCTTATGGCTCTTGATAATTGTGAATGAAGATGAGTGGATAGAATCTTTGAGAGTTATCAAGAACTTTATTTTTTTCTTAAATTCTTTTATTGGTACATTTTAGGTATACAATATGTTTACATTTATCATTGGGTGCTTGTACCTGTACATGATG
>NW_004624765.1:7098945-7112345 GCF_000247695.1 Heterocephalus glaber | reverse complement strand
ACTTTTTCTCAGCAATGAGAAGTCATTAAGATATCATCTAACTCTAAATGTTTTCTGTCTTGGTAGGCTTCATTTTCTTGCTTTTTTTTTTTTTTTAACTGAGAAGAGCGGGCTTTTCTTTAGGTTTGTTCTTGCATCTGCCTACTGGTGATTCCATATTGCCAGCTCTCCAGTACTTAGTCAGGGATACACAAAGCAAAAGGCAAACCCAAGGAATTCATCACTACACCTTCCCTAGGTTCTGAAGCCCCTGGCAGGTTTGTTTTCTCCTCAGCTTCAGAGGTTGTTTGCTTTATGTATAATTTCCAGGGTTTTTAGTTTTACATAGTAGGTAAAAGAGGGAAATGTCCTCCAAAACTGACCCCAATAATTGACTTTTTATTTCAATCCACTTATACATTTATTTCTTAGATAATCATGTTTTATTTTTATATGGGAAAATTAATTTTATGGGAATATTTTTACCTTATATGGAAATAAGATCTGCAACTTTCATAAAAATATTATGTGCAAAATTAAATAGCACATATAAAGTATCACAGAAAGACATAAAAGCATTGACACCAACAACCAAAAATTTTTATGTAGTAGAGGAAATGATTCTGGGAGAAGTAAATAAATAGTTTTCTCCACTATTAGATGGTTCTTAGAGGCATATGAGGTAACTGTCTCAATGTATTTGTTCTTACTGAAAGTTATTAGCACAGTACCCATGTGAAACTTTCATATATCAAGCTGGTTTTATAAAGAGTTAAAAGGGAAAACTCTAAAATCTCATGTTATTTTCACATTTATGTCAATGCATTGTATCAAAGTTCCTTGGCAAGGCTTTGAGCCAACAGATTTTTACAGACAGAACCTAGTAAAGATGAAGACCTGAGAAAATAAGACAATTGAGCAACATCATCATCAATCATGAAGATGGGACTCTAATGCTTAAGATTTTGCACCAGAGCCTCCTTATCTGTATTATGATGGACATTTCTGTCGGACGTGGCGGTATTTGGGCACTTAGGTTCACACAGTGGAAATATTGCAGCAGAAGAGAGAATGAAGAGGGGTGAATTATAGGATGGTAAACATGTCATAAAGTGAGATTTCCTATGGAGTCCTGGATCCAGGACTCTGGGACTCTGAGACCATAGGTTTTGCTAAATGCTATAAGCCTTGATTTTTTACATTTATAAAATGAGATTATGACAGCACCCAATTCAGATGGTCCTCAGGAAAAAAATAAAATAACCTAAAATAATATATCTGAAGTTTGTGGTTAACATGATATTACTTCCCTGCCTACCAAGATAGTTTTCATGATTCTTTATGATGGAACTAAACCAATATTTACCAAATGCTTACTATGAGAATCACTAATATGCAAACTTTATTATTAATATTATCTGATAATGACAAAGGTAAATGTTTAAACAAGATAACTGAGGCTCAGAGATATTGACATATTTCCCCTGATAACAGAAATTAGTGTGCAACAGGAGCAAAGACACAGAGATTCTATTTATTCTGTTTAATACATGGTTGGCATATTGCTAGACACAAGAATAAAATGGTGAAAAAAACACAATTTCTCTCCTGGATGATTTTAGATTAGAGTGAGGGAGCAGTCAAATAGACTACACAATTACATAGTACAAACTAGAATTCTTAACAGTAAGAATTATGAGAATATGTAGGTGAGGCACCTAACTCACTGGAGATATCAAAGTTGAATGGAAATGAAATTTGTTGTGCTTTCCTTGTGAACTGTATAGATTTTAAGTTTTAGTTGGGACATGGAACATAGCTTTCTGTAGAGTCAGATTCTAACTGATATGATAGAACATGGTTTAAGACAATTTGAGACCAGTGAATGAAGGTCCCTGCAGGGAGGGATGGATGAGAAAAGTTGCGACAGGAACCAAACTGGTTCAGTGCACAGATGAAAGTAGATGGAGCCGGTATTCATGCAGGTGGACAGGGTCAGGCACCTCTGCTGCAAAGTGGTCATGGACTGGCCCCTAGAAATGCATTCAGAGTCAAACTCTGATGTGTGAAAAGACTCAGCTGAAAGAAGTCAGGACTTCTGATCTAGGCAGCAGACGTGCTGGTCAGGACTTCTGGTTCAACATGGGGATGGGGAGCAAGATGTGGACAAAATCACAAGGAGGATTTAAATAAAAATAAATTAAGAGAAAAATCAAATAATGCTATATAAAAGAAAGATACAGAGCTGACTGACTGAAGAGAACATGTTAAATAGTATGATTGGACACAGATCTTAAAGGAGTTTTTAGGTGTCACTGATAAACTCAAAGCCCATTACCACAAATTAAATCTCTTTAATATCTCAAGAATATCACAGACCCCCTTTCATGTACTTTTTTGTGGACAATTTTCCTAAGGAGACACTCTCTCTATACTGTCTTATTCCTGCATTTTGGTCACCTCTACCGTTTGTAGTTCATATTTTAAAGTTCAAATTTGTAGTCTATGTGGCACTGATCAAAATCCCCATGTTCTTATCATAATCTTCTGCAAAGATATATGGTGACACCCACGTCCATGTAGGTTCTGATACAGACTCTAAATAGGCAGGAATTTTATCACGGGCCATTTAATGCTTACTTTGGGAAGATACCATGTCTGCATCTTCTCTAATGCTTTGCTACTTTAATTCTTACTCCCTTTATGTCTGATCTCTTAAATTTGCTTGCTTCTCCAAACCTTGCCTGCAGACTTGAATAGTAATTCTACAACCAGAATTTTGAGGATTTTTCTTTTCCTTCTTTGTTTTTTTCTTTTCCTTGTTCTCTCACAAAGTAATACAGATTCTTTAATAATTTCAAAAAATAAAATGAGAAATGAAGGAAAGATCACAAATTGCTCATTTTCTCACTGCTCAAACACAGTTGCAAATTATTTACTGATCTTTTTATTCTAGCATTTCTTTTGACAGGAGATGAAAATATTCAGATGAATAATTGAATTTCTTGGTTGACTGAGAATTTTCAACTTTCGTATTTTACGTCTGATGCCTGAAAGCTACCCAGTTTTCCTGGGTGATGGGCATTTATGTCTCACTTCACAGTGTATGAGAATCTATTTGAAAACTCTGTCTAGAGTATTACAATGTACAGGAAGCACATTGTTCTTAGTTTTCCTAAATGGAAGCTTGGAAATTCAGAAACTCATTCAGTTTTCTTCAAGAAATAGTTTTTAAATTTCTAAAGACAATATATGATGATTAAAGATGGAAAATAAATAGAAAATCTGAGACTTTTTACTTGTTCCCTCATTGGCTGGATTTGAAACCACAAAATTAAGCATATTATTATGTATGTCAAACAAAAATGGAAGTGGTTCACTACATAGCATTATTCCTTGATATAAGCAAACTCTCTAGTTTGTTTAATAAAAATGAGGCTAAGGAAAATGCAGCACCTATTAAATAGGAAAATATTATCATCATTTCCCATGATTTTTCTTATTTTTAGATATACGTTTTTTTAACCAAACAGTATTAAAGTTGAAAATTCACACAACCAGCTTACATGGAGAAAGTGAAGAAAAGTTGTGTTTAGAAATTTAAATATATCATAATCCTCTTACTTAACAGTTGTATCTAGGGTCTGGATGGCTCCAGCAGATCTTTTTCAAAAAACTTTTAAGTTTGCTTACTAGATAAACAGGAAAAATGTTCAAAATGCAGATATGTCCAGACAGTCCTCAATCTATTCTAATAAATGCAAAAATTATGAGCTTTTATCTTTCATTTGATGAAAAAATCAATCATAATGTTTGGAAAAGTCATAATTAATGTATTTTACACTCCTCAAAGAAACATGTTATTGATAACTATTATTTTGACTTCTGAGGATATCTGAAAGCTGCAGTTGGATTTTCTGAGTAAATATTATTCCAAGTAATCACCCTTCGTGGGAAGCTTAATTTAGTCATGATCTCTCTAACCTCCACCCCTCCACAGTTGCTCATTTCTTTCTTTCTGTCCAGTTCTATTGAGCTACTTCCATATCTTCTGCTAAATTTTTTCTTGTTCATTAGCGATTTTACTAAAACAAAGAACTGATATTGTAAAATTTAATTTGCTCCACTGTACTTATTCTTAGAAAGTCCAATAAAAATAAAGTCACCATACAATCCAAGTATTGAAAAAAGTAGAACTTTTTCTCCACATTCTGATCCTGAGTCTTGTTATTTAAAAAGTCTTAATAGGAGATAAATTTTAAAGAGTTCTTAAATTTTCACAAAACAAGCAAAATTACCAGGCCTACATAAGTTAAATGCCAAGTGCAGGTGGTTGGTTGAAAAAGAAAAATAAGCTGGGGACTTAGCTCAGTGGTGCCACCGCCTGCCTTACAAGCTCAAGGTCCTGAGTTCAATCCCCAGTACCAACCCCCCCCCCAAAAAAAAACAAAAAGCAACAACTATAACAACAAACCTATGAAAAATAAAAATAAGTTTATTGTCTTTGTATAAAAATGAGATGTGTGTTTACTTCTCATATAACATGTTTATTGTTTTTTAGTGGTTGATACCTATGGACCATCTTTTCTTCTAGTTTTTTTTTTTTCGTTTAGAAATCAAATTAGGAATATAACTGTGACTGAGTTTATTGCTATTATCTTGAAGGACATTCTGATTTCTTCTATTATTTTCTTTTCCTCCATATGAGAGAAAATTTTCAGAATCTCGAGACCTGCTTTTATTAAAAAATAAAACACTTTTATTAATTTTAAATGCTTTATTTTAACTGACATAATAATTATATAAATCTGGGGATATAATGTACTTCCTAAGGTATTTGATACACACATGTATGGTATAATGATTAAATCAAAGTAATTATCATATCCATCACTTCAAATATTTATTATGTCTTTGTGCTAAAATATTCAAAATTCTTTTAGCTATTTTGAAGTATTCATTGTTATTAACTATACTCAGCCTGTTGTGCAGTTGAACCCCTGAACTCATTTAATTTCATACCCACTAAGTACACCACCTCTGGAAACTATTATTCACCTCTCCATTTCTGCAAGCTCAATCTTTCCAGGTCCCACATACAAGTGAGGATGTGTGGCATTTGTCTTTCTGGCTTATTCCCATCCTTCTTGTTGGAGCTACATTAAAACAAGGTCTAGCATAACCTTCTTTAGCAATCAAAACATCACTGGAAGAAATCAAGATTTTTCTAGCACCAAACTTCTTTGCAAACATGACCTGAATTGTCATTAAAGCCAACATAATCATATTATAAAAACATGTGATCAAACCTAAAATAGCATTTCTTAATTTTTATGTAGTTTTTCCTCTGATTTTTGTCCTTCTTCTCTGAGAAGGACAAACATTCTCATCAACATTCATCAACATTCTATTCTACTTGGGCTTCCAAGACATAAAACATCAACTTATATTTTGTCTTCCTTAGTCTGGTTGTTTCATAATTTTTCCCCTATTGATTTTAGAGTTCTTCATGTTCTTTCCTATCCCAACAGTTACAAACTTGATGCCAGAGGTGTTATGCTAATAAAAAAATCATACTACATACAAGCCTACCATTATGCTTCATTCCTACTCTATATTTTTCCTAATGAGAAAACTTGAGCTTGCTGAAACTCTTTGTTTTCAAAGTAATAAATAGGTGTTGAATTATCCTACTCCAGTATCAGTGTCTTCTGCTAAGACTTTTTCTGTGCTATGTAATTGTATAGTTTTTTTGAAAATCAATAAGCTTGGAATAACCTCTGACTAATCACTATTAAATTTAATGTTTTCTACACCCATTTCTTGTTGGATTCTTGATTGAACCCAAATTCATAAATTAAGTGTACTGTACTATATGGTGCTAGGAACTGAAGGCAGGGCTTTTTCAGGAGGCTGCATCCACAGCCCTTTTTATTTATTTATTTTTATTTTGAATTGGGATCTTGCTAAGTTGCTAAATTTCCTGGCTGGGCTCAAAATTGAGTAAATCCTGCTTCAACCTTCTAGAGTGCTGGCATTACAGATATGAGCCACCATGCTTGACTAGTTTTTAGCCATCTTTTTCATAGTCTGCCACATTAACTTCTTTAAATGACTCCTTCTAAAACTTCCTAAGGATGTTATATTAATTCTCTATAGGTATTTCAAGGTTCTGACTTTTATTCAGTTACAAACAAAAGATACAAAAGATAGTAAATCCCCGTTTGCTATTACCATTAAAGAATTTTTAAATAATCATTACACAAAATAAAAAATTGTACAGTTGTGGTGCTACTGTATTTTCATCACAATAAATTTCTCTTGTCTATATAAGAGAAAACTAGTTTGTCCACAACAAATTAGTTTTCAAAATGCAGAACATTAATATAACACTGGTTTCCCCTTTCTGAATAGTCACTGTTAATGGTTTATTCTAATTCTTGTTAATAAGATTCCTTGCCATGGTAAATCAATACAGACATGATGAACAATGTTTTTATTATAATCATTGATACCTAATGTATAGGAAGAAGATAGGAAGAAGAAAATACATTTAATATATTTAATAAGTAAACTCCAGTAGTTTTTTTATAATAATTAAATGTAATAATGATTGACATAATAATTGCAGTATTACAGAAGTTTACTTATTTAGCACTTATGCAGATAAAATTCCACATTGGCTATTGAAATCATGAGCAATGTTGGCATAAAAAAAATTTTTTGCAAACTCTACAATAGGTGCTTGAGATCCTAAACAAGATCTCTTTATCCTTCACAGTTATTTGGTGCAAAATCACTAAGACCGCTGAAGAAGGCTCATATGAACCTATACTTTTACCTACTTGAATCCACTGTCATGTACAACATCCAATTGAAACACAAAATATTTGCAGACATGATCCTCCAAAATGACAAGGACAAACTGCAAAACACATTCACAGCACATGGACACCAGGGTCTTCATTTACCAGTTGCCCTCCTCAAGCTGTCTGATAAAAAAGAAAGTTCCCAACTTTCTCAATTCATGGTGATCTCATGATCAAAGTAATTTTTTCATGGAATTTCCAAGACCAAAAGTAATGTTAATAATTCCATCTTTGAAGATTTTTAGGCCAAACAATTTATTAATGATATATCCTAAGTGAATTAGAAAAGTAGAAATGATTTGAAAGTAAACAATACTTTCATTTTGATACTGCCACAATCACTGAGTAATAACATTTATAAGCTGGTATATTTTCTTAAATTTTGGAATCAGGTTGGACACTGCTACTTCCATTTGTTGTCAGAGGTTAATTTCTGGAAGTTACTTGCTTTTTATTACAGCAAATTTCAATTTAATACACAAATTTCAATTTAATAAAAGTATACCAGAAGGAATTTAGCCTATTTAATATCCAAACTGTAAACTACCTAGAACTAATTGTTTAAATGCTGTTCAACGAATGTTAAATATGTGTTTCCCCTGAAATTTTAAAATATTTGGCAGCATCCTTGTGAATTTCTCTGTGCACCTTAAAGCAAGTTTAAGCACTATATATGTAGAATAATAATTAATAACTAATAAGGTAAGTAAGCTTAATATTTCAAGATCTCTCACTGGCAGGAGCTTTTTCCATGGCTATAGTTAGAACAGAGCAAAACTGAGACACACTCACAATTATATAAGACATGCATTTTTTCCCTTCATCACTAGTCCCTTTGCAGTGTAGCAGTGTTAGAATGTGCATGGTCATTTTGAGGATGTCACTGTGGAGAAGCTAGTTGTTATGAGATAATAGTCTGAATTCAAACTCGGTGGAACAAGTTTTTTTGTTTGCAGTCACTTTAACTTACCCCTAGTCCTCCAGTGTGTGAAAACTTCTGGAAAGAATCGGGCTCCCCACCGTGCTGATGCACCCTGGATCATGACAGAAAGTGCCAGAGCCAGGGATATTATGGGGACAGTGAGGAAGAAGCACAATTTCAAATTAATAAAGTCAAGAGATATCTGTGGATGATTCTTCAAAGGTAAAAAAAACTTCAAGCACAGGATTAGTTTTCAGCAGTACTGAAGCACAATGTGATTTTTCTTTTGTCAGTAATATACTTGATAGTAAAGCCTTTGTAATTACGAATTTTGAATATATAATTATAAAATCTCCCTTTTCTCCTTAGTCATATGTGAATTTGGGAAAACAAAAATTATCAGAATTCACTCATTTTAGAACCACAAGTTTGCAGAAATTGTACAAACAAAATACCTATGAATCTGAAATTGTAAGTTTTATCAATCACAGGTACCAATTAAACTCAATCTCTCTTTAGAAAAGTGTATTGTAGAACTTTTTCATTTAAAATAGTTATTAACTAGGATCAAGCCAAAATATTATGTATTTTATTTTATGGTGATTATAACATTTCTCAAGTTGTTGGTTTCTTTTCTCATTAAACTAAACATACAGTATTAAATTGGATTTTGGATCCTTTTTCCTAAAGAGATCACCTTAAGTTTTATAACACTGATGGCCAATAAAGCAGCTACTTGTACTCACGATATAAATGAAGCATTTCTTTAAACCATTTTAAATCATTTTTATCTCTTTCTACATCTTAGCTTACACCTGTATTTGCCTCCAAGACCTATTCCAAAAGTAAATTTAAGAGCTCATTTCTAGTTTTCTCTTTTACACTTTTCAGAATGGATACATTTATTTTAGAAAGCCTTCTGACGTCTTCAATGTTTTCTGTTTCATGTTTCTGCTTTCTTAAAATACTATAAGCTAAATTAAAATATTGCTTTTTAAAAATACTACCTCCTTATCTGCATGCCCATCTTCATTGCAGTATATTCACATTAATCAAGATACAGAATCAAACTAAGTGCTCATCAACAGATGAATGGCTAACAAAAAAATATATATGGTGGAGGGTTGGGGATTTAGCTCAGTGGCACCATGCCTGCCTTGCAAGTGCAAGGTCCTGAGTTTGATCCCTGGTACCAAAAAAAATGAATATATATATATGTGTATATGTGTATGTATATATGTATATATGTGAGTACATATGTATGTATATGTGTATATATATTATATATATAGTGGAAAAATAATCAGCCTTAAAGACAGAAGAAAGTCTATCATTGTGACAACAGAGAGGAACCTATAGGACACTAGGAGTATGTTCAGAGCCATAAGCCAATCACAGAAAGACAAATACTGCATTATTCCACTTGTATGGACTCTAAAGAAGTTAAACTCCTACAAATAGAGTTAAATGGTGGTTGCCAGATGCAGGGGTTGAGAGTGGTTGGAAGATATGTGTCAAAGGGAGGGCACAATGATTGTATTTTAAAAATTAATAAGTATCCCCTGAACTCCATAAAAGATGCGTCTGTCCCCATTAATAATGCCAGTCGCTCTTTTCCCTTCTTTCACCCAGTGCCCTTCAAGGCTGCTTATGTCAAGAATCTCTCAGTCACTGCCTGGAATCTCTGGAGCCCTCTTGACTTCTTTCCCTTCCCTGTGCTCTTTCCCCTCTTCTTTCCTCCTTATGGTCAGTCACAAAAACACAGAACACCACACCCATGCAGGTCAGACTTTCTACACGGCGTCTGAGAAGGGAAGACTTTCAGGTGATGCCTGTGCCGGTGTTTCCAAGCCACGAGAAAGAAGGGTCTGCATCTTACTCAGCGCTTGCTCCTTTCCAAGCACAGTGGAATGTATTTAGAGAGACGAGATAATTTTGATTAGGACTTTTTGACTTCAAAACAGCTCTACCTCTTAGATGAAGAAATGGAGCCTCACAGAAGTATTTCTGGGAAAAAGTATATACTTTATCTGATCACTTTAAAAACAATAAATCACAATATTCAATTGTTTTATGGAATCCATAAAGCAATAGTGACCTGGATATCATGTACACACACACACACACACACACACACACACACACAAATTGCACATTCAATCTGCCCTGTTTTCTTTTTTGGTACCAAGGGTCGAACTCAGTACCTTGCACTTGCGAGGCAGGCAGCAGCACCTCTCAGCTAAACCCCCTGCCCTGTCCTGTTTTCATTAGTAATATTACTGTATAGTTAAGAAAAGAAAATAATCTCTCACATTGTACATGAGTATTATAACATTTGGCGCCATACAGTGACCATCTACATATACTAATTGTAATAATGAAAATAATTAATTTTCATTATATATTGCATATTTCTGTTCCTGAAGATAAAATAGAGAGAAAAGTGGATGAGTTTAACTTTAACCTTAAAAATAAGGTGAAAGAAATGGCTTAGTAATTGACTAAAATGAGCAAATTAATAAAATGTCAAGTGAATTTCTCAAAAATGGTTATTGCTAGAGCTTAAATACAAAAATCAAAGTTCTGAATAATCACCAAGTCAAGGATAAACATAAGTTTAAAATATTAATAAATGTAGAGAGCTTTCACAATATGTCAATGTAATTAGCTAGGGAAAATTGTTTGTCTTCCAGGTGGCAATTAAGTATTTGTGAGAAATACTGGTGCTTTAATTGACAAGCAATTAAGTGAGATAAATTGACTAGTGAAGCATAAAGTGAATAGAAAACATATATTATCTTTGGAAAAAGTTGGTTGAATATGACTGAAGTAATGAGTTCTTAGTAAATCTACCTTTTGCATACTTTCTACTAATTGGAAACAACAAAATTAACTAAATAATATATTTAACATTTCAAAATTGCTTTTTAAATGATAAATTTCTAGGGGAAAGTATCTTGATAAGTACGAAATGTGCACTGACAGACACCAGAATTAAGCTGGAGTCTACAGTGCCCTCAGCTGGGATTGAACAATCTAAATGATATGTACAAATGCTTGAGTGTATGGCTCAGAGAATGAAAATTTAGGGATAAACAGAATATAGGGAACATTTTTACTTGATCATTAAGAATATCTACACAGAAAAAAACATTAAAACTTTATGATTTCAAGGTTCCACATTAAATGAACCAATATTAAAAGATAAACTACAGAAACGTTAAAAGTTCAAGAATAAGCTCAAGAAAAAATAAACAAAATTATTAGATTGATATTGGAAAATAAAATCTAACCAAAGTTGTAAATGATATATATTAGTACAAAGTAGGCCAGTTAGTAAGGATTTGTTTGTCCCACTTTGATATCAGATAAAATTTTCTAAGAGGTATTAGATAGGTAGTTTAATCTGCAAGAGTTATAGATAAACTCTGCAAAGAAAAGCAACTTTTTTCAACTGTGTATCATAAAATAAGCCTTGGATTTTTTGTTAATAAAAGAGAAGAAAAAGAAGGTCTTAGTATTAGCAGTAAAAATATAACCAAATATATGTAAGATTTTGAGAAAAAACAATTATTAAAAGAGATAAATGCAAACAATCTTATTTTAAGAGTTAATTTCATTTCAAAAACTTGGCACTTAGCAAAACCTTCTTAGATAAGTAAGACACTGACAGAAAGATAACCATATATTTCATAGATCCTTTGCATTTCCTGGTATTAAACATTTCCTCGTATATTTTATCTTAAACTGAAATTAATCAGTCTTAAATTTCATAAAATTGTTAGGACAAGATGGAATCAAACTATAAATGTCACCACAATGAGATAGCTTATGTTATCTGATTGCTTTCTGTGATATGATACTATTACTGGTTAAATTTCAGTGAATTATTGATTAGTTGCATAAACTGCAAATCTAGCTCTAAAATTAAATTCTCAATTACTTGTTCTTAAATTTTTGAATTAAAACTTTCTTCTTTATATATTATTTCCTAATTTCAACATGACAAATTTAAAGTAAAAATAACTTGTAAGTTTTTTCCTAAGAGAATGAACCCTCAACATTTAAACCACCTAAATAGCTTTTGACTTGTTTTTCGCTGTTAAGCAAATTAAAAAGATACACAATGGTCACTCAAACACAAAAATGAAGAACCAATAATAAAATGATAAGTATGTAATGTGAGGGATTTGTTAATTAACCTGATTTAATCATTCCACACTATATACATATACTAGAACATAGGATTGCTCTCAACAAATATAAATAATTATGGCATGTCAATTAAAATATTCTGAATTCTTTTTCTTAAATCAGATTATTCTCTCTTAAATAAGTTTCTAAGCTAACTCTAATCAGTTTATCCTTACTCTTTTTACTGAAAAGACTTACCAAGCAGATCTTATCTTTTCCTCACACAATTAGAAATCTAATTCACCACAAAATGATGCATTAGCATATTTTTCAAAGAAACAGTCGCAGATGTTCTTATAATCCACCTGCTTAAAGCATTTGGTAGTTCAGTAGCAAGTGGTAAAAATCTATATAGGATTAAAGGAAATTCACTCTCCAAAATACCTCAAAAACATCTATGTGTAAAGTTCTTTAAATATTTTGTCTTGATGGTAACTTTGTTCTCAGCTTTCTGGAGAGCATATCACCATCTTAAAATGTGCAAAAACATTTACTACCCTAAATAATATCTCATCATTTGTCATATTAATCTTCTGTCTCCAAATATCCTTCAAACTTTGCCTGTTACCAGTGTCACCAACTGATAGGAATGCCCTTACTAGCCCAGAAATTTTTCTTATCCCAGGAATATCTGTTCCCACCATAGTGGGAATGACTCAATTTTTAACAACAATATCTATCCATCCCTGGTCAAAATTTGTAAGTAATTTTTGAATGTAAGTGCCAATGCATATTTTCGGATGAGTAATTTCATTAAGTATTAATTTTTTTCTCAAAGCCACTAGTCTTCTTATTTGAAATTTATCAGTAATAAAATAACAAACACATTAATTCCTTTTTCTTTGGCCATTTTGCCTAACATTTACTTCTATTAGACTAAAATCCATGGTAACCTGTCTTCAGTTGCCATGTGCTAGGGACACAGGTTAGATGCACTGTCACTACCCTTATCTACCTGAATAGTTGCTCTTATAATTATTTTGAATGAAAACAATCCAGTGCCTGCAGTATCTGGTTCCTTCTACCACTTCACTTTCATCCCATGTCATATAATATTTTCTGTATTTTTTTAAAGAAATGGAAATAATTGTCTTAAAAAAAGAAAAAGGACATAGCCTTCAAAGAGAAAATTAAATGATTTGAAGACACTGTGTGTGGTCAGTTGAGGAAGAGACAATTCAGGTAAAGGAAACCATAAAAAGAAATATGAATATACAAAGGCCATAAACTACCAAGGTTTTAAAACGATTTCATAGGTAGGAATGATAACACATACCTGTCTGTAATCCCAGCACTCTGAGAGACTGAAACAGGAGGATTCCATGTTCCAGCCCAGCTTGGGGAATTTAGCAACCTAGCAAGATCCTGTCTCAAAATTTACAAAAAAGGGTCAGGGTCGTAGCTCGATGAGAAGGTCCTGGGTACAATTTCAAATA
>NW_004624765.1:7032653-7046405 GCF_000247695.1 Heterocephalus glaber | reverse complement strand
AATAAAACAAGAACCATCCCTTCCCATGGTAGAACTTTCCCCCTAAACTCTACTGCTAGTCATAATAGAGAATTATAGAATACAGTGTGTATTAACTTTTTCTTTAAATGTAAAATGTACTTACGATCTTTACCAGATTCAGATTCTGAACTGAATCACCCACACATTTCAATCATTTGAGTAGCTGTTAAACTATATGATGCCTAGGTCTTATTAAATATTCATAACTGATTAATTAGATTGTATGGCAGATAATACTGATTTGAGGAAGATCAGGCCAGAAGAATCACACCAAAAGGGATTTTAATATAAAGAAATGTTCAAACCACGGAGAGCCATTTGAAACATCAAAGAGTGAGAGGAAAGCAAAGGAAATAGCAAAACTAAAATTAGAAGGAAAGAAAGGAAACCAGGAAAATTTTTTATGTAAAATCTGGATGAAGGATCAAGAGGGATTAAGATAGCATAGTGCTAAGTACTGCAGGGGAGTTAAAAGGAATAATAAAAGAACAAATTCCCTTGATTTGGCATGCACCTCACAGATACCTGTAGATAGAGGAAGCTATTTTGGTGCTGGTCATGAGATTCAAGGAGGTAGTACTCAAAATCTATTTAAAAAGGCAACAAGAGGGTTAAAGAGAGGAAATAGAAGGTGAGGAGAGAGTTTTATGTTTGAAGGAAAGAGCTTTGGAGGAAGTATGACAAGTGATACATTAAAATGAATATTTTTTTAGGATTAGTGAGAACTGAGAATATTTGAGAGGTGGTGTAAGAAGCAGTTGAAAAAGAGCTTAAAATATTTTGAGAAAATTTTAAGAAATTTAGAGAAATGTCTTGAGAAGTTGTAACAATAGTAAAGGATGGACTCTCGAATTTGAGAGGAAGATAGTAAAAGATCTGAAATCAATTGTTAGGTTTGACTCTTGGACTTACCACTTACTATATAACATTTCTTGAATGTCTCATAAGGTACAGGATGTGATTTGTGTGATCAAAATGTGTGATTGTAATAAAACTACTTAGCCATTTTATGTGCCAATTTTCACTTCTATAAAATGGGCTTCTATAAAATAGTCTTAAAGAGTTAGTGTGGAAAATAAAGGAATAAATAACAATGAAACTTTTAAATAGTGTTTAGTAGATTGTTCACAAAAACTACAAATTATTAAAATAGATTGTTTATTTTATTTATATCATTGATCCAATTAGTTTTTAAACTCGTGTAATTACACACAAACACAGACACACACACACACACACACACACACGAACATGCTCCCTATTATTTCTAAGTCTTTCCTGCAGAGAAAATGGATAGCTAGCATTCCCATAAATAAACCTGGCCATTGAGCAAATGAGGAGCCAAGCCAGGAATGCAAAGGCTATGAAAAGGTATGAATGTCTCTGTCCATTGTGAAATTTAACAGAATTTGAAATTGATGACTGCATGGAACCATGTTTTTTCTTCAGTGTCTATGTTTTTTTCCTTTCATTCAGATTCAATTATTATCCCACAAGTGCAATGATATTTAAGATCTAGGCATCTCAGACAATTGGCAACACAAAGGGACTTGATTCTGCTGTTCTCAGTATACAGCAGTGCACTGGGATTCTAAAGAACTATTTTCTCCATGTTTTGCTAGCAGGCTAAGAACATTACGTACTACTCTCCACCTCAGAGGCAAGCCTTTTATTTTATCTTTTTCTAAGTAATAACGTAGGGTATTAGGCAAGAATCTCATTATTTTCCCACTGTACCTACTCTAATGTGTGCTTGCCTATTACCTCTCACTTCTGTTTTTTGTGGGGCTCCAGTGATTTTATATCCCTGATGACTACAACAGCTGCTATCTCTTGGTAGTTACTCCCCTGGCTCTCATTGTACCACATTTCCTTCCAATTATCAGACACTTGTTCCTGTTCTTGGGGTTTAGTAAATAATAGAATTTACTACTGTATTTATACAGTCGTTTTAATGTTTTGGAGTTCCTTGCACTGTACTCTGCTCATATCATATAACATCCAAGATTTTTAATTTGAAATGCAAAAGTTTATTTATTTTAATACAAGTTTACTTAATAAATATAGTTGCTTTTTGTGGCCGAAAATTGGTGTTACTTTGAAGCAGCCTAAGAGTATTTCCTTCACCTTCAATGAACAACCTTTTAATACCACTTTAGAGGGAGATGCAAAACTGAGCAAGGCCTCGTTAAGAACATAGATTGTGGGGGCCAGGGATTTATCTCAGTGGTTTCGCCGCCTGCTGCGCAAGCTCAAGGACCGGAGTTCTATCCCCGGTACCAAAACAAACAAACAAAAATGAACATAGATTGTCGTAGCAAAATTGCAGTCTATGATGTGTCTTAGAGATCTGTTAAGTGTGGATACAAAGCCCATTGGAATGCCCAATGGAGTAGAATTTATTCTTAGGCCTAAAGAAGCAAAACTTACAGAGAAGAAACAAAGATACTGGACAACAGAAAAGAGGTCAAATGGCCTTTTTCTTGCGGTGCTGGAGAGGATTTCTAAGGCTCTCCAGCCTGGAGAATAAAACATGCATTTTTTTTATTAGAGAAAATCCCTGGGGGAGAGGTGAGGAGATAGCACCCCCCCCCATGAAAGAAACTAAGAGCCAATGTACCTTAGCATGTCTGACCCAAGGTGGAGGAACTGGGGGTGGGAAAGTGCACCCTACATTAACATGTAGCCCCCACACTTCCATATAGTCTTAGGCTCAGACTCTAGGAGTCTGTCAGCCAAATTCAGTCATCAGAGAGTCTTTCTTCTCCCCACTTGGGTCTACCAGAATGTTCTTGCTCTCTTCAGCCATCAGTTGGAGAGTGTGGTTTCCACAGAACATGGAGGTACAACTCAGCAGCTAGGACTTCCATCACTGATTCTCCCAATACTTGGTGATTGGCAAAGAACATTCTCATGAGAGCCACATCCATACACAGTCTACACATCTGGTATTTAAGATACGCATTTTTGCGAAGCATGCCTCATGCCTCTTTTATTACTTAGGGTAATAATCCATACCTATTGCTTTTCAGGAGTAAAGGAAAAAGGCATAAGTTACTTACTGGCAATAATCCATAGGAGAGATTACTAAATTATTTTACAGGACATGGCACTATGTGCACTAATGTAAACTGCAGAAAAGCTTTTCTGTTTTTTCTTTCTTTAAACACTAATCCCCAAAATGACAGGGTCCATGCCTGAGTCTGCATGCTGTGTTACAAACTACATCAAAAAGGGAATGGATTAATGCAGATCAGCAGTCCCAGTTCTGTCGCACACTATGGGGAGACATTGGAAAAGTCACATCACTTTCCAGGGCTTTGAGTTATTCTTTTATTAAATGCTGAAGCTCAATCACATTTCCTGCTTGAAAATATATTCAAAAGCTTTCCATGTGAGTATTAAACAACAGATCAACAAATTCAAAATTAATATGTGTTCACTTTATCCATGAAATCTACATGGTTGTGTTTAGAGAGGAAAAGAGAGCCATTATTGTAAATAGTTGAAATATTTTTCCAGTCAATTAAGCCTATTCTAGAACAATAAGACACCACCTGCAGAGGTCCTTGATGAATATGCACAGGCTGCCCTTCCTTTCAATATTTGTTTTATTAATTTTATTCCTAAAAATCATTTTTCCCATTATAGGATGTCTGAACCCAACTACATCATTTGTGAAATGTCTGTTGCTTCTAATAGAACATTTAAAAAACTATCTCCCACATTTAAGAATTCTCATAAACTAAATTTTGATTTTTTTGTATTTTTTAAATTTTTAATTAATTTTTTGTGGGTAAAATTTAAATATACATAACAATCACATTCATCAAAAGGAATTTGTACCCGTACGTGATATAGCTTAATTCCTCTTTTTCTTCCATTCCCCTTCCCTCCCTTCAACCTCCCCTCCCTTATTTACAAAAGCTTTGTTTCCATGTTTTCCTTCTTTTCTCAACTTTTCTCTTTTCCCTTCCTCCCCCCTTTCACAGTTTCCCTTTCCATTTGAACATTTTCATCCTATTTCATATAATCTGCTATATTTTGAATCTAATATGGGTAGTTCGTTCTAAAGCTATTCTGGTTTCTTCCATTGACTGGTTAATGATAGAAGGATTTCAAATTTCAAGATATTTTCTTGAAGAAGTTGTTATAAAACCATCCTGAATCCATATTTGACTACCTGTGTCCTTTTTAATTTACTAAATTTAATAAAAATTTACAATGCCCCAATTAAATTTAAATACATTTACAACTCTGGTCTTAAAAGATATATTAGAATTTCCTGAACAAGAAGTTAGTGTTGTTTGGTCTACTGTTTAGAAATAAAACATTATTCTTCAGCCAATCAAATTCTTCAGAGAAGAGGTAATGAATAAAAAGTAGCAACTAGAAATAAAACTAAATCATGGTGAAAGCTTTGTTCTTATAAATGTACATACTTTAAGATAGTAATGCATACAATATTAGTCAAAGATTTCATAATAAAACTCACTGGTGTGTGGTATAAGAAAACCTAATCAATTTTCATCAATGATATTTAAAAATTATTTATGTTGTAAGAGGAAATGGTTCATCTTAAATTGGCTTAATTGGCCCCTATACAAAATTTTAAAATCAAAAACCCTTCTTCAGTGGGACATGGGGATGGGATATTATAATTCTACAACTAATAATGGGAGTAAAGAAAGCACAATATTTATTCAAATTCATTTTTTGTGATAAAATAAATCAGTTATTTAGAAACCGAAGATATGTGCAACATACCTGAAATGGAATACAGCTAAAAATACTACCAGGAAACAGACTCTGCATTAAAGACACTGACAAACTGGGAGGAAATGTCAGTGGGTGTAATACTTCTCTAATCTTCCTCAGACTACATGGCTGTATAGGGCACTGCATAGTAGAGTGGCTCAAGGACTCATTTCACAAATCCTAAAAATTGGCCAGGGTTGTGTTAAGAAAAAATATGATAATTTCTTTCATTTATATTTGAAATCTTAAAATTCTTAATCAATTTTTATATCTTCAAATTCTTATTTGCTAATATTTAATTTACATGTGTTATCTTTGCTCATGTATGTATGTTGTTGGAAATATTTTTATTTCCTGAAATGTTTTAAGAGTTAGTCTCAGTCCTCTTAGCAGAGCATTTTATGTGAATATCATCTGTATTTTCTTTGCAATTTGTTATATTATCTCCACCAGCAAACCAAAACAGTTGCATAGTTAACTAGGCTTTGCAAAGCTAATTAGATTTCTTGGTCAGAACCAGTCTGCTGTGTGTGCTGTGTGCTCTTTGTGTCTGTGTGTGTGTGTGTGTGTGTGTGTGTCTGTGTGTGCATGTCTGTCTGTCTGTATATCTGTGTGTGTGAATGGAAGATTATGTATTAATTAGAATTTTTTATTGTCTTTCATTTTTGCAGTATCATTATTTTCCTTGCCTTCTTTTCCTTCACAACAGGATCACCAAGGGCCTCTCCTTGTTCATTGCCAAAGTCACTCTCTTCTCTTCCTGAAGCAGGACTGACTCTCAGGTCCCAAGGGTCAGAATTTTCAGGTTTTTGTTTTGCCCAGAGCCTGTGCTGTAACATATCAACATTTCCCAGAATTTTTTCCTCCAGGGAAAGACTTTCTCTATTTGAAAGTTAATTATATTTGTGTTCCATCACCCCTCTCTCCCAGGCTTCCCACACTTGATTCCTCTTTCCCAAACATCTTTCATATTTTCTAAGGACTCTTTGCAGTTGTGAGACCCTGAGAAGTTCTGCTAGGTTTGAATATTTAATTCACTGCTCATAGGTTATCTGAAGAAAGTTGTATGTTTTATTTCCTAGGTTGGCTAAAGCCTAGGCTATAGATGGTTTTGTTTCTTCTTCTTTTTAATGCATTGGAGAATGTATGGAATTTAGGTGGCACCATATGGCAAACAAGAAGTTAAAAAGGAGAACTTTGATGGGCTGGGGATTTAGCTCAGTGGTTCCACTGCCTGCCTCTCAAGCACAAGGTCCCGAGTTCAATCTGTGGTACCAAAAAAAAAAAAAAAAAAATAGAGAACTTTGAAGAAATTCAAGATAATTTATTGATTCTTCTTTCTTTATGCTTTTACTTTATGATCATCCTGAGATAAATCTGTAATATTTCAGACCCCAAAAAGGGCAATATCTGAAGAGCGTACCTTCTTCTTTTGAGTTAGGAATAAAAGTGTAATTAATCAATTTAAAACTTTGTTGGAGAGAAGGAATAAGACACAAGTACCACTGTAGAAATAGCTAAATACAAACTTAGCATAGCTTTCTCATATGAGGTCAAGAGTCTTCAAACTTTTTTTTATAAAGGGTGAGACGGTAAATATTTAGGTTTACTGACCATATAATCTTTGTTGCACCCATGCAAGCATGCTATTGTATGGGGAAATAAGACCTAGACAATATGTAGAAAAACAGAAGAAGCTGTACAAATTTATTTTTTTTTTAAAAAAACTTGTTTTATAAAACTTTATTTAAAAACCTGGCAGTAGTCTGAATTTGTCCCTGTCCTAGATGAGGAACAACCCTAGTACAACCATAAACCACCAGCTACCCACCTGACACCTATCTCCTCTTCGATACTCTCTGTTTAGCCACTCACACATTCAGGAAAACCACCATTTTTGGGTAGTCATGGTAACTGAGTCTGATCTGTCTAATTTGGGTTGAGTTTAGCAACAGAGAATCACCTTCTTCGGTTGTCTAAGACATGCTTTTTACGTTGTAAGCAAATCAAATTTGCAAAAAAAAAAAAATTCCAAACTCCTATAAATAGAATTCTCTTACAGTATTTCAGGGAGAATAAAGAACTAAATAAAGATTGAAGCATAAAGTATTCTAGTTGATTTTATCTGTCCCCTTCCCCATTCAGACATTATTTGTATAACTGTAGGTGATTTGAAGGATTATGTTTTTAGTATTTTGTCCATGCATCTTTTAGGTAAATTTATTTTATCTTGTTATACTTCCAATAAAGTTCCAAGAAGTGACTTTTGAGGAAAATAAGAATGGATTCCACTCTTTTTCACTTAGTAAATTATAGGTTTTGAATGTATAATCTTTTCACCTAGAACAAGTGAATAAAAAATAAATAATTTTAGAGAAAAGGTAATTAAACAATAACTTTTACAGTATGAGGTTGACATTTAATTTATTAAAATGTAAAATTACATTTTAAAAAATATATTATTTCTTTTGTACAGTAATTGGAGAGTCTAAAAGAAATAAACATCTCAACAAAGAGTCAAATAATAATTTGCCTGTGCTTTCTAACATGTCCAGGAATTTTAAGTTCATCACAAATTTTTTACTTAGATACCCACACTTTTAATAGAAACTAGCCAACAGATATTCCACTTTCCTCCTTTTTAACAGACCAATGATAGGGTTCAAGCATACCTACCCTTAATAGGCCATATGGCTAATGAGAAGACAATTCTTATCTCTGAACCAGCTCCATGATAATTTGGTACTCAGGGTAATTCAAATTAGGGCATGGCATTTCTTTAAGATTAGCTTTTCTCTAGGCTGTCCTAAATTGATGTAAAGATAACTGTCCTTTCTATGTGTAAAAGTTTGAGTCAGCTACTTATTATTTCTGTTTTAATTCACCCTAACTATAGTCTATGTTGTTAACAATTTTTTGATACATTATTATTACCTGACCTATTTTAAAGTTAACGAAATTGATGTACTCAAAGGCCATAAAGTGACTCTGAAAATTCTGGAACTATCTTATTCAATATCAAAAATCTTCCACCCTTATAGTCATATAGCTGAAGGGCAATGTTATAATATTTTTTATTTTGTATAATATATAAAGTATTTCATAAAATTATTATGTAACCTAACAAACTGAGTATTTATGTGTGAGTCAAACACCTTGGATTAGACTGCAATTCTCTATTTCCTCTACACTCTATGACTTGCTAGCTGTATGATCTGGAACAAGTCATTTAATATGTTGCTTCTTTCCTCAACAGTGAAATGAGAAACAATAAAACACTTGTTTCCTAGGTCTGTTAGTAGTATTAATAGAAGCAATCCGCATAAGGAGCTCTATATAGTGCCTGATATATTGTAGGTTTTTCCATAAATGTGAAAATTATTTTACCAAGTTGCACATGAAAATAAATATAACAATGTTTTAGTTCACACCAAGTTCTTTACAAATATCTATAAATATGAATACTCTATTCAGGAGGACCTGAATATGAATATGGATGAGTACCTGATGGCATAGAGCATGGCAAGTATGCATGGTCCAGGTATAAAAGAATGGTTCATGGGAATTTCTCATCCTGTCTCCCTGGTGGCTTTTTTAGCATCATCATTTGCTATTTCTAAGAAATGGAAAAAAATGACAGAGTCAATAGCACTACTAATATGTTCATGAGACTCCACACCCTATAGTAAAATCTTATTCCAAGCTACTCAATTAGTCTGTGATTTATCATAGCATCATTATTTAGCAATATTATACAGCTAATGGAATCAATCACTCAAATTTATAAATCTATCAACAGCTTCTTCATGATAAGTTTAACTTTGCCTTTCCATATAGGAATCTAAACTAGATCCATCATTTTTAGAAAACATAAAACGTATATAATATACATATTTTCTTTTTAACCAATTTTCTGCAGAAGCACATTCAGGGCTCACAGAGAGCAATCCTAAAATGCAAAGTGCCACTCTCAAAGAATGAAGGTTTATGATAGTTTCCTGTGTTTTAGATCCTATCAGTAAAGTTCCTGCTGCCCTCCTTAAGAAGAAATCCACCAAAAAAACCTCTGAAGCCCGGGAAATTTCAAAATCATATTCTTAAGCCAAAGGTAGGTTCAAGATGAGAGAAGTGAAGCAGAGTACAAGTTACATCAACCCAGCCAGATGTACAGGTTGCAGAGCTGGTGCAGACAGCTTGGAAGGATGGTGTACCACAAGGGTATTCTTTCAGCATTGTTTTTAGCAGTGAGATGTTGGAAGCTACTTACTGGGTTCTATTTAAAAGAGCAGCTGTGATATTTCATATGATGGAACAACAATTAATCCAAAAACAAAACAAAATATTTAAAAACCAGAATCTCTTTATATCATGATTTAGAACTATCCCCAGAGAGAGTTAAAGCAAATGACAAAACATCCTTATAGGAAAAATATAAGTTATATAAAAAATATATAAAACTGTACTGCATGTGTAAAAATGTATAAGGTATAAACTTATAAAAAGTATTAAAATGGCATAATACAAGTATGAAATACATAAAAATCATTTATAAAAATATTTAAATGCATGTTTCTGTGTGACAGACAATTTGTGGAATGCTGGTCAAGAACCTGGTCATGTTGGTTGACTTCAAGGAAAGGAACTAGACAGCTAAAGGCAAAGAGATGATGTGTGTAGGGGGTATCACACATTGTTTTTCAGTGATGTTTAATCATGTGATTTTAACACAAATTCAAACTATTGAACAAAAATGGCAGTTTAGAAATACTGTTGTTACATATTACTCATGTAATCCTTTTTCATATATCTCTGAGAAACCCTATATCCAAGAAACTCCCTTTCAAAAATTAAATTAGTTCATTTACTTTTGTTCTGAACATTATTTCTAGAGAGAAATTGTATCTCTGTTCATGTCATCAAACAGAATAGTAACAAAAGTTCATGTGTGTGCATGATCCAAGTTTTCAAAAATTTTAAATTTCATGCAGTTTTGCTTGGAAAATACAGAAAACTATAAAAAATGTCAAAATATGTAATTTATTCCTCATCTAGTGGATAACTAATATCAGATTGGCCCAAATCTTTTAAATTTCCTTAGTTTATTTTTCTCACATTTCTTTTCCCCCTGGGAATCTGTCTCTCAGAGCCCGTTCAGGTGGGGCTGGCTTGCCCTCTGAGCTCTCTCCTCTGATTTAGTCCATCCTCTCTTCCCTGCTTCAGTGAAGGCTTGTATCTCTTCTGAAGAATATGTAAGAAAGCCATGTTTATCTTCCTTTTGCTATTAGTATTTTTGTATTGGGACAACTACTGAAGGTACAATGACTATTTTATAATATAAGGCCCCCAGAACTCCAGATTCCTGTGATAATCATGAAACGTGTTTGATCTCTTGTGTGAAAGTGAACATCTGTGAAATCAATGGACCAACTTACTTGAAGCTATTCATAAGCTACTTTTTCCTTAAAGAAAATATTTTCTGTTACTGAATATTTTTTTCTTGAATAGTAACATTGTTGATTGTAATATTGAGTATTTTTTAAACTTACTGAAAGTTATATACATACAAATGTGCCCCTTTCATACTATAAAGGGAAGTAAATTAGGCAGTACAGCACCATGCTGTAAGGAGACAAAATGACACAGTAGAAAGGGAGTTAAAATAAAACTAAAGAAAATTCAGTTCTATTCTGGATTCTGACACAATTTTCTGAATGTTATCTACAAAATGAGGGTGTTCAGCCAAGTGTTTTATAGTTTTGAAATTCCACAAATTATCACACTTCTTTTCTACTGAACATGGAGAAGATAAATTTGAGTTTCACAAAAAGGTTTCCTGACCTACAGAGCTATGAAACATCAATTTTTTCCCAGGAGAAGCTGAGAATGCTTCTTTATAAGATTCTAAAAGGGAGAATCAGTTCCCCAGGCTAGCCTATAGTACAGACCTCTAAAAGAGCATAGGATGGAGAAATGTTCAAGGTCCCTAAACCAAAAGACTCTCAATTCTACTTCCAACTCTCTAGAAAAAAATTAAACAGAAATTCATATTCTAGAGTACTGAGGCAGCTGCTATGCTAGCTCCACCGACACCTGGGATTCTTTTTCCTCTACCTATTGCTCTTCATGCAGTAGTGTCTATACTTAAATATTCACTAAACTTACCGGGCAAGGTGGTGCACACCTGTCACGAGACAGGAGAATCACAAAGTTAGTCGATCTTGGGCAACTTACCACTTAGAGAAACACTGTCTCAAAACTTTTTATAAAGAGCAAGAAGTGTTGCTCAGTGCAAAAACTCTGGGTACAATTCCTAGTACCACCAAAAAAAAAAAATCACTAAAATCATACGTGATAATTCTTTGACTTTTACACAGTAATCTAAATGGATAATTTTTTAAATATAGAAATTTATTGAGCAATTAGGAGATAGACAGTTTGCTAGATTATTTTACCATCTAAACTTCATAATAGGCATCTGAAACAATATACCTTAGTCTTCTTATTTATAAAATGGAGAATAAAATAGTGGAGTCTGTGAGAAGTTATAGGGTAATGCACACAAAGCATTGTGCACCATAAGTATCTCTGGTATGTGTGGTAGCTCCACATTAGCTCAGTGATTGATACATAATAAGTGTTTAAATATGCCTACTGAATTGGGCTGAGTTGAATCAAATTGAAATCCAGATAAACAATTTTTATTTTCTTCACAATTGCTGGGCATCTGAGTGGGGATGGTAGTTATTAGAGTTTTATAACAGGTCTTTCACTAAACAGAGTACACTTATGTCCCAGGCCAAGCAGGAAGAGCAATGCAGCTGATAATTCATGAGATTACTACAATGACAAAATGCTAATGAAAAAGACACAGCCTGGGTGAACATACAAAGAGAACTAGAAAGGGAAAATGTTCACTCAGAAAGTGCAGTGGAGAAAGCAGATGTATGAGTCAGTGCAGTCTAAGTGGTTTAACAGAAAACCCTAAAATTTTAGTTCTGAATACTATATAAAATTTGTATGAACTCTTTGAAGAAAGTATTGAATAATGCATATCCTCCCCTCCTCTGTAAGTTAGAAAACCTGTAGTTGTTCCAGATTTATTCTTAGAAAAATAATTTAATAGGAATCTACAGTCTTGGGGATTTTTTTTAACAACTCCAGCCATTTTTTTTAGACTATTAATGTTGGTTTTTGTTTGTTTGTTTGGAAGTACATGACTGAGCCCCCTGGACCTTTTGTTTATAGTCATAGGGAGCTATGCACAAAAACATGTTTGACATGAATGTGTTTTTCTTTGTTTTTGATTGGGCTGGTTTATGCTTTCATACTTTGTAAAGCTTTGCTGTTTATTTACCTGTTTTTTAAAAGTTACTGACAAAAGAAAGCACTTTTCTGAATACCATGGAAATAAAATGTGATTCTGGAAGGCCAGCCATTAGTTCATGAATGGGTCCAGTAATCTGTTTTTATTAATATGCAATGAATGGAATGTTCAAAACATCATCATATCTCAGATTTGGACCTGTTCCTATTCTACCCTGACATTGTTAAGGATTGTTCCAGGTGTTTTGCAGCAGTTTTAATAAGCCACTCATCCTGTGACACCAAAGACCTCTAAGAAATTGTGACGATGTTTGCTGTTTCTGGGTAAAATACCAGTGGACTCAGAATTCCAGCTCTGGTAAACTTAAGATAATTTAGAAACTCACCCAAAAGCAAAACCAGACCACAACAGAAGACATGAGCTCACTCATTTTTCATTCATTCTTTGTGGAGGTGAAGAAGGGGCTTTATAAAAGAGCAGTAAAATAAACTTTAATTTATAAAAATACATACAAAGGCTTTAAATGGGAAAATTTTCCTCATGAAAGCATTAAAAAGATTGTGAGGATAGAAAGACAAAGATATGAACTTCTTATCAAGTTACATCCCTATATTTCCCACTCGTTTTTAAATTTAAACAAGTTTAAGTCTAAAAGACAAAACCTTAGTAATCTGATCTAAGGAGTTTGTCATTTTTTTTTCCTCAAATAATTTTTTTAATCATACATTTGCAAATTTACTGCTTAGCTAACAAAGTGCAGAAACTGCTGTACTGTCCCTTTCATTCCCGGGCTAAAGAGACACAGGAGATCTTGGGAGGTGTTAGATATGTCTATTACCTTGAATATGGTGTTGGTCTCATGGGTGTTTATATACATCTAACCTCATAAATTGAGCACATTAAATTTGTGCAGTTCTTAGTATATTAACTATACTTAAATAAGTCTCTTAAAAGCCAATAATGGAAAGAAGACAGTGAGAAAAATTTTAGAAACTAGATATTAACTAGGGTAAGGCACGGAAAACAAATATTCAATTATTTTATTCAAGGCAGCAATTTGTAAGACAATTTGGTTTGCCTAGCTACTGAGATGTTGAGAGTCTGAAAGAAATTTCTCTAAGGAGCAATAGTTCTCTGTTAAAGTAACTTGCATCTGCTCTAACAGTTGACTCATCATTTAACTAAATAGCAATCTGAGAAAACAAGAGTAAGTCTAACAGACATTTTGTATCTTCATTTCCAGTTAAGAAAAATAAAAGGATCATAAAACCAGTCTATTATTTTATCTGCTATCTAATATTTCCCTACCTTCCCCCTTCTTTGGTCAGAAAGGACAAATGGATATTATTGTATGTGTTAAAGACGACCTCTGACATCTCTGGGATCTCTAAAATGAACACTTTCATTTTGTAAAACACCCCCCAAAAAATCACTAAGACTGTTTGTGTTACTTACCATCATAGAGCTAAGTATATTAAATGCAATTTACACATTCTATTAAACATATTAGCCCAAATGTTTAAAATACATTACAAATATTGTTACAGCATTTAGTAACCATTTAGTATATTTTTTATTTTAGCAGATGATACTATTTTTCTGATATTCCCACAGTAAATGAATATCTTATGCTTATTTTAGATATCTAG
>NW_004624765.1:6973223-7002278 GCF_000247695.1 Heterocephalus glaber | reverse complement strand
AATAAAATAAAATAAATAATAATAATAATAATTTTTAAAGTCTTCTTTCTTATCCTTCATTTCAAGAGTGACTTCTTAGAGAGAAGGCACAATACGATGGTTGAGTCCATTTTTTTCCCTAATCTTGCACTCATTCATTTTAAAATTATGTTTTGATGTTCACTGAATTATTGGAACAAAAATCACTGGTAGAAAATAAAAGGAAATAAAGAATAGAGTACTCTAAAACAGACTGGGAGGACCTGAAGTTTGAAGAGACCTTTTGGGTGGTCCATTAAAGCTCTCACTTCATTCAGGTCTGTATTTTTGAATAACTCATTGCATGAACTCTTCAGAGGAAATGAAATGTTCTTTGGTTGAAAAGAGAAAAAAAGACAAACACTTTCCTAAAAGATTTTTCTGGGTGTTCTCCCTTTGTTTAACTTCTTATTTTTCTTACTGCTCGCACTTCCATCTTCTCTCCCCTAAAGGCTCAAATTGTTTCAAATTTGTGTGCTCTCTAACATCTGGGAGAAGGTCCTCCACACAGTAGAGACTCAACATGGTAAAGTTGTTTGTGTCTGCTTTGGGGGAGCAACTTTTTAGTCCCCTCTTTCATACTATCAGCACTTAAAATTCTCAACTTTTCCAGTCTTCACATTTTTGTCTTCCTTACCTTTTTTCACAAAACAAATTACATTAATGAGGACCCACCTCTATTTTTCAGTAATGGTTTTGTTTTTAATAGTATCAACTAAATAGAAGCATAGATATTCTTCACAGGAGAGAGAAGAGCAATGAGATAGGAAAGCCAAAGAAAGACCAGTCATTCGAGTTTCTGAAGAAAACCTGGAATTGCTGATTTATCTATTTATGTTACTTAAATTGTCCATGTCTTTGTTATATATTTACTTCACAATTTGACTGGTTAATAATGCCCAGGTAACTAATGATGGTCTCTGGTGATTGAAATTAAAAGAGAGCTATGTGCATTCTCTTTTCTACTTCAGATTTCTACTAGGTAGTAAGGAGTTAAAAAATATTCATTAGCAAACAGAAACAAAAAGTAACAATAATTGAGCTGGACAAGGAAAGTCTTAGTGGCACACAACCAAACTTCTTTCAGCAGCAATGTTTGAATAAAATATTTTGTTAAAGAAAATTTAGTCATATTCTTTCATTCTTCACTTTCCATTCTAGATCGGATTCTTGGCTTGTTTATAGAATGCATGTGCCTTATTGGAATAAAGAATTTCATTTTGTTTTTGGAAATATAGTATGAATACATTTAAAAACAAATTGTTTTCCTAATGAGGTGTCATATAGCTTCTTTAAAAATAGTCACATAGGTGGACTACGTCTGTGCGGCTGCGTGGGGCTCGGCCGCATGGACTGAAGGAGACTGAAGGTTCTCGGATGCCCAGAACCTGGAGGCCACACTGTGGACTTATTCTTAACAATGAGGGTGCTGGGGGGACCCTGATGTGGCACCAAATGAAATGAACAAAGCTCCACAGCCCACAGGCACCCCCGCCCACCCCATCCCCTGGACTCCCACAGCTTGGTTTTCAGCCCCACCTGGCCTTCCCCTCTTGCTGAACTCTGGTCTCCCCCTCAGCCAGCATTTCCTCGGGGACAGACTGCACCAGTGGTGTTCAGTACGCCACAAGGGACCAAAATGAACATGCCTTCCCAGCCCCACCAGCACTTCTACCCTAGCCGGGCCCAGCCTCCCAGCAGTGCAGCTGCCCGAGTGCAGAGTGCAGCCCCTGCCTGCCCTGACCCAGCTGCCCATGTCTACCCTGCTGGATCCCAAGTAAAGATGATCCCTTCCCAGATCTCCTACTCAGCCTCCCAGGGGGCCTACTACATCCCTGGACAGGGGCGTTCCACATATGTTGTCCTGACACAACAGTACCCTGTGCAGCCAGGAGCCCCAAGCTTCTATCCGGGTGCAAGCCCTATTGAGTTTGGGACCTATGCTGGCGCCTACTACACAGTCCAAGGTGCACAGCAGTTTCCTGCTGGCATGGCCCCCGCCCCAGTTTTGATGAACCAGCCACCCCAAATTGCTCCTAAGAGGGAACGTAAAACTATCTGAATTCGAGATCCAAACCAAGGAGGGAAAGATATCATGGAGGAGATCATGTCTGGGGCACAACCTGCCTCCACACCCACCCCTCCCCAGACGGGAGGTGGTCTGGAGCCTCAAGCTAATGGGGAGATGCCCCAGGTCACTGTCATTGTCTGGCCAGATGACCGGGCTCAGGGAGCGCTCGTTGGGAGCCGGCCAGGATTTCCTGGCTCAGAGCACAGCCCTTCAGAGTCCCAGCCTTCATCACCGTCTCCAACCCCATCACCACCCCCAATCTTGGAACCAGGGTCTGAGCCTAATCTTGGAGTCCTCTCTCTTCCTGGGGACATTATCCCAATAGGGATGATACAAATGTCTGTAGAAGAATCAACTCCCATCTCCCATGAAACTGAGGAGCCATACTGCCTCTCTCCAGAACCTACTCCTCTTGCCAAACCCATACTGGAAGTAGAAGTGACACTTAGCAAACCAATTCTAGAATCTGAGTTCTCTTCCAGTGCACTCCAGATTCCTGCCCCCCTGGAATCTCACAAGGTAGAAGTTCCCGAGGCTAATGGCATAGTGCCATCTGAGGAGCTGGAGCCAGAGGTGGAGTCAAGCCCAGAGGTTGCCCCTGTTCTACCTGTGGCCTGCCCTTCAGAATCCCTCTAGCCTGTTGCTCCAATTGCCCAACCTGAGGAACTGCTCAATGGAGCCCCCTCGCCACCAGCTGTGAACTTGACCCCAGTCAGTGAGCCAGAGGAGCAGGCTGAAGAGGTTACTGTATCAGTGGCTTCCTCCGCCGTCCTCTCTGCCACTCCACCTGTGACTCCTCCAGCTGCTTCTCCTCCTCAGGAGGAGGAAATGGAAGAAGAGGAGGAAGAGGAGGAGGAAGAGGAAGAAGGAAGAGAAGCCGAAGCTGAGAATGAGAAGGGTGGAGAGGATCTCTCTTCAGAGGGCACACCTGTCCCAGCCCACTTGTCCCTCCCCCCTTTGGAGGCGGCAATAGCCACCCAAGTGGCAGTATCTGTGCCAAAGAGGAGACAGAAAATTAAGGAGCTAAATAAGAAGGAGGCTGTGGGAAACCACCTAGATGCCTTCAAAGAGGCAAACCCAGCAGTACCAGAGGCGGAGAATCAGCCTCCCGTAGGCAACAACCCAGGCCCAGAGTCTGAGGGCACCAGCATGGCCCCATGGCCCGAGGAAGCAGAGGAGACCTGGGACTCCAAAGAGGACAAAATCCAGAATGCTGAGAACTTTCAGCCTGGGGAACAGAAGTACAATGACTATAAGTCAGATCAGTGGAAGCCACTAAACCTGGAGGAGAAAAAGTGTTACAACTGAGAGTTCCTGCTTGGCTTTCAGTTCATCTTTGCCAGTATGTAGAAGCCAGAAAGGTTGTCCCATATCACTGACATGGTACTGGACAAGGCCAGTAAGACACCGCTGTGGCCACTGGATCCCTCAAGACTACCCAGCATAAACTGTGGTCCAGACTTCACTCCATCCTTTGCCAACCTTGGCTGACCAGCCCTTAGCATTCATGGGCCCCCGAGGGGTGGGGCAGGTGGGAAGCTGCCCGAGGGCCACAGGCTGGCTTTGGGACCCACGTGCTCTCAGCAGGGCCCCCGAAAAGAACCACGCAAGATTATTGCCACAGTGTTAATGACTGAAGATATAAAACTGAATAAAGCAGAGAAGGCCTGGAAACCCAGCAGCAAGCAGACAGCAGCTGATAAGGAACGAGGAGAAGAGGATGCTGATGGCACCAAGACCCAGGACCTATTCTGCAGGGTGTGCTCCATCCTGAATAAGCTCACACCCCAGATGTTCCAGCAGCTGATGGAGCAAGTGACACAGCTGGCCATTGACACTGAGGAACACCTGAAAGGAGTCAATGACCTCATCTTCGAGAAGGCCATTTCAGAGCCCCGCTTCTCTGTGGTCTACGCCAATGTGTGCCGCTGCCTCATGGTGCTGAAAATGCCCACTACCGAAAAGCCAACGGTGACTGTTAACTTCTGAAAACTGTTGTTGAATTGATGTCAGAAGGAATTTGAGAAAGACAAAATGATGATGAAGTTTTTGAGAAAAAGCAAAAAGAAATGGATGAAGCTCCTATGGCAGAGGAGCAGGGCCACCTGAAGGAGGAGTTAGAAGAGGTTTGGGACAGGGCCCGACAGCACTCTTTAGGGAACATCAAGTTTATCGGCGAGTTGTTCAAGCTCAAGATGTTAACCCAGGTGATTATGCATGACTGCGTGGTCAAACTACTAAAGAACCACGATGAGGAATCCCTGGAATGCCTCTGCCGCCTGCTCACCACCATTGACAAAGACCTGGACTTTGCAAAAGCCAAGCCACGAATGGATCAGTATTTCAACCAGATGGAAAAAATCATTAAAGAAAAGAAGACGTCATCTCGCATCCGCTTTATGCTACAGGATGTGCTGGATCTGGGACAGAGCAATTGGGTACCACGCCACGGAGATCAGGGTCCCAAGACCATTGATCAGATCCACAAGGAGGCCGAGATGGAGGAGCATCACGAACATATCAAAGTGCAGCAGCTCATGGCCAAGGGCAGCGACAAGCGTCGGAGAGGCCCTCCAGGCCCACCCATTAGTCGTGACCTCCCACTTGTGGACCACGGCGGCTGGAGCACAGTCCCCATCAGCAAAGGCAGCCACCCCATTGACACCTCACGACTCACCAAGATCACAAAGCCTGGCTCCATTGATTCCAACAATCAGCTTTTTGCACCAGGAGGACGACTGAGCTGGGGCAAAGGTAGCAGTGGGGGCTCAGGAGCCAAGCTCTCCAATGCAGCATCAGAACCTGCTCATCCAGCTACCAGTACCTTGAATCGCTTCTCAGCTCTTCAACAGGCAGTACCTACAGAGAGCACAGATAACAGACCTGTGGTGCAGAGGAGTAGCTTGAGCCGGGAACGAAGTGAGAAAGCTGGGGACTGGGGAGACCGAGTAGAGCGGAGGGAACAGGGTAGCGACCGTGGGGACCGATCAGATCGTGCACAGACACCTGCCCCCAAGCGAAGCTTCAGCAAAGAAGTGGAAGAGCAGAGTAGAGAGCGGCCTTCCCAGCCTGAGGGTTTGCACAAGGCCTCGAGCCTCAGGGAAGATCTCGACCAGGGCCAGGACACTGTGAAGCGGGAAGCCACCCTCCCCCCAGTGAGCCCCCTGAAGGCTGCACTCTCTGAGGAGGAGCTGGAGAAGAAGTCCAAGACCATCACTGAGGAGTATCTCCATCTCAACGACATGAAGGAAGCAGTGCAGTGTGTACGGGAGCTGGCCTCGCCCTCCCTGCTCTTCATTCATCTTTGTGCGGCACGGCGTCGAGTCCACGCTGGAGCGCAGCACCATCGCTAGAGAGCACATGGGGAAGCTGCTCCACAGGCTGCTGTGTGCCGGGCACCTTTCCATCGTCCAGCACTACCAAGGGCTGTAATCCTGGAATTGGCGGAGGACATGGAGATTGACATCCCCCATGTGTGGCTTTATCTGGCAGAACTGGTAACAGCCATTCTGCAGGAAGGTGGGGTGCCCATGAGAGAACTATTCAGGGTGATTACAAAGCCTCTGAGACCTTTGGGCAAAGCTACGTCCCTCTTATTGGAGATCCTGGGGCTCCTATGCAAAAGCATGGGTCCCAAAAAGGTGGGAATGCTATGGCGAGAGGCTGAACTCAGCTGGAAGGAGTTTCTGCCTGAAGGCCAAGATGTTAATGCATTCATTGCTGAACAGAAGGTGGAGTATACTCTGGGAGAGGAGTCGGATGCCCCTGGGCAGAGGGCAGTCCCCTTAGAGGAGCTGAGCAAGCAGCTGGAGAAGCTGCTGCAGGAGGGCAACAGTAATCAACGGGTGCTCGACTGGATAGAAGCCAATCTGAGTGGGCAGCAGATAGCATCCAACACATTAGTTCACGCCCTCATGACAGCTGTCTGCTATTCTGCAGTTATCTTTGGGACTCCTCTCCCAGTGGATGTTGCGGTGCTGAAAGCGCGAGCACGACTGCCACAGAAGTACCTGTGTGATGAACAGAAGGAGGTACCAGCGCTCTATGCCCTCCAGGCCCTTGTGGTGACCTTGGAGCAGCCCCCCAACCTGCTTCGGATGTTCTTCGATGCGCTGTATGATGAGGACGTGGTGAAGGAGGAAGCAGTCTACAGCTGGGAGAGCAGCAAGAACCCCCCCTGAGCAGCTGGGCAAGGGCATGGCCCTTAAATCTGTCACAGCCTTCTTCAACTGGCTTCGGGAGGCTGAGGAGGAGGAGTCTGACCACAACTGAGGGAGGGTGGGGCTGGGGACATGAGCCCCATGGACGCCAATGGCCCGGCCAGCCGTCTGGCCTGCAGGGGGCAGCAGGTGCCTGTAGTGTGATGAGTCTGAGCTAATAAAGTGGCTTGAAGAGGCAGGATGGCTTGGGGCTGCCTGGGGCCCCCTCCAGGATGCTGCCAGGTGTCCCTCTCCTTCCCCAGGGGCACAGAGATATATTATATATAAAGTCTTGAAATTTGGTGTGTCTTGAGGGGGGGCGGGCACTAAGCCCTGCCCCTGAGGTCCTTTTTTATTTTCTGAAAATCACTCTTGGGACTGCTGTCCTCGCTGCTGGGGGCATATGCCCCAGCCCCTGCACCACCCCTGCTGCTGCCTGGGCAGGGGAAGGGGGGGGCACGGTGCCTGTAATTATTAAACATGAATTCGATTTTTAAAAATAGTCACATAAAGTAGTCATCGGCCGGGGATTTAGCTCAGTGGTGCTGCCACCTACCTCACAAGCACAAGGTACTGAGTTTGATTCCCTGTACTGCAAAAAAATAAAAATAATGAAATAGTCATATATACATATATATTATATATATGCAAAATATATATACCTCATATGAATGCCCTTATCAATATTTTCAGCTATTTCCCTTGTTACTTGTTGCTACATCTAAGATGTGTGTTACCATTTAGACTGCAAAATCTTGTTCAACCCATCTTCCTTATAAAGATTTTTTGAACTAAATCTCCCTAACATTTTTTAAATTCCACTTTTGGTTTCCAAATTCATATCCCTTCCATGTTTGGGTAGATATTTATGTGTATGTTAATCAGTTATTAACTCTTCAAGAAATTGAGTATGTTGCTTTCAACATCTAATATTTTGGCAAAGAATGCACTTACAAAAGTTCTTTATCAACAGACTTGTATAAATTGTTTGATTTCTTTAGCTTCTTTTATACAATGTTTGATACACATGTTGATTTTTATAGATTGTTAACTGTTTTCTTACCATTAATTAACTGGTCTAATACTTTCTTTTTGGCAGAAAAAAAAGTGCCTATTTTAGTACTCTAATCTTAAAAATAGGAAAGCTAAAAGAGGTTATGTAATTTCCAAATTACATAGTGAGAGCTACATAGTGGAGTGGATTTGAATTTAGATCTGTTTTATGACAATAAACTTGAACTTAGCTAGCATGACATATTGTATCCTCAAGGAAACAAAGGTTTTGACTTCTGGGGAAAATATGAGACTAGGACTAACTCAAAGGGCAAGAAAATATTTTAAAAATTTTACCCAAAAAATTGAATAACCTGGAGGCACAGTTACAGGCAGAATTACATTTTAATGAAACTGAAAGTCAGAAGTCAGAAGCCAGCTACTCCCAAAGTGATGTATAACCTAATTATTGTTCATGACCTCTCTGCCTGAGCTTCTTGGTCCTTACAATAAAGCAGAGGAATAGATGAACTTGAGAGTTATCTGTAACTAAGAATGTCTGGACTATATGAAGATCAAATTCTGATATGAGTGAAAACTCTTCTTTTCTAAATGTTTTCTACATGTTCTTTAAAAGATTTATTTAAACTCACGTTCAAAGTTCAAGAAAATATAGACTAAAAGTTGCTAAATAATATTAAAGCAAGTAATTTTCCAGAATCAGCAAATTTATACACTAAGCCACCTTAGATATTTTTAAGTTGTATTTCACGTGTCAAAAATGATTATTCTTTTTTTTTTTTTTTTGGTACCAGGGATCGAACTCTGGTCCTTGCACTTGAGCAGCAGGTGGCAAAACTGCTGAGCTAAATCCCTGGCCAAAAATGATTATTCTTTTCATACCCACATTCATTATTTTTATCACTTAGCTGCATACATTTATCTCTAGGTTAGTTAAAACATTGTGCTAATTTGATTTTTAGCAGCTTAGAGACAAAGAAATATCCAAATTAAAAAGCCAGGTTGCACTTAAACTTCCCTTGAACTTTTTATATTGACCTTTTCATATTGCTGATGTTTGCAAATAAATTCATTAGCCTTGGAATTTCTCTCACTTGCAAAGATACCCAAGATATCCTGCTTCCCTAGGACACTTTGACTTTAATATATGACAGAGAATAATGTTATATTATACTGGGATAGCTAAATCAGCTCAGCTTCTATTTCCTTTAGAGTAGTAATGCACATCCAGAAAACACATTGCAGGCAGAAATAGGAATAACATACAGGTGTACTATTATTTCATGACACAGCAAACAGAACAATACATCTGACCTATCTTTAAAATCACTATGTCTACAATCAATCTCAACTGGCTATAATGATTTAATATGACTAAATTTTAATTTAAAATATATGAATGATACCAGAAGTACAATTCTTCTTAGGCATTGTGTGAAATACTAAAGTCTTTCACTCTCTCTGCTCTCTCTCTCTCCCTCCCTCCCTCTCCCCCTCCCCTCTCTCTGACATCAATAGTTAAGGAGCTGTCTTGAGGAAACATTAATTCACTACTGGGAATTAGTAATAATTCTTCTCTTTAGGCAATATTTCTTTACCCGTATTCAACCTCAGGGTTTCTTTCATCTGTTGTGTCTATCAGGTCAGCTCATAAGCCTATTGAAGGATGTTTTTCATCTTCATGTCACATGTTTATTTCCTAGAATTTCTATTTCAAATTTGTTTGTAGTTTTTCTTCTCTTTGGTGAAATTCTCATTCTTTTCTTAGCTATTCTACTGTTCTTATATGTCAATATAAGGACCTTTTTCTTCCATTCTGTAGGCTGTGTTTTCAATCTTTTGTTTACTTTGCTGTTTTGAAACTTTTTCATTTGATTTAATCCAATTTATCAATTTTTCTATTACTTCCTGAGCTATTGGAATCTTATTCCAGAAGCCTATATCTTAAAATGATTCCAGCAATTTCAAAGTTGCAGGTCCAACATTTGAGTTTATCTTTGTATAAAGTGAGCTACAGGAATCTTAGGTTTCATCTTTTCTGTTTAGATATTCAGTTTACCTGCCCCCATTTACTGAGAGACTTTTCTCCAACATCTATTATGGTACCTTCATTAACAATCAGATGGCTGTAACTGTGTGTTTATTTCTGTATCCTTCAATTTATTATGCTATTCTACATGTCTATTTTTGTGCCAGTATCAAGCTGTTTTAGCATAGTTTTAATTGAGCATTGTGATACTTTCAACATTACTCTTTTTCCTCAGGGTTGATTTGGGTATTTGGAATCTATTTGTGTATCTTATCAATTTTAGAGTCTTTTTTTCTAACACTCTGAAGAATATCATTAGCATTTTCCTGGAGATTTTATTGAATCTATAGATTACTTTCAGTAATATGCCCATTTTAAAAATATGGATTCTGCCGATCCATGGACATTGATGGTCATTCATTTTGTAGAGTCTATAGGACTTTGTAATTTTGTTGCTCCAGGCTAGTGGGGACAGAATATTAGATGGTGGCACATACGTTTCCTCAAACAATATCTTCTAACTGGATAGAATGCCACAGAATCTCACTTAACACATTTTCAAGTAAGAATAGCAAATTTGTAACTACTGTACTTTTATCTAACATTTTTTATGTCTATGAAATTTAAAACTTCAGCTCATCCTTCTCTCCAAACTTTGTACATAAATATTCAGTGTCAGCTCAATTTTTTTAAAGCATTAAATATTTGTGTCCTCCAAAAGTCCTATGCAAAAACTATTTCAGTTTTATTATCTCCACTCTTATTTCTAATATTTTTAGTTTAAGTCTACTCTATTTCTTTACCGATTTTCTATCTAGACTTCTATATACTATTGAAAATAGACTATTAAAGTCTCCTATAATTGTATTGCTGTTAATTTGTTCCTTCAAATTCGTCGGTATTTGGTTTATATATCAAGGTGCTCTGTTGTTAATTCCAAAAACATTTACAATGGTTACATATTCTTTCTTAATTGATACTTTTGTCATTATATTTATCCTTTTCTCTATTGGCAGTTTCTGAGTTAAGGTCTATTTTGTATGACATAAGTATAGCAAATTCTTATTTCTGTTGATAACTATTTGCATGGTATATCTTCTTCTGTTTCCATTAACTCATATGTGTTCTTAAATCTAAAATGAGTCTCCTATAGACTATAAATCAATCTCATTTTTTATCCACTCATGCCTATTAAGACTTTTGATTGAGGAGTTCTATTCATTTGCAATTAACTAATCATTGATAGGTGAGGATTTACTATGTCATTTTGTGGATAATTTTCTCTTTTGCTAGTATTTTTCTCTCTCTTGTCTTAATTTTTATTCCATTATTTTCTATAATGATTTGCTTTGATTTTTTTCTTTTCATCAGCTGAGTAACTGGTATAGGCTTTGTGGTTGTCACAGGCTTGCATATAATATCTTAGGATTATGTATATTTTAAGGTAATAATTTGAATTCATTTACATATGAAAACTCAACACTTAGTCCTCTACCTACTTGCTTTGTTTTCTTGAAGTCAGAGTTTACCACTCTTAATATTGTGTACTCTTTCACAATTTTTTGTTATTATATTAATTTAGAATATTTTTGTCTAACTTTTATATTAATGTTAAAATCATTTTAGTACTAATGCACTATTACAAAATTCTATACTTTACTACATATCTAAATTTACTCATGAGATATATGATTTCACATTGTTGTTTAGCATGTTTTTATTTTAATTTGAAGAATTTTCTTCACTTTTTTGTAAGGAAATTATATATGGACAAAGGTTCTCATATTGTTGGCTTAGAAAATAATTTATCTCTTCTTCATTTTACAGGGCAATTTTTTCAGATATAGAATTCTGTTTGGCAATTATTTTATTATTTCAGAATATTGAATATATCATTCCATTCTCTCCTGGACTGTAAGATTTCATCTAGGATATTTATTGGTAGTTGTATGGGGGCTCACTTATAAATGTTGGGTGACAGAAAAAGTCACAAACTAGGAGAAATTTTTCCAACTATACATCTGATAAGGAATAAATATCCAAACTATATAAGGAACAACTCAGTAGCAATAAAATTCAATGGCAATTAAAACTTAATTTCAAAAAACCCTGATTTAAAAATAGGCAAGGGACTTGAATAAACATTTCTCAAAAGAAGTCATATAAATAGCCAACCAGTCCATGAAAAAATATTCAACATCAGTAATCAGGGGAATAAATGCAAATTAAATCATCAATGAGATATCACTTCATACCAATTAGAATGGATCTTATCAAAAAGATGAATGATAACAAATGTTGATGAGGATGTGGAGAAAAGAGAACATTTGTAGCTTATTACTAGAAATGTAAATTAGTGTAGTCACTGTGAAAAATGGGATGGAAGTATCTCAAAAGACTAAAATTTGAACTGCCAAAAGATCTAGCTATCCCACTTCTGAGTATATATCCAGAGGAGCTGAAATCAGTAAATTGAAAGGATATCTGTATTTTTGTGTTTATTGTGCCATTATTCACAATAACCAATAAACCAAATCAACCACTGTGTTCATCAACAGATGAGTGGGGGATATATATATATATATATATACACATATATATATATATAGAGAGAGAGAGAGAGAGTATATATATATTATATATATATATATATCTGTATATTCAACCATTAAACTAACCATTAAACTGAAATATCCTGCCATATATGGTAACATGAATGAATGTAGAGGAGATTAAGCTAAGGAAAATAAACCGGGGCACAAAAAGACAAAAATTGCATGGTGTCAATTTTGTAGAACCTAAAGAAATAATGAACCAAATTAGAATGAAATAATGAACCAAAGTAGAATGATGGTTACTAGAAGCTAGAGTGGTGGGAGGGGTGGGAAAGAAGGCAAAGGAGCTATTGATCAAGGAGTACAAAGTCTCAGGAAGTCAAGATAAATAAACTTTAAGATTTATTGCCTTTATGGGTGACTGGCCAATAATAACGTATTGTATATGTCAACATGACTAAGACAGTGAATTTCAAATGTGTCACCAGAAAAAAATATATGAATAACAACATAAATTACCTCAATTTAACCAGTCTGCATTGTAAACATCTATAAGAATAGCACATTGTATCCTTTAAATGCATACAATAATTACTGACAATCAAAAACAGTATTAAAGATATAAAATTATTTTTAAATTCTCCTTTCATCCTTGACTCTTGATCATTTGATTATAAAGTATCTTGGTAAAGTCTTCTTTGGGTTGATCCCTATGTCATATTTTTTAACTTCATGTATCTGAATATTGATTTCTACAGTTTGAGAAGATTTCAACTATTAATTCTTTCAACAAGTTTTATCAACTTATTCTTTGATTTCTTGTTGAATATGATAGTATGTAATATTACTTTATTTGTTAGGGTAAAATATGCTCTGTAAACTTTCTTTACCTATTTTTCATTCTTTTTACTCATTGGATTATTTCAAACAATTTGTCCTTGAGTTTGCTTACTTTTTCATCCAACCATGCTGTTGAAGACTTGAGGTATAGGTTATTGGTAGAATGCTTCTCTAGCATGTTTAAGGTCTCAGATTTAATCTGTAGCACTGCAAACACAAACAAACAAAAATTGTTGTTGAAATTTTCTATTGTGCTTTTCATTTCATGCATTGTATTCTTCAGGTCCAGAATTTTAGATCATTTTCATTACAGACAGTCCTCTGAATGACAATGGATTAACTCATGATTTTTCAGTTTCATAATGGTGTGAAAGTAACATATATTTAGTTAAAACTCTACTTTGAGCTTTAATATTTTCCCAGATTAATCATATGTGATGTGACACTCTCTCATGATACCAGACATTAGCTCCTAGTTAGTCTTGCAGTCATGAGAGTAATCAACTGACTCTCCACAATGTATTCTGTTGACAATATGATTTATTTTTATGTCTGGAGTAGTATTTAGTAAATTACTTGAGATATTCTCTACTTTATTATAAATTTGGCTTTATGTTAGATGATTTTATCCAACACTAGGCTAATATAACTATTCAGAGCACATTTAAGGTATGCTAAAGTTATGATGATTAGTAGGCTAGGTGTATTAAATGCAAATGATAGCAACTCATCATGGTTTTCGTTGGACATTAACACCATCATAAATTAAGGTGCATCTATATTCATATCTCTTTATTGAACTTGAAATTTTAATTTTGTTTATATACTGTTTTTGTGATTTAATTATTTGTGTTCTTTTGTATCTCACTAAGCTTCTTTTAAAATCTGGTTTGAATTAGTTTAACAATTCACAATCTTCATTTCATTGGGTTTGATTACTGAAGAGTTATTATGTTGCATTGTTGGTGCCATGTTTTCCTGTTTTTTTCATATTCTTTGTTGTCTTGTGTTTTTCTTACATTAGAAGAATCAGATGATTCTTCCAGTGTGGCCTAGGCAGGGAAAACTCTCCTTCCTGGGAAGAGTAGGTGAGGTTCATGGTGGTTCTAGTTTTTTTTAATCTGTGTCCAATAATGCAGAGGTACACAGGTTCTAGGAGCATGTGAGGATCAGACAGGATGGCGTATGTGGAAGCAGTGATATGATGGGGTTATACCCTTAGCTTTGGAAGTAATCTGGCTCATTGGTCTTATGTGTACAGCTGTATTGGGAGCCTGCTCCAGTAGACACCTGATAGTGTGTGTGATGACACCAATAAGCAACATGGCCTGTGACAGGCACACTCTCCATAGATGGTGTCTATTCTGAGGTATGGACATGTGCCAACTCATTGGTGCTCTAATTCCAGAAGCTCTAACTCCAATGGTAGCAAGAGATCCTTAGCATCTCTGACAGGAAATGCAGCTTTGGATCCATGTCAATAACATCCATGAGTCCTCTGCAGTGGTAGTTAGGGGTGCTGGGGTCATTACTGTCAATGACTGCTGAGGTCACCCTAGTGCATGTATCAAAATAGGAAAAATGTTTTCTGTCATTTTTATTAGCCATCTCCAGTCTCAGGGATCTTCTTATTTTGCTGCAGCCCATTAACTACACTCAGGGTTTCTGCTAAGGGTGTCCTTTTCCATAGATTGTTCACTATACCATTGTTTTTGTTTTAGATGAGAATTGGAATTTCCCTACTCTGCAATCATTTCCTAATCTTTGTTTAATAGATATTTGTGGACCAATGAAGAAAATAAAAATATCTTATAACAACTATTTTCCATGTGCTTTTTACAAAATCCTGATGAAAGGAAAATTAATGGATGATTAAGCTCCATGATTCATCTGTATTTTTTTCTTATCTGAAAATAATGTCCCTTTTCACTGACTGATCCAATTCTGTTCCATGAATCATTTTACTTTTTATGAGTTCATCATTTCTTTGCTTTTTTTTCCCTTTCACCCAATTTCAATAAAATTAATAAAGCTATTTCAAACGAAATGAACATGTAAGTAGAACAATTCAAAGCAAAACAAAAACTTTTGCTAATGTGGGTTGAGCTATATATGAAATTACTATTTTTACACCATTCTGTTTTTCTTCATATTGATAATGTAGAGATTATTCAAAATGTCTGGACTAATACCTATGTGTTTGATTTATGTGCGTGTTTATGTGTATGTGTGTGTGTAGATAACTTCTTTTATTTTCAAATATTGTATTGTTGATATGAAAATTGAAAAGTAAAGCAAAATACAAAAAGATAGTACAATTGACTAATCCTATCATTGAGAAACAATCATTATTTACATTTTGTTATTGTATATATTTCAATTGTTTAAAATATTTTATTTCTTAATTATTTTTTCAAAAATAAGATTATATTTTTAACCAAATATGTGCATACTTTTTGACCTCAGGATAGTGAGAATGACAGGAAAGATAAGAAGTCCGAGAATAGTTCTTTGGCTACTCCAGTGTATGATGTCAGAGAAATGAGAGGAAGCCATCAAGGAGAAAGTGTTATCCTGGATGCCAAGAAAAAGAAGCATTTCAAATTGTGTCAAACATGTTATCCGATATACTCCGAGTCATATGAGGATGCCATGGACCTTATTAAAATCAACTTCTTTTTGAGTAAATGAAAAATACTATCAAATATTATACCATGAATTTTTAAATTGTACTTCTTGGAATTCTTTATCGAGGCAAGCAGAGGACAAATATGATGATGCCTGACATGTGCTATTGAGAAATCATTCTGACAGTGATTTTAATGTCATTGAATTTCTGGATCATTTAATTTGGTAATTTATGTGAGGATAGAATGAGATGGGAAGAAAAGAAGCATTGGCGACAATTTTACTACACTATAAATACTCTAATCTTGTCCAGAGAATATTGAGTGACTTTTATCAACTAGTTGTGTCAACAAAGTAAATCAGATAACATCAAATTACATAGATAAATCTCTAGAGATTAAATTTCAACCATTTTCAATATTCTATTCGCAAAGGAAACAAGCATCCATTTTAGTTGAAATTCACCTTTCTAATGTGGCTCAGAAAGACATTAACATACTGAATGCTAATATTTCAAAAAGTAATTCTCTAAAACAATTTTCTGGAATTCAACATTAAGTGATTATTTTAGCTTTTAATTAATTTGATTGTGACAATTTGATAGATTTAGACAATTTTCAGCCTTCTCACAGTTGATTCGTCATACCCTTTGACAGAGAGTTCTTCCCACACAGAATTTCAGACATAGGGGCATCAGTTGAACAAATAAAATTAATAACACACAGCCTTCAATTTCATGTTTAAATACTTTTAAAAGAGTTTTTAATGACTTTGAAATAATAAAAAAGTGGAAAATTATTATTATTATTATTATGAAGAACAAGAGATCAAAATACTTCAGTCAAGTCTTCAGAAAAATGACCACAGAGACAGGAGATAAGGAAAAGGAATGAGAAGAACTAAAAAGGGAACTTATTCAAGGAATTTTTAATGCCTTATGTAGAAATATCTGTTATGAGTAGTCTTACTTCCATTCCAGTCTTCCTTTCTAAAAAGTTACCCTTAAGCATGTTTAGAATTCTTTAGAAAGTCAAATAAAGTTGTTATTCACCTATTTTTCAACACATTCTAGAATCTCATAAGTTTAGGGAGTGAGAAAAATAGAGATTTGTGATACTCTGAACCTGTTTCACAGAGCCATCCCATTAGCCATAGATTTCAGGCCTATCTCAATTTACAGACCTGGTAGTGCATTCAGTCTCAAAAGAGATTCATTAAACACAGAAAAGTTCATATGCTGTGGTCTGAATGTGTCACTCAAAATGCGTATGTTGAAATATAATGGCCAAAGTGACAGTAGTAAAAGGTGATGTCATTAGAAGTTGATTGAAGAATGGGAGTAGATACAGTCTTCATGGATGAAATCAAGATTCTCATAAAATGGCTTGAGGAAATTGATCTGTTGCCTTCTGCTCATCACCCGTCTGGCATGGACGGGAAACTACAGTGTTCAAGACAGCATCTTAAAGCAGAGGTCAGGTCTTAGTAAAACACTGAATTTGAACTTCTACCCTCCAAAACTGTGAGAAATTAGTGTCTGTTCAATTATAAAATCCCCAGTCTCAGGCTTTTGATTATAGTATCGTCAAATCACCAACAGACTAAAACAGCATTTTTGGTAGATATGTATACATTAATTTTCACATTATAATATTTCAAAACAAATCAATTCCAACTATTAAAGGGAAAAATATATTTTTGTAGACACAGAAATTTTATCTAGATATAAATATTGAGTGATATCTTACATAGAAAATATTTAAAACTAGCTTGGGTTACACAAACAATTGGTAGAGAAAAAATATGGAAGGTAGCTTGTTTTTCAAAATATTTTTATGCCAAAAATAAGTTCAAACATTTTGAAGTGTAGTTATCTGCTTCAGAACATGACATTGCTTGAAGGTTAATTTTTTATGCAAAAACTTTATGTTGAATTTTCTAGCTTTTGCTTGGTACTATAGACAATTAGAAAGAACGTTTCTCCCAGATTTACAAAAAAGACAAATTTAAACTGACTACAACTTGATGAATTTACATGATCCCATGAACAAGTTTGAAGAATCAGGGCAACTAATTAATGTTAAATCTGGGGAGAAACATGCTTCTGTAGGGATAGTCTGAATTTCATGGGAGTACTTGCTCACCTGGAGCCAAGATAGTCATGTCTAATTTGGTAAAAAGTATTCAGCAAGAACTGTTGGCAAATTAAGAGGCAGAATGCACATTGGTAAGAAATTGTGAAGCCCTATGCCCATAATTATGGAGAAGGGATTCCAACACTATTGCAAACTCTGGCTTCTATGTATGAGGAAGGGATTCTATCATTATCAAAAGTTTAGGTGTGCTTTCTACAAGTTCCTCTGTGTACAAGGGGCACAGGCCTGAAACAGAAAATTCTATAGAATGATAGGAAACATTATTTGGGATCTTCACCTCAACCTCCTTTAAAGAACAAAATCCTTAATGTGTTGGGAAGAAGGTTAAAAAGTAAAATCAAAGAAACAATAATAAAACTATAGCTCTTGTAGACCTAGCAAAAACTTGTTAAGGTTAGGAGAAAAGAACAATAAAAAAATTTTAAATTTCACTCTACTTCCAAATAAAGAGTTTCTCAGCTTTGGCACTATGGTCCTTTTGAGACATAGTAATATTTTTGTGGCGACTACATCAGGATTTTTGGTTTCTGTCCACTAGAATCCAGTAGCATCTCCCAGTTGTGACAAAAAAAATTGTTGTCAGATATTACCAACTATTCCCTGAGGAAAAAAATGAGCCAGTTGTTAACTGCTGTCAGAGAGAAAGGGTGGGAATATGTCCTGGCCCCAGAACTATAGTTGAAGAACTAAATTTCTGATACCCATGGACACATTGTCTACCTGAGACTAAGGCTAAATAAGAACAGTTGAGACTCCCACACCTCTACTCCATCAGTATACTAACAAGTCTTGAGCTGAGTAATAATTGAAAACTGTTAGAAGAACAGTGGTAAAAGTGGCAAGTGGCACAAAAGTGGCACAAGTCATCTATTCTCTGAGGCACACAGCAGGGAAAGGAACTGAAACTGAAGGTGAAGCATATGCTGAGAAAAACCCTCTAGAAAATCATACCCCAGCCTAAACATCAAGTGTCAGTACAGAAATGCGTAGCTTATACATTAAGAACAATCATAGTGAAATAACGTGTCAGTATTACTAGATTAATATGCTAAATGCATAACAGAAAGCTATGCACATTTTCTGGCAATACCTCATTTATTTCACACCATTGTTCTCTGTGGCATATAAAAATGCAAGAAAAGATACTCATTGCCAAGAGACAATTGATGTCTGGGCTCAGATAAGACACAGATTGGAATTGGGGTTGTTTGGGAAAAGAAATTAAATAATTGTGATTCCAATGTTAAAGATTCTAAGAGAAAAGATGAACAACATGCAACAGCAGATGAGTAATTTCTGCAGAGATGGAACTATAAAAATGAGTCAAATAGATATGTTAGAAACAAGAAAGGTGAGAGATTAGAAAAGTAACTTGGATGGGTTCACAGCCAAGGAAAGGATACATGAACTTGAAGATAAATAAAAAGAAATATCTCAGACTCAAATACCCAGTACTTTAAAAGACCAACTACATCAAAGTAAAAGAGCTAAGAGTAGTGAGAAACATCAAATACTCTTAAGAGACAAATAATTACAAACCTAGAAGCAGACAAGATATAGAAAACAAAAAATTTAATGAAATAATTGGTGTGAATTATCAAAAAGAAACAATAAAGAAGACATTCAACTGCAAATGCAAAGAACTCAGATAAGAGAATAAACATCACACACACATGCACACACAAACACACACACATGCATATCACATCCATGCTGCTGAAAATGAAAGAAAAGAAGAAATCATTCAGACAAAAGTAAGAAATTCTTTTTTGGCATTTGAGTATTAATTGCTATAAAAGAAAGATGTCTTACCATCTAAATCCTCAGATTAACATGAGACATAAGGATCAGTAAGTATAAAATCTATTGTAATTACATAAACTATAAATAAACAATTAGAATAAAGATTTTTATAAAGAATGCCATTCACAGGAACACTGAAAACTTAAAATACTATGGAATAAAGCTGACAAAACACAGTGCCTGTAGAAGTTTGTAACACTAAAAATTATAAATTGATGTTGAGAAAAATTAAAGATATACCTTTGGGACAAATCAATACTGTAAAGTTATCTATTTTATACAAACTCATTTGTAAATTCAGTGCAGTTCCAATCAGTCTTATTAGGCTTTTGTTAAAGTTGACAAGCTTCCTGGTTCAATGTTCAGAGTAGCTTAGAAGAGGGCTCAGTATGAAGCTCAGAGGTACAGCACTTACTAGTATGCACTAGATCCTAGGTTAATTCCTCAATATAGGAAAAGAAATCATAACAAATACAAAGAGACATTCTACCACAGTGAACCAATCTTATACAGGGTAACTGCAAAGAGCAACAACAAAGTAAGTTAATTTTACATGACTTTGTTAAATCCCAATCAAGTTCAGACTTTTTCATTCCTGCTGAATTTGTCTATTGTTTCATTAATGCTATTTACCATAAGAAATTTTTTCAATAATGCAAATAATAGATGCCAGGCTTTTGCAGCCTATTTTGAAAGGTAAATTTCTGCATTTATTACCATTTTATTCACACTAAAATCAAAGAAACTACCACGCCACATATAAGAAATTGTGTTCAACTCAGTTCAACCCAATGACTATAATGTGAGTTTCATTCCCACTTGTTTTGACTTTTCCTCTTAAACAAATTTTGGCGTTAGACATAAATATTATCATATAGGGAAACATAACCCAAAATTAAAACTAAAACATTAACCAAATATACGAACACTTAAATGGATAGAGTTTAAAGACTTTCACTATCAATTCAAGGTGGTTTAAAGAGCCACATGAAAATGCAAAAATTATAAATGCTTAGATAATAATAAAGGACAAAATCTCCATGAAATCCTTCTTTCCTCAAAGGAAGAGAAAATTTTGCTAAGCAAAATGCAAAAACCCAATCTTAAAGAGTTTAAAATTTAAATGCCTATACATCTTTTCATCAAAAGACATCGTAATAATTTACAAGTTAAATATATATTCGCTGCATAATTGAGCTATTCTACTTTTAGATGTTTATCCTAGAAAATTAAATCATATTCATTGTAAACCTGTGCATCAGTCTATAGGATGATAATTTCAAACCTCGATAACTAGAAACAGCACACTGTTCTTCTGGCAAATGAATCGGCACAATATGCTACACCTGTATATTGGAATGCTACTCAGCAATGAAAAGAATGAACTATATATACATGATATGGATGAATTTCAAATGCATTAAGCAGAATGAAACAAAATACTCAAATAAATCACCCAGAGGATATTAGCATTTGTATGACATTCCCATATACATAAAGAGACAGAAACAGGAAACATCCATTGTTGCCAGGAGCAAATGTAGAAGGAGAAATGCAATACCAAAGCGCAGCATTGGTGAAATTCTGTGAAATATTAGAATTTTCAAGTATTCTGTCTGTACTAATTGTTATAAAAGAAAAAAATAGTATTTAAAAACTCATAGGACTATACATCAAAAAGTAAATTCTACTGGATCTTTTTTATAAAATTGAAATTAAAAGGATAATATAAATGATACAAAAGTATATATACACATACATATTATATATATTATATATACATAAAATTGGTACAATGGGTGGAAGAATTGGACATTAATACACAGCAGTAAGGAAGAAGCAGCTAAATTTAATGAAGTTAAGAGTGGAAAGTATGCTCAAGGTGAGTAGTCTCCTGCCAGTAGAAAAGGAAAATGGAACAGACAAGAAATAACTTGGGCTTAAGGATTTGAAGTGTACACCCCACCTAGGGTGCCTCCCACTGGGTCTTTTAGGGCATGAGTGATAATGTGATAGATAGGGCAATGGGTCATCTCAGTTGTATCTACTGCACCTGTCCTTTCCCATAATTCACTCAGTTATAACTGGATGCATGGGATCCAGTCCATAGGTATGAACCCTCAACAAATTGAGTGAAGAAAGGTCATTGTTGGTCAACCAATGAGTCTAACATGCATGTGTTCTGCCCGGGAATTTTAGGAATTTGTTATTTCTGTCTGTTTTTAAGTGATGAGCCTTAGAAAAAAGGTGAAGGGGGGTGGCCCTGGGGGTTGCCTAGGTTCAAGTGAGTGGAGAGAGACTGGCCCCATACCCAAATATTAACATCTGTATTAAAACTATATAGATCCAGGGCTGGGGATTTAGCTCAGTGCCACTGCAAACACAAGGTCCTGAGTTCAATCCCCAGTACCAAAACAAAAACAAACAAAAAGCTGTATAGATAGATATACACTAGTATGGCATACAAATCCACAAAATGTATAAGAACTTACAAAGGAATAAAGAAAAATAATTGTTGCAATAGAGAAATAAAAGATTTTGTAGAAATACAACATAGAAGTAAAACAGACAATAAAATAAATTAAATACTTATATTCACTAGTAACCATGACAACAAAATCATAATCAGATATCACTATTTACACACCAAATGGGTAAAAATGTTAAAAGGCATGTTTTAATAAGTGTTCAGAAAAATAGAAAGGAAAAGAACCCTGATACAATGAGAGGTAGAGAGTATATCATGAGTTGTTTAGCATTACTTACATTAGTGTCATTGAAGAGATATCTGTTAGTTCTAATATTACTCATATATGTACCCAAGGAGGCAAATAAAGCAATTTTATCCCCCAAATAAATATAACTCTAGTATCATGGATTCGTTCTTTCATGCAGTGGCTTTCTAATTTATCAGTCAGCTCCCATATGCAGCCAATACACTTGGGAAATATTATCAGTACTCATCCTACTTTTAGGTTGGTCTAAAAAAAGCAGGTAAGTCATGTGTAGAAATTTCTGGCCTTTTATAAAATTTTGTGTTGGGAAACATAATGCCTTTGCACCTATCATATGAAGCCATCATACCTAGAACTGCTGCAACCATCCTATAATGTGCTGGAGAAAGATGTTTACATCAAGCACGACATAGTCTAGGAGTATAAAGAAACTGGGTCACTGATGCCCTTACTTGTCCATTTTTATCAATAAATCCCTAAGTTTTTCCTATGGCTAAATGGTTATTTATTCAGTTAAAATGCATCAGGATGAAAAAATCCAAACTCTTCCTCTAAGCAAGTCTATCAATACCACTTTTATTCATGTGTAAAATTTCTTTCCAGGCAATAATATATAACTATATATCTGATCAAAATATCAGAGCAATTCTTTAGGATAGATCCTTTCACTTCCCACACAATGTATATTGTAATGCATTTAAAGCTATCATACTTTATTCATATTTTAATCTGAACAAGAAATTATGAAAAACTTCCTATTGTTATTCTCAAGGCATACATCATGAGATTTCTTTCCAATGGTCTTCTAAATACATGAACATACTGAACTAATTTATTTTTTATTTTCTAAAAAGAAAATATATAATTTTTGCAAATAATCCTGATTTTACTAAACAAAGATTTCAAAATGTATACATACAAGAATATTCATACATACTCATTTAGTATTTTGTTTTATATACTGTCAAAAATTTTAAGAACCTATAAATACATATTTTTACAAAAGAATAAAACTGCATAATGTACATTGCTTAAAGGCTTGCTTTTTTAACCAGTATATGGAGAGAATCTTTCATCTAATTGACATGGAAGTATGTGAAAAATATCTTTGAATAATTTTAACTAATATCCATTGTTTAAAAAGTAAGTTACTGACCTAGAAACACAGGAAATAACCTGGATCTGTTCATTTTACAATAATAATTAGATAAGATAGAAGAAATAAAATAGGTAAAAAGGAGAAAAGGAAAATTGTAATTGTACTTTTAAAACTACGGCTTCAGGAAACAGTCATTCAAATTTAAATGCTATTTTCCCTTTCAGGAAGCTCACTCAAAAAAAAAAATACTAAGGATCTTAAAGATACAATAAGCTTGTAAATTGGGCCTGTATTTTCCACCAGTAAAATGAGCCTCCCACAGACCACCATCCTCTAGAAAGCCATGCTATTATCTGGGTACCATATCTCTAAACTTCATGTGTATACAAATGTCTTGGCTTCTATCCTAGTCCACCAGATGAGTAACCACATGAAATCCTAGGAGCAGACATCCTCAATCTCTTCAGGACACCTTCAAAAGCACAAGAACACTCCTAGACTCAGACTATAATATGTTTCTATGAGCATTCATGCTCCCTTCTGAGTGTGTTCTTGTTTCATCCTAAAAACCTTCCCATGCTTTTCACTAACACATTTAGAAATTCCTTTCTGTGATGTGAATCAGTGAATCTATAACCTACTGCACTGATAGGTGAGTTAAGGCCTCACTTTCTCTTTCAGGGGTACATCTTCTGAGCTCATTTGGTTACGATACCTCAAAAACAAGCATTGTAGAGAAGATGTGAATTGGAACAAGGCTATTGGTTACACAATCATTAAAGAAAGTAATTCTAAAAATATCGTCAATTACCTTAAATTAAGCAGAAGGTCAAGAACCACATTTTGGTCTTGTATGTGTTATGTTTATGCTTTTCTCTTTAATTCTGTCAATCTTTAGTTTCGAGATACAAAGTGAAGATCATTTCTCTTACGTGCATTACATGATATTTGTTCTGCCTTTATTCTTTTCTCTTCCATATATTAGTGAAAACCTACTTACTGAGCTCTTCCATTAAATGCTGCCAAAAATTATCAGTAATCTCACTGACCTTATGTCAAATTTTAGAAAATTAATCTATTTGGAGTGTAGCTATGGAGACGGGCAGATACTGCTCTGCAATATTACCAAAAACTAGCTAAAAGCTGCTCTCCCACATGTACTAGAAAGAAGCTGCAGAGGTTAATGGGCTAAGAAAAGAGCTACAGAATATCAGGGAATGGAAAATAACCACAGATATTGGAGTAGTTTGGAGTTGATACAGTTTATTTACGTGGAAAGTTATATGCCACAGGATCGATTATATTTTACATTGCTTTCAAATTCTTTCTCTGTCTCTCTTTCATCTTAGCCCTCACTTCATAACCTACTAATGTTATCAGTCCCTGCAAGGTCCCATTATTTGGTTTACTTGTTCCTTTTTCTTTTCATTTCGCCTTCTCTTCTGACTACCTATCTACCATAAGTATTGAGGAATGATATGCCTAGATTTTATGATAGAATTATTCTTAATGTGACCACCTGCTGTGAATGGGCTACAAAGTTTCCACTCTGTGTTACTTACTTTTTGCTGAGACAAAATATGTGACACCTGAAGTTAAAGGGGAAAGGTCTTATTTACTCATAGTTTGTAGAAGTTTCAGTCCATAATCAGCTGGCTCCAAGGCAGGGGGGATGGCATACAGGCATGGCAGAGGAGAAACAACATGGCACACACAAAGTAACAAAAGGCAACAAGAGATTTCAACAGTGTCTTTCTGCTCCTTTTATTTTATTCAGACTACTGGGATTAGAGCAGTGCCAAACCAATCACTCATGTGTAGTGGTTTAGTAATCACACATCCTTAATCCTAGCATCACACATTCGAGATTTAGCTACCTTTGAAAAAGGATGTATGAGGCTTTGGGGGGACATCTAGACATAAACCACAACACATTCCCATCAGAACTGAGCATCTTCAGATACTCAATGACCATATAATTTGCATTTTTATTATGTGTGTGGTTGATTACATGTATGCTTTGATTAACAATCTTTGGTTTGTTGTCATGGCCTGCCTTTGAAAAGAGATTACTTGTCCTTTGCATCTCTTCTCTTTTGTTCTGACTTTGTACCTCTTATTCCCCATACTTGCTCTCCTGTTATCTCAGGGCTCTTTCAAAGGGATGAACTTGCAAAGCTTTTCCCTCCCTGAACGTTATTACCATGATCTGTATCTTCTCTGTCCCTTCTCTTCCAAAATGGATGTGATTACTCTCCATAGAATTTTTCCCCTTTCCTTTCAAATGGGAAAATAATTTATAGTGCAGGTTGGCATGTTGAAAGCCTTCAGTCTGTTTGCTGTCAGCTTAGCTACTTTGCACAAGATGAGCTCCATTACTATTGTCTGCCATTGGTGACTGGTTCCTGGGGCTGCAATACCATGGTGAGCAGGAGGCTACATGTATCTCTGGCTACCACCTGGAGGTGCCCTTTCCTAGTCTATGGACAAATTCCTCTCACTACTATTTTTAACCTGATCCTAAACAGTGACAAGCACATGTGCATTGGAAATCACCAAAGGAACTCTGCAGCCTTGTTATATGGCTATCTGTCCCATATTTGGAATGACAATTTTAATGTTTAAAAAGCAATAGCAATACATGACAAATGATTTTGAGGCTCTAGTATATCACAGATTTTACTTATACTCATTCTGGCTCTCACAAGGTGATATCATCTCTAAGTGAGACAATTGGTCAACTGTAAATAAAGTTTGTATTTAATGGAATTGTAACCAATGTTAAATAGTTTTAATAAATACAATATTTTGATAAATGTTATGATTTTATAAGATAAACATTTCAGGACAAGATGGAAAAAGGGTACACAGGAATTTTCCATAATATTTCAAAAAATTCTATGTACAATATTTTTAAATACTGATGTTAAGAGATTTGTTCAAAGTAAGGTTTCCACTGTGATTTGAAACATAGAAATATTAATTTCACTCCCCAAAACTGAGAAACAAAAAGACTCCTAGTTTAGAAGATGAGATAAATGAGTTTCTGCTAAAGGCAGAGGAAACATGTGGCAAGTACATAACTACAAAATACATTAGTCTCAGTATTGGGAGAGAGGAGAGGAAAGAAACACAAGTAAAGGCATTTTGAGAAGCATTTAGTAGGGAAAGACTCATTTTTTAATTCCATTCTTCCTGATGTAACTGTAATCCAGGAGATTAAAAAAGGCATTGACAGTCTACATAGCAGAATGAACCAATGTGAGGACAGAATTTCAGATATAGAAGATAAGATTGAAATTAGTGACCAGGAAAAGAAAAAAATCTTTAAAATTGTAAGGGAGGGTTGAGGAATTAGCTCAATGGTTCTGCTGCCTGCTTTGCAAGTTCAAGGTCCTGAGTTTGATCCCCAGTACCCCCCCAAAATTAATAAAATAAAATTGCAAAGAACCATGAGAAATCAATCCAGCCGCTGCTAGATGATGCAAAGAAGAAAAACATAAGACTGATTGGGCTCAATGAAGAAACAGGAGAGAGTGGAGATGACATAAAAAAATCTCTTCACAGAAATAATGGCAGAAAACTTCCCAAGCAGGGGAAAAGAGCTTGACATACAGATAAGTGAGGCATATAGGACTCCAAATAGCCTTGATCAAAAAAAATCTACACATAGGCATATAATTGTTAAGATTCCAGAAACTCAACAGAAGAACAAAATTCTACAAGCAGTGAGAGAAAAGAAACAAATCACATACAAAGGAAAGCCCTTCAGAATCACAGCAGACTTCTCAGTACAAACCCTCAAGACAAGAAGAGCATGGAGTGAAGTATTTCAAGCCCTAAAGGAAAACAGCCTCCAATACAGATTGATGTATCCTGCAAAACTATCTTTCAAAATTGATGGAGAAATAAGATACTTTCATGGCAAAGAGCAACTTAGGAACTTCGTGAATGCCAAACCAGAGTTCCAAAAAAATTTAGACAATATCCTATGAAAAGACAATGAGGATCACAACCCCAGGAAGCCCAGCTGAATGAACCCATTGTGCATGAAAGAAATTAAATGCAAAGGGGGAGAATCTAACAAAAAGAAAAAGTCATGACAAGGATAAGTCAATATGTATCAGTTATAACTATCAATGATAATGGTCTCAATTCACCAATCAAAAGAAATAGAGTGGCAGAATGGGTCAAGAAGCAAAATCCAACAACAGGCTGCATACAAGAAACACACTTAATTCAAAAAGAAACTCATGGATTATAAGTTAAAGGGTGGAAAACAATACTCTACGCAAAAGGAACCCAAAAAACAGCAGGAGTAGCTATCCTCTTTGGAGGACAAGTGGATTTCCAACCAAAACTGATTAAGAGAGACAAAGAAAGACACTACATCTTTGTAAAGGGAACAATCCAGAAAAAGAGATAACAATCATAAATATATGTGCACCAAACACTAGTGCACCCAGCTATACAAAACTAATACTGACAGACATAAAAGTCATACAAGCACTAATAAAATAGTAGTGGGGGACCTCAATACCCCAATGTCACAAAGAGATACATCAATTAGACAAAAAAATAAGCAACAGAATACTAGAACTCAATCAAACTCTTGAATAAATGAACTTAAACGATGTTTACAGAGAGTTACACCCAACAAAATCAGAATACACATTCTTTTCAGCTGCACATGGGTCATTCTCCAAAATACACCACATTCTCATGCAAAGAATATATTTAAGTAAGGGCAAAGGAATTGAAGTTATTCTCTGCATATTATCAGACTACAGTGTGATGAAATTGGAGATCAATAGTGAAAGAAACTGCAAAAATTTCATAAACATATGGAAATTGAACAACACTCTCCTGAATAACCAATGGACCACAGAGGAAATTAAAGAAGAAATCAGACAGTTCCTACAATTAAATGACAATGATAATACAATGTATCAGAATCTATGGGACACAATGAAAACAGTCTTATAAGGGAAATTCACAGCAGTGAATACTCGTATTAGGAAAACAGAGTGAGCCCAATTAGGCAACCTGAGGCTAAACCTCAAACTTATAGAAAAATAAGAGCAGGATAAACTGAAAACTAATACAAGGGAGGAAATTATAAAGATCAGAGCAGAAATCAATACAATGGACAGTAAGAGAACAACACAAAAAAATCAATGAAGCCAAGAGTTGGTTCTTTGAAAGAATAAACAAAATTGACACACCCTTAGTGAAAATTATCAGGAAAAGGAAATAAAAGGCCCAAATCCATGAAATTAGGAATGAAAAGGATGAAATTACAGCAGATCCAGAGGATCACCCATACCTACTTCAAGAACCTATATGCCAATAAGATGGAAAACACAGAAGAAATGGACAGATTCCTAGATACATGTCAATTACCAAAGTTGAACAAAGATGACTTAAAAATTCAAAAGAACCCAATATAAATCAATGAAATTGAAAATATAATTAAAAACTTACCAACTAAGAAAAGCCTGGGTCCTAATGGCTTCGCTGCTGAATTCCACAGGACATTTAGAGAGGAAGTAGTGCTGTTACTCTTTAAACTCTTCAATGAAATTGAAAGGGAAGCGATACTTCTGAATTCCTTCCTGGAAGCAAGGATTACCTTGATCCCCAAAGCAGAGAAAGACTCAACCAAAAAACAGAACTATAGGCTAATCTCACTAATGAACATAGATGCAAAAATCCTCAGTGAGATACTGGCAAATAGAATGCAGAAGATCATCAAGAAAATCATACTCCCTGACCAAGTTTGATTCATCCCAGGGATGTAGGGATGGTTCAACATACACAAATCAATCAATGTAATACACTATATCAATAGAGCTAAGGACAAAAACCATATGATCATCTCAATAGATGCAGAAAAAGCATTTGACAA
>NW_004624765.1:6892779-6918426 GCF_000247695.1 Heterocephalus glaber | reverse complement strand
CAAATTTAAAGACCCAATCCGAAAATGGGCATCTGAAATGAACAGACATTTCTCAGACAAAGAAGTAGAGATAGCAAATAAACATATGAAAAAATATTCAACATCACTGGTCATCGGAGAAGTGCAAATGAAAGCAACACTGAGATTCCACTTCACCCCAGTAAGAATGGCTGCTATCATGAAATTAACCAATGACAAATACTGCCAGGGCTGTGGGGAAAGAGGAACCCTACTCCACTGCTGGTAGGAGTGTAGACTGGTGCAACCACTGTGGAAATCAGTATAGAGATACCTCAGAGAACTAGGACTGGAAGTCCCATTTGACCCAACTCTTCTCCTGCTGGGTTTCTTCCCCACAGAATTAAAAAGATTATACCACCATGATATATGTACACCCATGTTCATAGCAGCACAATTTGTTATAGCTAAAACTTGGAAGCAATCCAATTGCCCATCAACTGGAGAATGGATAAAGAAAATGTGTTTCTTTTTTATAAAATGGAGTATTACTCAGCCATAAAGAACGAGAAACTACAGACATTTATAGCTAAATGTTTGCACACTGAGGCAATATTCTTAAGTGAAATAAATAGGACACACATGTGTTAATACCAAATAGTTTCTCTGGTGTGAGAAACTGAAAGTGTAAATAAGGGCTAAAATATATAATAGATAATGTGAAATAGGAAGAAAAGGGCCGAAGGGGAAGGGGAAGTGGGAGGGTAGGGGAAAGGAAAGAAGGGAATGGGGGCCGGGGATTTAGCTCAGTGGTTTCGTCACCTGCTGCACAAGGGCAAGGACCTGAGTTCGATCCCCGGTTCCAAAAAATAGAAAGAAGGGAATGGAATTAATATGAGAAAAAGAAAAAATGGAAACAATGTCTTTGTAGATAAGGAGGGGTGGAGGAGTTGAAGGGAGAGCAGGGGAACAGGGAAAAAATAAGAACCAAGATGGATTATGTAAAGGTGCAAATTTCCAATGATGAATGTCATTATATTGTGTACCTTACATGTACCAATGAAATTAATTAAAGTTTTAAAAAACCTGATTTTAAGCAAAAGCAATCAAATAAATATCATTTTATGTACTAGTATCCCGGTACCCCACACAATAAAACTAGCATGCAAGTATTTTAAAAGCAAGACACAAGAAAGCATTTCCCAAGAAGTTCTGAAATTTCAATACTTGGCCTAGCCACTGAACAATGGAGTGAAAAGTGGTACAGAAGCTTAGTTTTCCCAATTCCCAATATATGATTTTTTATGGTTTGTATCTAGATGTCCTCTCAGAGCCCCCTGTGCTTTTGGAAAGTGGTTGGACTTTGTGGGTCTTATAGCTAACTTGTTATTAGGAAGTGGAGTCTAGTTTGAAGAGTTGTGTCACTGGGGGCATGACCTGGAAGGCTGTAGCTCCCTCTTTGGTTCCTGTCTTCTCTCTCTGCTTCCCATTTGCCTTGAGGTGAACAGCTCTTTTTCACCCAGGACTTTCCACCATGCAGCCAACCATGCAAGGACTGAAACTTCTAACACATGAATGGGTGCTGGAAATTTTGTTCCAGTCATGAGGAAAATAACTAAGACATGGTTATAGCCATAAAAACATGTCTATCTATGTTTATGAGTGCAGAAGGTGCCAAGGGTGGATTGATGCTTCAACATTGGAGATATCGTGGGAGAAAATCAGAGGTAAAAAGAAAGATGATGAAACTAACAACAAAAACATCATGTAAAAACAAACTCTTTTTAAGAAATAAAGAGTTTGTGAAGTCTTCCCCAAACCGTAGTAACATTAGTTAAGACAGAACATAAAGGATATATTTGTAATTTGGAAACAACCTTTTGAACAGGCTTGAGAGAAGAAAAAATCTAACATAAACAAAGCTATAAGTTCAATTGCACTCCCAGGGAGAAATCATCTTGCTGAGATGTAATCTATATGAATTCCTAAAATTTTCAATTTTAGAAACACTGTTTCAAATGTTGGAACTGATAGACCTACTTGAAGATATCAGGAAGCCCTTTCCCATCTCTGTTTTGGGACATAAAATCTATGTCTCACAAACATGGGATGAGAAGAAATTCCTAAATGATAAACATTAAGAACAAGAGAAATTAATAGACTGGTCAGAGAGAAGTGAAGCTTGGCAGCAAAGAATAATGTTTGCATTGTTTCAACTTCATATGTGTCCTCCTCCAGAAAACAAACTCTTTGGGCTAGAGGCCATGTCTTAATAATTGGACAGTCACAATTAATACAAGGATAGTACATGTGTATAAACACTTGTGTAGGGTTCAATGCCTCAGCCTATGGATGACCTAGGGAAGAACTAGGAAAACAGAAATTTAAGTAAGGGAATTGCTTAAGCCTCGTGTTACCCACATCCTAGACCTAATAATGTACCAGCAAGGATTACTAAATTCCTTCACTTCACAAACACACAACAAAACAGATTCTTTAGATATCATGGCAAAAGCTGGATGGACAAAGCCAAGGTTATGGTCTTCAAACAAGAGGCATGATACAGTATCAAGCATTTGTAACACAAGTAAATATGTGACATCTTCTATGTGTAATATGAAAGGCAAGAGCCTTAGAGTCACAATACTGATGTTATCAAACTCCTGGGTAGTGGTGTTATGAGATGACTTTGGAGTTGACTTGGTTGACAATGTTCATTCTGCAGGAAAAGAACCAGAGAATTTGGGAAGATTCGTTTCATTTGCAGTTTTTTTAAGCTCTCAAACAGCTCTAAGCAGTGTTAGTCAATATTTTAAAAATGCACTGAAGTTTTGTATACATGATGGCCAAGGGCTATTACTGGCTTTTTTGTCTTGCAGGTATTACTCATCCAGGAAATGAGCTGCCAGAATATATGATGAGACCAGTAATCACATCTTCGAACTCATCATATGTGGGCGTTTCCATCTGAAACAGTAGAAGCCACACTGTCTTGTAATGTAGGCAAAAAAATATGCAAGCTTAGATTTATCTCATGCCCGCTCAGTTGGTCCAAATACACAGTAAACAAAACACAATGGAAAACTCTCATTAGAAAGGGAGTCAACCTAACCACATTAGTAATGCAAGTGACAAATATAGTGGTAAGGAATATTAGGGACAATTATTTTCATAAGGAAATTTTCATCATTTTATAATTTGCTGTGAATAAAGTAGTAGCAATAGGCTATCATGAGGGGAATTTTATACATAAGTCCGCCCTCATCTTGCCAGCTAAATATTGAGCCAGGAAGTACTCAAGGTTTTTTACTGATTTGTTTTTGAGTATTTTACTTTTTATTGATCTATTTTATATCTATAAAAAGCATTTCATACTTATTTGCAAATGTTATAAACAGATTGTATTCTTCCAAATTCATATGTTGAAACACTAACCCCCAGTGTAGCTGTATTTGGAAAGCAGGACCTATACTATGAGGAAATTATAAAATTAAATATGTTCATAAGGGTCTGTTACAGTCAGTTAGGTTTGGTTTCATGACAAGAAGTGACAAGCTTTCTGCCCTGTCTCCACATGAAGATACACACAAAAAGAAACCACCTGCAAGCCAAGGAGAGAGATTCACCAGAATGGGATTGGACAGGGACCTCAGTCTTGGATTTCCTATATCCAGAACTGTGATAAAATCAATTTCTTTTGTGTAACTCACCTAGGCTGTGCCACTTTTTATCATAAGCACTAACGGAGCCAATAGCTGTCAATTTGAAGCACATAACAGCCTTATTACTATATTCTTACAGATGTTATTTAATATTTGTTGAGATTCCAGTCACACTAAGCTAAGTTTTTTCCCTTAGCCCAAAGTCCTAACAGCCTGGAATAGAATTCAGATATATTTTATTTACATAAATAATTAACTATTTTACTATTTATGTTCAAAATAGTGATAAATAATTTGTAATTCTAAATTAAAGTTTGTAAAATTTTAATTAAAATTATATCTGTTGTAGTTATTTAAAATTTCTCTTAAATTTAGAAACCAAATCTAGAAATTATATTTTGGCTACCAAAAGCTTATGCAAAGTATATTTAATGACATAATTTTACAAATCTTGCCATTAAGTTAGGAAAAAAAATACCTGTTGTAAACCCTACCACTCAACATTATGCTATAGTCCTCTTAATGCAATGAGAAAGAAAGAAAGAAAAAGAAAGAAAGAAAGAAAGAAAGAAAGAAAGAAAGAAAGAAAGAAAGAAAGAAAGAGGCAATGTATGTAATGGGAAGAAACAAGTCTTTATTTTTTCTTTATACTGAGTATCAGATCGATATACATACAAGAACAAAGATAATTTTTCCATTGTGATTATAATCAATTAGTATATAAAAGAGAAATGGTGATGAGGTGAGTAATGATGACCAATACTTTTTATATGATTACTATACATCAGGTACTTACTAGGTTAATTGCCTTTCATGAGCTGTTCCATGAAATACAACATTCCAAAACAGCTTTCACTTGCTATTACTACTTTACAGAAATGGAACTGAGCTTTTGAAATGTTACGTGAAGAACTTAGGGATTCAGTACTAGTTTGTAGCATAGCCGTACTCAAATGTCTGACACCCTAACCCATAACTTGTATTGTATTTATTGTAGTCATTGTATTCTTTTTCTTCCCTGAAATCTTTGATTTTCTTTTAAATTTGGCTTGTAAGAGTCTACCACCCAATAGAATAATTTTTAAGCTCAACATTTAGTTTGCTCTGTATGTATGACAAAAGAAAAAAGTGACATTTCAAGATGTGGGCAGATGCTTTATCAGATAAAACACAATTATTGCTGTGTGTGAATTTGCATACTGCAGACCATTACCTGTATTTGGCTTTAGCCATTCCTCTTCCTTGGAACACAGTTCCCTTTTAAAAATTAAATTGAAAATGATTAGAGACTTAAATTTCAGCTAGGTTTTAATCCTAAATTTCTCTTTTAAGGCTAAATTTCTCTGAATAGATGAAGTGCAAACTTTCAAAAATTTATGGAGCATCTATTATGAAAAATGCAGTCTGCTTAATTTCCACAGGGAATACAAAGTTGTTTGAAAGCTAGCAGTAATCTTAGAGAATGTAAGTCTGCATGTTTCTCTGAAAGAAATAATTTGGTAAACTGATTTCCCTTTAAATTCTTGATAATCTCATTCACTGGTGTAATTCAACTATTCTCACTGAATTTAAATTTTAAATCCATAATTCAAATACAATCCTCTTCCAAAATTCTATTCTTATTCAATACTGTATATTCAAAAAAAACTTGTACTTCTTCACTAATCTACTCAAGCATCTTATCTAAAATTGAACACAGCATCTTCCTCTTCACCAGGTTCACCTGTTTCCTAATTAGTGTAGCTATGAAAATACTTGTTGCATGTTAGACTTTTATTCTACTCCTATTCACACCTTACATATGACTTCCTTTCAAGACTTTCAAATAGTGCGCGTTCAACCAACTTTGAGTTTATTTACATTGGCAACACTAATTATGTATTGCCATAAAATGAATTTATCTGTAAAAAATAAAATCATATTTGCACTAAAAATAGAAAGTAAATCTTGAATATAAGAAATACTCCTGTATTATCCAAATGGTATATCACCTCAAAGTAAATAAATTTTGGAACAGGAAATAACTGCAACTTGAAATTGCAGCCTTTGAATCAAGAAATTGAAGAAAGATTAGCACAATAGCAACGTTTCAAAATGTACATACTGAATGTCAGAAAAAGTATTAATGCATAAACACCAATTTGATTTAGCCCATAGATTTTATCAAATGCCAAACACTTGGTCACATATTACATATCATAAGTTATTATTGTATATGACTTATGAGTTTATAAGTGCATATCAGTTTGAAGTTATTTTTGGAAAAATAATCACTCATATTCTAGCTTTGCTATTTAAAGCTAGAAGCAAATTGTGATTGTAAATATATAATATCATGCATAGAGTCCTGCACTGATTTCTCTTCACTTATTAAAGTAGTAACTTTCCCTTTACTTACAGAAAGTAACTTGGGACTCTTTTGGTTGAGACTATATATTATCATGGTTCATATATACCATATATAAGCCAAAAATGTTTTGAGGATTTAAGATAATATTTAAGTAACATAATTTAAAAATAATATTTTATCATAAGGTATCCAGATATTCCCCGATACAAAGAAAAACTTAAAGGACCATGTGTTATTTATCAGTGTCATGTAACACTCTATTTTTTTGTCCTTTCTGGTGCTGGGGATTGAAATCAGGTCTGTGCATGGTACGCAAGTGCTCTACTACTGAGCTACACTCAAACTCTTGACTAATAGAGAGATTCCTCTGTACTTTTAAGCCTCTTAGTGGAAAAGTTCAGGCTAAACATGAGATACAAGAATAGGTTCCTTATATAGGTAGTCAATTCATTCAACATGAGTGATCTGGTTTTAGAAGCACTCTTTCAAACCTGACTACAATAGGGAAAGCCAAAGTAGAGCTCTTTTTCCTTAGTACAAATAATTTTTTTTTTGGCGTTTTGGCTCACAGGTAGTTTAAAGAGAAATCATATTGTTGGGATAACTGAAGCTTTACCTAGTCATCTGATACCCAAGCACTGCAGATCCGTGAGCACCAAGGCAAAAATTCATGCTTTACTGTGGTCCCAAGAGTTCCCTTGGACGGTGTTAGCGCGCCCCCTATGGTAATAAAGATTAAAATTAAAAGCAGCTAAAATGAAATACAGTTTACTTCTTCTTTAAAGGCATGAAACGTCCCTCATCACACAATTCCTTTTGTGTCTCCCCCAAACCTGGGTGCAAACCTTAGGTTGTACCTGGTTTAACGGATGAATAGTTACCTTCAAACTGGAGAGGCTCCGCTGTGAAATAATCCCACGCACGTTATCTAAACTGTACTTTGACTACGAAATCCAATATCTTCGCTCTCACAGCTCACAAGGAACAGTAACGATTGATCAGTAACCACAACGTTTTCCCTCTCTATTCTTTCCTAATGACACGTTTCTCCCTCCCCTTAAAATAATGGTCACAATCTCTTCCAAAGGTTTCAGCTTGAAACTAAGGGTTAATTCCCAGCAAACCAAACAGATCTTAACTGGAGCTAAGGACTCGGAGGGTGAAAAAGTTCCTTCCCTACCCTGCCACGCACGCTCAATCCCCAACCCGGTTGTTCCTAAATTGCCCCGTCGAGTGTGGCGCCTTGGGAGACCGCGTTACGGTTCCCCGGGGCTCGGTGCAGCAGCTGCGGACCCGGGTCCTGGGGCGCGCGAGTCTCGCCACTTGACTCCTGGACAAAGGCTGCTGAGGCCAGGCTGTCCCTGTCCGCATCTGTCCCCCCGGCCGTCCACAGCTTTCCAACCTCTGTGTCCATCCAGAGTCAATCCAGACGCCCTGTTTATAGAGAAATGTCGGTTTGAGGCCTAAAATACCAAATTCAAAGTGTAGTCTTTTTAATCTCTCAGAGTAAAGAATTTTAACAGACAGGGAAAAAAAGTGAAACGAATATCACGTTCCTGCTACTTAAAGAAGTTCAAGAACAGAAGACTCCTTTATCCCTTGTTACTACCTTTCATTATGTGATTCATATTCAAAATATGTCCTCACTTTTCTGAAAGTAGCTAGAATGTTTTAGATTAGTAAAATTTTTCAACACACAAAGTGTGATCAAAACATGCGGTGAAAATGTATTACAATAAAAGACGCATTGCCTTTAACCCCCCAAATATTCCTCTTCCTCTTATCTCACTGTTCTTACCACTTTCTGAAGCAGTTCTGGAAGTCCTCCTTTGTGAGTGTCTTTGGTATGTATGATCAAAAATTTAGTTAATGTGGTTGCCCCATGCCATCCAGCACAAAGACAGCATCATGAAAACATTCCAGGATATCGGCGTTCATTTTATTCACCTATTCTGGCATCAATAGATGTCTGGCTCTTCCCCAAAGTCAGAATGACCACAAAAAGTAATCGTTGGAATCGAGTCAGGACATTGAGGTTGCCAGGCTGCACAACTAGACATAAAACAGGACTTCAGCAACTGCTTCAGAAGGTGACAAGGACGATGGTCCTGCCTCAGCCTTCTGAATAGCTAGAGTTACAAACTTACACCACTCTGTCTGGATTAAAAGATTGTAATTTTAATCAACATATTTAAATTTGCTGTGAAATTCTACAAGAAAAATGAGATTACTTTGTTGATATATATAAATGTAAAGGCTTCTTTCCAATTCTTACACAATACTGTTTTAAATTTAATAACATGGAGTTGACTCAAGATTTAGAGAATTCCACATTAATGAAATGAATTTCTGATGCAGGTGTAACTTCTGAAATGAAATAATGCTGTAAATATAAAATGCACATGGAATTGCAAAGGAGATTTAAACTTTATAAAACAAAATATCTCATTCATATTTTATATCATTAAAGTTTTGATAGATTAGATTAAATAAGAGGCTACAATTAACTCCACCTGTTTCTTTTACTTTTTAAATTATATCCAGTACATATACATATATATATATGCTGTTTTTATATTTCTATTGGATAGAACTGTTCTAGACTAAACTTTAAGTTGCCCCATATTCTTCCTAAAGCTTATATCTAAAATAGAAATGTCTGTCTCTTCCACTATACAAGTTTTTTGAAAGTTCATATACTGTAAAGGAATTGGTTTTGACAGTATAAAGTGCTTTCTTTACAGGCACAAGATTGTAAATGTTGTCCATTAAAATCACAGTTCACTTCATACTAGCTAAATCCTGGAAGCAGCCTACATATCCATCAACAGATGAGTGGATAAAGAAGATGTAGTGTCTATATATAACAGAATACTACTTGTCTATAAAGAATGACCTATCTGAGACATTTGTAGGAAAATGGATGCACCTGGAAAATATAATGTTGAATAAAATAAACCAGACACACAAGCTTAAATACCTTATGATAGCTCTCATTTCAGTGAGGCAAAGTACAAACAAACAAAATGATAAAGGATGGATAGAAAGGGACAAGGGTATGGATGTCTTCCAGTAGGGAAGTGGTCCAAGAGAATAGGGAGACAGATGAAGAGGAGGAGAAGGGAAAATTTTTATAAAGATACGCCATGTACAGGAACCTAATAACTGCAATTAATATAAACACTATGTGCCATAACATGAGCTAAGACAAATAATATCAACAAATATGAAACGCAGATAGGGGAACCTGAGGAGGAGGCCAGAGAGGGGGAAGGGAAAGAGGTTGAAAAAAGAAACAAGCTGTAATATATACGTGTAACAACTCCCCAAGATGATTGCAAACTGCATGAACTGCAAACATGTGCTAACAAAATTTTTATATCATAGTTCAGACATCACCCAGACATCAAAAAGCAGAGAATATATAACTAAATTGTTGCTTTATCTATGAATTTAAGAATTATATATTAAAAAATAAAAAATCACATAGATAGAAATTATGATTAAAATTTCAAATACAGGAATATTTTAATGATTTTTCACATACATAATGTAAATTTGTGAGATTTTTATAGCATTTTAAACAAAATACCTTGCCTGTTAGCATATGAATGTACTCTCTTTTCTCTCCATAACTCCCACATGCTATTAGCCATTGATTAATCATAGCATGCCAGGCATTCAGCTGAGAACATTTGACACTAATTATCACAACATTTCAATAATGCATAAGTATTATGTGCCCATTTTTATTTTGACTTTTAAATTCTATTACTGGAAATCCAATCCATGGCTTTGAACATGCTAAGCACATGCTCTGGCACTGAACTATAATACACCTAGTACTGTTCTGATCTTTAAAGTAAGACTAGTCCATATTTACAGAAGTTAAGCAGCATATTCAAATCAGAAAACCAATGGATAACAGACACAAAATCCAAACTCTTGATTAGAAAATATTTGTACAATGTGCATTTTTTCAGAATTCATATATAATAGAAATATGCAATATGAAAATGACATTTTTGAAGTTGAATTACCCACAGATAATTATAACTAATATTTAGGTATATCCTCTTCTTTACTTCTATACAATTTTAAAATATAGTCTGATTTGCATATTTTCTTCACATACAATTTTCATTTACCACTGGTATGCCTTTGAACATCCAATTTTCAATAATATAACATCAAATTGATGTATCAAATAATTAAAACTTTTTTATTCGTTTATATTTTTACATTTTGCATTGTTAAATATCTAATACATATTTATAACTTTTTGTTTGTATCAAGTAATTTATATTAGATTTCCAGCCAACTTACTTCAAAAATTTATAATAATGTTCATAATCATTTCAGAAATTGATTATTTTGCCATATCAATAATACTTTTCCAATTCAATAAATATTCTAAGTATCTCCTATGTAAAAGTAATATTAATTGATATTTGCTTGAAAAAAAGAAGTGTTACTATGTACCCTGTATTTCAGAATGAAAGATTGTTGAAGTAAGGGAATGAATTAAGCAAATGAGTTTGAAACATGGCAGTGGCAGTGGGACAGCAGAGGGGAGAGGAAGAGAGAGGGCAGTAAAAATAATGTGAGGAAAAAGGAGTGGAAGGTTCTATCTCCTATTTCCCCTTTGCTCCTTATGTGTCTATTGTTTTTATTTCCCTTTTTAGTACTTTTGATATGGAATTTTGAGTTCCCCTGCAGCTCTTTCAGTTACTAATATCCTTGTTACTTCTTCTTCTTGTGTTTGGATCTCAACTCACTATTGTCAATGTGTCTCATTCTATTTTCTCATCTACTTACTAATTCATAACTTTGAATTCATTTCTTTAGAACACAATTTAGTGTATCTTATTAAAGAAGCCAAATTATTTCAATTTTCCCAGACTTGTGCAATAAGCAGTTGGAAGTATGTTTTTCCTGTTGCTAAGTGAACATTGCCTTTCTCTTGTTATCTCCCCACCTTTTCTCCCCCCAGTGAATTCTCAGGTTTATTAGATTTATTTCAGTTTTGCTGTTTGGACTCATCTTTGAGTGAAGAGTAATATTTCTGTTGGCCAACAGGGAGGAATCTGGCATGCTTTTGTACCCAAATCACTGGGTCCTCTTCAATTTCTAACTCAAATGAGTTGCAAGTCTAATCCCTCATATGCAGCCTGTATATTCCTAGTATGGTTCTTCTCTCTCAGAGGATTTCAAAAATCCATTCTTGATATAATTTCTTCAGTTCCCTAAAGCCTTGAGGTGCAGAAAATCCTAGTCTTCACATGTACCTGTTAGTGCTGATGACATCCTACTCCCTACCTATTAACCGTAGAAGTCAAATATGCACTAGCGATCTAATTGCTGCCTGACATTTTTTAGAATTGTAACTCTTTAGGCAGAAGCAGAATAACGGAAAGCTAGAAACAGTGACCTCAGTGCTTTAAAGTATTACCTACAGGGTAGAATAAAAATAGCTACCTATCTTTTCGCTTCTCAGAATTAGAGAGTGAAATGGTAATGAGGAAAACTTGATGAAGACTCTTTCCTTGACCAAACCTCAGGCTCCTCTGAGACCTTTTCTCAACTAAACCTTAACCTTGGGTTTCTGTGTCTGTCCTTGCAGAGTCCAATTTTAGCAAAAATGGTGGTTAAGCCACTCCCATTCTTGGTATCTAATCATCTTTGCCTGCCTTTCTAAACCATCCTGTTTAGTTAGCGTAGAGAGAATTCCTTTACCCTTGATGTTTCTTAGTAATTTCCATCTACTAACCCCCTTCACTATGTCCTTTGGCTATAAATCTTTAACTATCTTTCCTGTATGCAGAGTTTAGTCTCAACTTTCTCCTCTTCTGCAAGATCCCATTACAATAGTCTTGAATAAAGTCTTCCTTGTTGTTTCAACATGTATCAAAATATCTTTTTCTTTAACATACTTCATAAGTATTTTCCTGTAAACTTGGAAATAACCAAATGCCACTACCAAATCAGAATCAAATCTTCTAAAGCTAAATATGTAATTATCTCATAACACAGAAGTTATAGTCTGTGGAATTTATCTCTGAGAAATAAAAACATAGTCACACAAAAACATGCATAAGTGTTTGTTGCTGTTTTATTAGTAATAGTCAAGATCTGACAAAATCTTGTGATGATTGATTCTATGTGTAAACATTAACCTAATAAAACATTATTTCTAGGTGTACATGTGAGGGTACTTCTGAATAAGATTATCATTTAAATGAGTAGACTGTGCCAAAAAGGTTTGCCCACACCAGTGTAGGTGTCATCCAATCCATCAGGGGCCTGACGAGAATGGAAAGGTAGAGGAAGGGTGAATTCTATGTCCTCTTGACCTGAGACTTTGTTCTTCCCCTGTCCCCAGACTCTAGAGCACCTGATTCTTGGATCTTAGGACCCTACACTTATGCTAGCACTCTAGCCAGGTGTTTGGACTCAAACTGAGAGATTGGGAGTTAAACCACCCACTTTCCTGTTTCTCTGGTCTTCTGACTGATCTATATTAGGTTTTTATGCTCTCTAGCTAGCAGATGACATATTGTAGAACTTCTTAGCTTAGGTTATTCTATGAGCCAATTCCCATCCCACAATAAATATTCTCTTTATCTCTGTCTCTCTCTCTCTCTCTCTCTCTCTCTCTCTCTCTCTCTCTCCTGTCATCCAGAATATTGGGTCCATTTCTCTGAAGACTATGACTAGTGCACATCTTAATATCCTTCGATGGGTGAGATGTGAAACAAACTATGATACATCTGCACGACGCAATGTTATCCAGAGATAAAATGATACTACAATGTTCCTGCAACATATGGAATGAATCTCCAGGGAACTATGCTTGGTGAAGAAAGTCAATTCCAAAAGTTTACGTAGTCTCTGATCATATGACATTCTTGAAATGAAAAAAGTATAGACATGAAGAGCCAACTGTTTATTGCTTATTTAAGCTGGATGGGGAGGTGTAGTTTCACAAGGGCAGCACAGGGGATGTGTAATGTGATGGAACTGTTTTTTGCCTTGATTTTAGTGGAGATTACACGAATCTACAGTGACAAAATTGTACAACAAAATACACAGAAAAGTGCACATAAAACTGATAAAATTTGAGTAAAATTGTGAGTTTAAAAAAATGTAGTTTCTTAGTAATAACACTGCACTAAACTTATCCACTATACTACTATTGAGGAACTTGATGAAAGTTATAAGGAATCTTTGTATTATTTCTTACAACTACATGTGACTGTGAATCTACTACTATGTTGATATTTACTTTTCAGACAGGAAGGAAGCTTAAAAATCAGAGCTCTAGAGGTGTGAGTTAGGGAAAATGATTTAAATGTAATCCGGCAAACTTAAATTTAACTAATAACATATAAAACCTAGAATGGAAGGGCATTTCTCTGACTATAGATTTCTAATATACTCAAGATGAATTCACAATTCTTTCAAAGCTAACATTGATATATTTGTTCCGAATATCAAGACTGAAGTTGGCAATGGAGAGTGGAAAATAATTTGGACAAGCTTCCTTTCTTTCAGTTGAACACATTATTGGACATTCATGGGCTTTCAACAACCCAGTCTTTACTAAAATTGGGACTCAGCCATTGGAAACATCCAGCACCTGCTAAGAGTTTGGTCCTTGCTTCTGGCATGGGAGTTTCCTAGGTGATGGGGAAGTTCAAAGGGAAAGGAAGAAAGGAAAGGGTGTGGACCTCAGTAGAGAAGGGCCCTTAGCAAGGAACTAAACTGTTGACAAGTATTACCCTGCAAAGCAAATTTGAGATTTGAGATCTATTTGTTCTACTTATGAACTTTACAATTATAGCTTTAAGTATTTTTCAAAGAAATAGTCTTCATTTACTGCATCATGATTTTTAACATATTAATATGCACGTTTGAAAATAGGTGCTGAATAGGTTTTGAGTAGTCACCACATTGCATTGCTATGCAGACTTACTCCGTAATCTTAATTTACTGCTAGTTCTAATCTCCTGAAAAATAGCCCTTAAAATTCATTAGCAAAATTTCCTAATGTACATACTGCTTCAAGGTCTACCTATTTATTATCCATATCATTATAAATCTTATTTCTTATATATAAGAAACTTCAAGATGTTAGTTAAGGGCTGCTATTTTCCAGTTATAGCCTCTCCTATATATTTTATCAGGTACTATGTCAGGATAATGTTGTCAGTTAAACCATCATAAGTTTTTCATATTTTAATTAACAAATAATAATTGCATAAATTTATGGAGTACATCAAATTTGGTCTGTTTTGATGTTTTGAGAGATATTTCTACTGTGGAATAATTAACTCTAGCAATTTAAGACATCCATGACCTCAATATTTGTCAATTTCTGTAGTGAGAACATTTGAAACCTGCTCTTCAGAATTTTGAAATATACAATACTTTATTATTAGTTTTAATATCAAGACGGGAAATGTCAGGTAAAAGGGCCAAAGACCAAGACCAGACCAGGCCACAACAAGCCTTTATTAGGGGAATAGATCTGCCGGGCTGTCTCTGAACAAAGGAGAAACAAAAGCAATTTGGCTGGGGCAGGGAGAATCTTTTATAGAGACTGGGGTGGTGTTTGTAGGGGCTGAGGTGGGGTTGAGTGAGGTAGTGACTAGGGAATGGAGGAGCCGGTGATGTCTCTAGGCGGTAGGAGGTGAGCGAGTATGAGGTTACTTTCTAGGCGGGAACGGGCATGCTGGGAAGAAGGGTTTGTTCTTTGGTGGGAGCAACCATCTTGGCATGACGTCACACAGGGGAGGGAGCAAGGCACGATAGGAAGAGGGCAGCTACTATACATAATAGCTGCTGAGGTGGTGGAAGACCAATCAATATTATATAAAAATTTTGAGAAATAAGATTTTTTACATTATTTATGTAAAAAAATTTAATAAAAGCCTTGAATAATAAATTGAACAAATTATATCCAAATGGGTTAGAAAATAGACACAGAGCTTCATCTCACTGTCTTCTCTAGACACACATAAAAAATACTTTATCCAGTTTTGTCAGAAATATGGAAAGCACAGTTAACTGAAGCCAAAAATTATTCAAAGTAGCTTGATATCTACTTAGTAGAAACAAAATTTTTTTCTTGTGAAATTTATACCAGCTGAACATCTAATAATGTATGCTATTCATGTGACTAAAAATCATAATATATTTATGTTTCTTTATTGACACATCATTCCTCTGTAATTGATTTATATTTCCAACAAAAACAAGAGTACTTCTATGCTATAATAACCATCATCAGAATGTATCTGTACTAATGACATAAACGTCCTTGATCACTTACACTTGCTTTTTTCTAGAGGTATTGATTTATTTTTAACAGAGAATAAGACATGATACTGATAGAAATCCTACATTAAGAAAATAAGCAATTGCATGTGAAGTATCTTAGGAAGAAGTAAAGTTGCATTGTAAAGAGTAAAGTGCACTTTAAAAAAACATGCATCATTGAAGGTGAGGTGAACAGATGGTAAGTGCTATCATCCATGACAAGCTAACTTGATGAAGCTTCGACTCTCACCATTTTTTTCTTACTAAAAGTAAGAAGAACAATGTCCAAATATCTATTTCTCAACTACTATAAAAAGATTTGACAACATAAAACTTTAGAATTTCCCCCTTCTTTCCATGTGTATTTTAAAGTAATATACTGTTTAAAGGTCCTCACTATGCCATCCGTCCAACAGTTCCTTGGAGAGGGAGCCTTACAAATACCAGGGACTTGGGATGCAGAGAAAATTCAGAATATCATGGGAAGAGGTGCTAAGAACTAGGTTTAATTTAGGAATCCGTAATTTTTACTAACAATACAAATTGCAGTCAGGATGTGGCATTCTCAGGCTGTTTGTTTCAGACTGTTTCAAACAATAGAAAGATTCCAGTACCTGAAAGGAGGAATAGGTATGTATATATCTCTATATATGCATATGTGTAACTAGACTTGACTATAAATGGTCCCTGACTTGGAATTGTTCAACTTGTGGTCTTCCACCATTTGATGGTACAAAAGTATTGCACATTCATTGGAAGCCATACCTTCAAATTTGAACTTTGAACTTTTTTTTAGATAAGCAGTACACCACATGACACTGTCTCAAGATGCTGGCCAGCTCCCAGTCAGCCACACAATCACTAGGTAAGCGATCAACACTCTATAGACTGCACTGTGTTGGTGAGCTATGATTTGGCAGGTTAGGATTATTCTATGTATTTTTGTGTTTACAGCTTTTTCAGTTGAAGATGTGTGTATCTGTATGTAACCCCAATGTAAGTGAAAGAGCATCTCTACATGTATCCTTGTCACATTTCTTTAAATCATGTGGGGTTAATATGATGGTGTTTCATTTGGGCAAAATGAAGTGGGATCATTGGACCTCACAATGTATCCAGTGATTCTCAAACCTGGTTGGGACATTTTTACAAAATAAAGATTCCTAGACCTCCATCCCAGATCAAATTAAAAACTTAAAGAATGAGGTGCAGAAATATTTTTTACATTTTTAAAAATCTATGTCATTCTTTGATGGGTTTGTTACATTAGTCAGAAAAATGAATAAACCTTACAGAGAATTTTATTTCAGGAATGAAATAGACCTTTTTCTGGAGACACTTTCATTTGAAGCAGCTAGATGTTATCTCACTAATTTCTCTTCCCTCTGACCTTTCTTTTAATCATTTCTGTGTGGCTATTTCTAACTTGTGAATTTTTCTTCTTAATACAAGAGATAGAAAAATGAATCAATACATTAATTTTTTTCTTTTGTTTGTTCAAAAATGTCTATTGAATAGCTGTCATCTGGGATATAGTACACACAAATGCTGGTCCAGTGGAGGGAGAAAAATGTCAAGTAAGTTCGCAAATCTATAAGCCATCATGGTGACAAGTGATGCTGAGGGGAAGGATGATGAGCCCTACCTTAGTTAATGGGCTGAGAAAATGGTTCCTCTATCTGGCATTCACAATAAGTCTTCTCCATTAGGAAATAAAATTGATTTATATCATACTTGTTGGTTGTTATCTGAACTAAGCAAATAAAATCAACCTGGCTTAATCTAAAATTAGTATTCCCAAAAATGGCAGGTTTTATTTATTATATTAGAGAATAGTTAAACTAAATAATTTATAAAACATTTCATTCGCATGTTTTTATCTTAGCCTTTATTATAAAATGTAACTTTGGGTGTATTTATTAGTCATTTGGAGATTGTATTAAATTTTATGATGTAGAAGCCAGGCACCATGGTGTGTTCTTATAGTCTCAGCTACCTGGGAAGCTCAGGAAAAATCAGTTGAGTCTACAAATTCAGAAGCAACCTGAGAAACACAGCAATACCTCATTTAAAAAAAGAGAAGGGCAGGGGATTTAGCTCAGTGGTTCCTCCACCTGCCTCCCAAGCAGAAGGACCCAGGTTCGATCTCTGGTACCAAAAAAAAAAAACAAAAAAAGAGAGAAAAGGAAGGGAGGGAGGGAGGGATTATTAGTAGTTAAAAGTACTATAGGGAAAGCTTAGCATGGTGGTAGACTGTAATCCTAACACCCTGGGAGGCTGAGGCAGGGAAATCACAAATTGAAGCCCAGCCTGAGCAGTTTCTCAATCTAACAAGAATCTGTTTCAAACTTAAAAAAAATAAAAATGGATGGAGATGTAGCTCAGTTCAAAGGCTCTGGGTTCAAGGCCCATTACACACAAGAAAAGACAGGAGAGAGAGAGAGGAAGGAAGGAAGGAAGGAAGGAAGGAAGGAAGAGAGAAAGAGGAGGAAGAAAGGAAGGAAGGAAAATTCTACAGATTCATGAATATAAATTCATAGAAATGGGTCTGCAGTGAATTGACTGGAATTATTTCTGGGACTTACAGTACTGAAGGTTCAACTAGAAGTCCAAGAGCTTTCCTAGATTTTCTTAATTTTGTAAACTTTAGTTTTCATCTAAAAGTATAAAAATATATATAAAGAAGTTTAAAGTTTTTTAAGATTTAAAAGACATTAAAAGTAGAGGCCTGTGACATCACATAACATTTACAAATTAAACTATTTACAATTGATATAATGTGTCAAATAAATGTTAAAGAGAATTATGTTTCTAGAGATTGCAACATGGCAGGATATGCCACTTAGCCTGTCATATTCTTCAATGAAATATCACTAAAGATAGGACTGCTAGCCAAAAGCAAAAGGTAAATTTTGAGTGAATTTTGAAAAATGATAGTTTAATTAGCAATCTTAAAATCCCATACTTAAAGTCAAACTGTTTAGTTGTTTAGAATTACTGGAAAAAGGAAAGCAAGGCCAAAAATGTTGATATTTTATTTCTCAGTATGTTTCATTGAAGGTTGACTGACTAGGTTTAAATTCTAGCTCCATCAATCCTTGGCTGTCGACCTGAGGAAACTGACTCTGTTTCCTTATCTATATAGTGGGAACTTCAAAGGACTTGTCCCACAGGCTTGCTATGAGAATTAAATAAGTGAACATAGCTATAGGAGTAAATAACATATAATCTGTACATTGATCACCTTATAAAAATTATCTAAAATTACCTAAATTTCCTGTATTGTTGCTATAAATTATTTTATCTAGATTAATAAACAATGAGGAAGATTTAGTTTAGTGAAAACAAATTTTCTTAGCTATTTTTTCACAGGTTGAGGGGCATTTTGTAAATTTAGATATTATATACTGTCTGTATTAATTTCCCATGTCATCCTATAGCAGTGGTGGGGAACCTATAGCATGCGTGTTATTGTGTTTTTCTTTTAGTACAAAATATGTTAATGTATGAGTTGTTTTTTCTACACTAAAGACTCAGTACTCAGGTTTAATTGCAGTGTTGGCACTTCAAGATAAATAAGTGGGTTTTGGGTTACAGTTAGACGCCTGGTCTCTAAAATGTTCACCATCACTATCCATTGTATTCTGTGGTCACAATCATCTGTCTGTGGCCACAGCTAGGTTTATCACTTAAGTTCCATTGTAACGTAACTGGAGAAAGTTTCAATTTTAATATACCTTTAATTTCTGCAATTACTTTGAAACTGTCCCTCAGAAACTTCTGTAATTAGGTTGGGAAAAATGTTAGGTGCTGTACACTAAATATTTGGGTCCCCCCTACCACCACCACCTGAATTCATATCATGAAGCTCTGCTACCTAATGTGAAGGTACAGTAAGTCCCCAACTTATGAACAATTTCTGTTCCGGGAGAATATTCATAAGTTGGATTCCTTTCTAAGTCCAACAAAATGAATCTTAAACATCTTTGACACAAATATACAGTGTAAAGCATAAAAAAACCAAACATACACACAAAAATACAGTAAGTCCCCAACTGTACTGTACACTATTGGACTGTACAGTTAGTACAACTATGACAATGCCCACAGACACATGAGCTACTTCTGCGATTTGTTTTCATCTAGGAATGTTCATAATGCAAGGCCCTTTCATATCTATGAAAGTTTGCAACTCGAAAGTTCTTAAATTGAGGATTTATGGCATTGGAAGATGGCCGTTCTGGGAGGTGATTAGGTTTAGATGAAGTCATGAGGGTGGAGACTCCATGATAAGATTAATGATTATAAGAAAAGCAAGAGCCACCAGAGCGTTCTCTCTCTCTCTCTCTCTCTCCCTCCCTCCCTCTCTCTCTCTCCCCCCTACAAAAAGAGAAATAATACATCAACATTTTTGGCCTTGCTTTCCTTTTTCAAGTAATTCTAAACCACTAAACAGTTTATCTTTAAAAATGGGATTTTAAGATAGCTAATTAAACTATCATTTTTTTTCAAAATTTACCTTTTGCTTTTGGCTAGCGGTTTTTGAGAAACAACAGATAATTTTTTTAGTTTTCATTTTTATTAGTATATGTTTGCATTACATGATGTTTCCATTCCTCAGCAGTTTTGGCACATATAGTATGCCACTGTGTATAAATATCACATTTTTAATCCATTCATCTGTCAATGGACATATAGGCTGCTTTGAAGATGTAACTATTATGAATTATGCTGCTATAAATGTGGATATACATGTATCCCTCTAACATGATGTCTTTAAGTCTTTTGGGAAGATATTGAATGGGAAAATACCTAGATCAAATGGAATTTCTGGTTTTACCCTTTTGAGGAATCTCCACAATGGTTTCCATAATGGTTGTACTACTTTGCATTCCTACCAACAATGTAGAACCTGCAGCCTCTCCAGTGTTTGTTATTATTTGTTTATTTGATGATAACCATTCTTCCTAGAGTAAGATGGAATCTTAATGTGGCTTTAATCTGTATTTCTCTAATGGCCAGTGATGTTAAACATTTATTTGTACTTGTGAGAAGTGTCTATTCACTTAAACTGCCTATATTTTTGACTAGGTCTTTCACTTTTATATGGAAGCAGAAGAGACAGAGAATAGCAGAAGCAATCTTGGGTAACAAGTGCAAAACAGGAAGCATCATAATCATGGATTTAAAGTTACATTATAAAGCCATAGTGATAAAAACAGCATTGTATAGGCACAAAAACAGACATGAATATCAATGAAACAGAAGAGAGTTTGCAGAAACAACCCTAAGGACATTCAACTATTTGATCTTTGACAAATGTGGTCTCCCCACTCCTAGGCATAATATAGCTAATTTACTTCATTTAATTCAGAATTTCTAAACTTTCTTGAACATGGAACATACTACCCTTGCAATTTTTATAAAATAATAATTAACAGCTTTGGATCTTTTATTTCAGTGAAGAGGTTTTAGAAAATGCTTAGTGACTAAGTCTATAAGAATAGTGAACTTGGTTACAGAATTTTTATATAGAGTACAAAATGTGAAATGACCAGAGGAGAAAAGGCTTTATAAAACTAGCAGAATCAATTAAAGCTACAAGTCATTGATTTTTATTGTCAACTTTAAAGAAATATACTATTTTGAGAAGATATTTCAAGAGCTTTTACACAATTTTGAGTCTAATTTTTCCCTACAAAAATTTTCTGCTCAATTTTTTCAACAATAATTGCTCACCCTCCTGGGGAAGTGATGATGAAAATTCACAAGGCTAAGTATAGCATGCGGTTTCACACTGAGTTGAGTTATGTCTCAGTTAAATGGGTTTATTTAGAGAGTTCTCAAGTGTTTTTTTCTTCTTTTTGGCACCACAAACTTGTCATTATAAAATATGCCATTTTATTTAAATCACAAGTTGTTCTTTCAAAATAAAATGTTGCATTTGATTATAGGAGAGTAAAAGTAGGATACTAAAATACATGAGAAGTTCAGCTTCTATGAAATCAACTTGTTCCAAATTGTTGGCTGAAGGATATTGCAAAGCATATTCTTTTTGGTGAACACTTTTGCACCTATAGAAAATTTATTTTCAACTTTCTCTCATAGACTTCTTCCAGAATGTAATTTAAAAATTCTTATTTATTCTGTTATATATAAAGTAGTAATAGCTTGACTGTATACAATATAAATTTGTAAATCATTGAAAAATGTTGTATACCATTGCTGAATAAAAAGAACAGAAATTTAAAAGTAATAAAAATCAGTACAACATGCATGCACCAAGCCAAAATAATGTTTTTTCAAAGATACACTAGGGAAGGAATAAATTAAAATTCTGATTGTAAAATTTGAGGCTGTTTCTTTTAAGCACAAACACAAACCCATAAACACATCATGACTGTGTAACTGAAATGGTAATATATATTGTCAGGGAAAAAAAAGTCTAAATGTCAACACTTAAAGCAACACATTTTATATGAGTCGTGTATAGTTTGCATGACCTTGGAATGTAAAATCAAATCTCAAGGTTATTACATACATCTTATTGTACACAATGGTATTTGAATACTTTTATTGGATTTTAATTTTTCATCTAGAGACAATAACTCCACATGAATAGGTTAGAATATAGAGATCTCTTTTCAAAAAGTAGACAAAAAGTAAGCTATTTAATACTATATTAGTTAACAAGGTGAGAGAATACAAGTACATCACTGGTTAGCATATTCTTATATCAGATTTACATGGATGATTGTAAAATATAGATAAATGAATATTTAAAACATATCAGGGCTGGGGATTTAGCTCAGTGGTGCCGCCACCAGCCTCACAAGCACAAGGTCCCGAATTTGATCCCCAGTACCAAAAAAATAAAATAAATAAAACATATCATGTGCAAGAAGAATTTTGTCACACCAGAGAATTATCAATTTGAGTACCCAGTAAATACAGATATTTTAAAATTTAATTATAGAAACAAAGCAGACAAAATATTGTCCCCCAAATGTACTCATGTCTTAATTCCTAGAAATTGTAAGTTTGTCATTTTATATTGGAAATTGGACTTTGATCATAATTTCAGACATTAAAATGGTGGATTATCATGGATTACCTGACTGGGTCCAATGTAATCACATAAATCTTTAAAATCAGAGAAACATTCCTGGCTTTGGTGAGAGACAGTGTATTGACTGAAGGATAGTCAGAGAAACACTGGAAACTTTGAATATAGAAGGGGGAAACATAAACCAATTAATGTAAGCCACTTAAAAAGATGGAAAATGCAAAATCCAAAAACACACACATCCAGACAGGAATTTAGCCCTTCTTGACACCTTGTTATTAGGCCAGGGAGATGCAGGTCAGAATTCTAGTCCCTAGAATTGCAAGATGCTAAACTTGTATTTATGTTGTTCTAAGCCATTAAGTATGTGGTAATTTGTTACAGCAGAAAATTATTTATACTCTTCTATGAAGATGTTATTCAAAAAAAGGAGAAAACCTTGGAAAGCATCAAGATCAGTTTAAATGGGGAGGGGGGGCGTGGATTTAGCTCAGTAGTTTCACCACCTGCTGCTCAAGCGCAAGGACCCAAGTTCTATCCCCGGTACCAAAAAAAAAAAAGATCAGTTTAAATACCATAGGATTTGAATAGAGAGATATTTATTTAGAGTAGAGAGACATTTATTCTCAGTACTTATGTGCTTCTGCACTCATGCAAAAGTATCATGTCACATTTACAACATTTATGCCACAATAACAACTCATCTACTACCCATGTTTTTAAAACTAAAATGATGGCCCCTAGGCTTATTAAATATTCTACATTTATGAAATCCTGACTTAATTACTCAAAACCTAAAAATTTCATAAAATGACTTAATACACTGAAGCAAAAACATCATCCTATTTCCATTGCTGCCTTATCACTAATTTACCAAACAATAGGATAGCATTTCTTTACAACTTTTGGCTTGGGGTGATGGCTCTTCTCAGTATGAAAATTAAAGTACTTTTTCAGATAGAAATAGCAGACATAAAGAAACTTCAACCAAAACTATCATAAAAATGACTGAACAACAGAATATTTTATCAGATCAAATTTTGATGGAATCTTAAATGCAATGAAAGTACAACTGATACTATGCCAAGGAAGAATGCCTCCCCTGGAAGTTTTACACAACTCTTCCAAAAGCAACCTGTTAGAAATATGTGTGGAATGGAGGTAAAGCCATGGAGATGCCTGAGTAATTAATAAAAATTAGTTAAATGGCTATAATTCATGATGCTTCCCAATGGTTTTGGTTTGGAACAACACTGTGGAATAACATTTTAATTGCTAATTGCAAAATAGCAGGTGTTTATTGTAAGATGTAGAAAATGCCATAAAATCTTCATGGAGTAAAGTTGAAATCCCCTGAAATCTCACCATTAACTGTGATGTTTGGTATATTTCCATTTTATAAAGGAAAAAATATATGTACAAAAATTTCTACAAAACTTATATCACATTGTATATATAATTGTTAGATGAAACCATGGTGACGCAGTAAAAGAGCACAAACAGCTTGAATTTAAGTTTCCTGGCAGGACCTCCAGGAGTCACTCCAAAGCAGGGTCATCTAGGATTTATTGAACTGACGTTTTGTGGAGCATTAGTGGGACAGGCTTATGTTGGGTGAGGTGAAGAGAGGCATGAGATTGGGGGAGAGAGAATAGCTGGGTAGCAACAGCTGCATGACAACATAGCAATGGCTACCATAGCAACTGCTAATGTTTTGTTGTGACTCTGCCATATTCTGGTAAAGTGGCCCTAACAAAGCTGGTGGGGTGGCCACAGGATGTGGGATCCAGACTGTGATTGCTCTCAAGCTTAGGTGGTTGGAAACAGCTACTTCAGGAACTCTGACAGCAGGCCAAATGAGTGTCAGACCTGTCAATAATTACTTATTTAATTATTTTCATCATAGATTACATTATCAAAAATTCTTAGAGTTGGAAAAAAACATTCTTAGAGTTGTACATAATTTTTAATTTAAAATCTAATGGAGTTATTATTCATCATTCCTACTTTAGAAGACTCTCTTTGCTATTCTCATTATTTCTATTGGATTTTTTAAGAATCCAGTAAATATATGTACTACTTCTATTCTTTTATGGTTTATAGTTATTAATATTGTTGGTTAAAAAATTCTTCTCTTTCTTCCCTGTAACATACTTTGTGAAAATGATTTGAGTAGAATAAATGCATTGTTTATTTTATCTTTAAGTAATTTAATTTTTCAATTTTCTTGTATGGATATCTTTGTCAGTGTAACAAAAACTTGTTTAGCATCTGCCATTGGTTAATTCTAAGCAATGTGATAGATTTTTCTTGAGCTCAAGACTCATATTTAAGTCAATTGAATTTAAATTCTAAAATCAATAATTGTGGTTACTAATATTATTTATATATTTACTTTTTTGTTGCCAACTTCCTCTGAAAAAATGGAAACATGTTGAATTCTGTTATTATTGTCTTTATAATTTTCTTCTTTAAAATGTGTAGCAAAGTTTGCAAAAAAATTTAGTTCATAAAATTCACAATTATTTTTCCATTGATGTATACATGACACATTTGTTGAAATAGTTTTCTACTGTGAAATGTTATAGTGTACTGGTTAAGAGGTCAGATAACATTGGATTGAATCCAAGTTCTACGAATAGTTTGTGCAAATTACACTGTAATTTCATCAAATTCATTGCCTTTGAACATGCAATGTACGTATTCTGTACCCTACTGTGCTCCACTGAAATGAGGGTTTCAGTAAATTTGAACATGGCAAGTGTTAAAAGGTAGCGTTTCAGTTACTGTCTAGTTTTATAAATTTGTAATTTCCATTATGATTATTTAGATATGTGCCTATCCAATTCCAAATACAGGGGAATGATTCAAAATATTATTAGAAACAGTAGTATAGTTAGACAACATGTAATCACTCATTTTCTGGATTTCTAAATTTCTTACAATGAATTCAATACCTCATTTATCATAAAGTTTTATTATTAGAAACTTACAAGTTTAAGATTACTGTATAATGGTATTTTTATTCCCATAATTTTCCACTTAAAAAGATTTGGGCTTTCAAGATGAAGACAGATTGATATGTATAATAAATATATTTTATTTTGAGATTCACATGTTAAGATATTTTGAAAATAACTAAATTTGTATTCTGTCCATACATGTCAGGAATATTTAATAGAAATTAGAAATTAGAAATTCATTCCTGGAAGCAAGCATCACCTTGATCCCCAAAGCAGAAAAAAATGCAACCGAAAAGGAGAACTATAGGCCAATCTCACTAATGAACA
>NW_004624765.1:6864494-6881518 GCF_000247695.1 Heterocephalus glaber | reverse complement strand
GAAGGGTGGAGGGGCTGAAGGGTGCACAGGTAATGGGGAAAAAAATAAGAACCAAGATATATCATGTACAGGTACAAACACCCAATGATAAATGTAAACGAATTGTATACCTAAAATGTACCAATAAAAGAACTAAAAAAAAAAAAAAGACCCTTCCAAAAAATAAAATATCTAATCAAAAACTGAGCAACTGAAATGAATAGACACTTTTCAAGACAAGAAGTAAAACTGGCCAATAAATAAATGAAAAAAGTTTAACTTCTCTGGCCATTAATTTAAAACAACACTGAGATTCTGTCTTACCTCAGAAAAAATGGTCATCATCAAGAAGTCAAATAATAACAAATGCTGGTGAGGCTGCATTATTGGTAGGAATGTACTCTGGTGTAAGCACATGAAATCAGTATGAATGCTCCTCAAAAGACTAAAACTACAGGTTCCATTTGATCTAGCTGTTCCTTTCCAAAGTATCTTCCCAAGAGTTAAAAAACAGACAATAGGCAGTAAGGAGATAGATCTTTTTCAAATGGGATAGGAATCAAGTGATGCAGGCAAGGGAACGGAAAATAAGGAAAGGGAATGAAAAACATTGAGATGTGTTATGCACATGTACCAACTCCCCACAAGAAATGTAATCACTATATAATACAAAAATGTACTAATAAGAAAGTAAAAAGTTTACATATTTAAGAACATTTTCTTCCTATTTTTAAATTGCTAAGAAGTTTTAGCACAAAATATTTTTTGAGGTATAAATATCTATCATGGATACCCTTGTGAATCTAAAAAAGCACAGTGTAGTTTTTCTTTCCTTTTTATTTTTTCTTTTTCTTCATACAGAGGGTCAAAAATGAACCTTATGCATTCTGAGCATGTGGTGTGCCTCTACACTATAGCGAAGCCCAAATTCAATGAATTTTGACAAATCAATGTGCCCATATTACTATCTCTTGGATTAAAATCTAGATTGTTTCCATTATTCAAGAAAGTTTCCTCATGCTTATTGCAGGAAATGCCACCTCATATACACAGATACCGACGATATTTTGATATTTATGGTCATATATTCAATTTTCTCTTCTTGAAATCCACTTGTATTACATCACAATATTTGTAACTGCTGGCTTATTACACTCAATGTAATACTTTCATGATTTTTCATGTAGTCTATGTATCATCTATTTCTTTTTTCATACTGAATAATAATGATTTGAGTATGTCACAATATCTTTATCCATTCTTGGTTTTTTTTTTTTTGGTACCAGGGATCGAACTCTTGTCCTTGGGCTTGCAGAGCAGGCAGTGAAACCACTGAGCTAAATCCCCAGCCCTATCCATTCTCTTTTTTAAACTATCTTTGAAACCTGTATTTATTTCTCTCAGCTCTATTCCTAGGCATGATTTTGTTGAATTATGGGCTAAAAGAATTTTTAATTTTTTAGAAACCATCAAGTAGTTTCAGGAAATGCTTATATACTATTCTACTTCCACCAGCAGCTTCATATTTTCACTGTAATACCACACAGTTTTACATCTTTATTGATTTCCCAGTTTGGGGGCCATCTCATTATTTGAAATTCTCATTTGTCCAGCAATGTACACTGATTGTTTGCCTTGAATGCCCTCTGGTGATACGTTCACAGGAAAGCTTGTCTACATTTCCCCTGTTCATAAAATCTCTCAGTTCTTTCTGGTTTTCATTGCTAACATGATTTGCTTGACCTCTCAGCCCAATTATCACCTTCAGTTATCTAATCAGAACTATTTCTAAGCAGAAACATACACTGCTACTACAGTATTTAGCACATATGCAAATGCATGGAAGCCATGCACTCAGCTATTACAAAGTGATATGCAAAGAACTTTCTCCCTCCAAACATATTACTGCTTATCCTGGAGAGTCCCCACGCTGCTCCGACATCTCAGAGTGCTATAAATCTCTTGGATAGGACTTCTTAAATATTAGGTCCATTGACGGTTCTTCCTACTGCTTTCCATATAGTTGTAAGTTTATTCTTTATGGAAATTTCTTCTCTTTGTGAAGTATTTTTCATAGGAGGGGAAGACAGGCACTCCTACCCATTATTTTATTTCAAAAGTTATATATATTTTTTAAGTCCACTAGATCTTAATACAAGAAATTTAGGACTGCTATATGAATTTAGCTTCTAAATGTGAAATGAACACGTATTCATGTTTAATCCCAACAAAAGAATTAAAATCTATGGCATCATATGCCCTATTTATATGCCATCTGTTTCAGTGATATAGAAATATAAAGGATATTGAAATTGCAAAAGCTTGGCTTGAAATTCTCCCCTGTATAAGTACATCATCTTAATTTACTGAGACTAATTTCTTACATTTAAAATCAGGTTTAAAAAAAACAGTTTCAGGATATTGTGTAAGGATTAAAGTAGACAATATGGAAAAGATCAACTAATATGCCAGTCTTGAAGCTCAATTCATGCACCTCTGACTTTTTTCTAAATGTTTTTTCAATTGCTTGGGGTGAAAAATTCCAGAAATTCCTGTGGTGAATTCTATTATTGCCTGGCACTGGACTGAGACTTTTATTTGAACTTGGTGGTGGTTTAGGTAGAAAACAATTTTGAAACTATGTGTCATTTGTCTAAACTTTTCCTCTCTGCAGGTTTCAGTCCATGGTTGGTGGGCACCATTGCTTTTGAGTTTGTGATAAGGTACCACATTATGATGGGAACCTGTGGCGGAAGAGGCCCATTCCCCTCATGGAAGGTAATGAGGGAGAAAGAGAGATGGGAAGAGATTAGAATCACACAGTCTCCTTCAAGGTCAACATGGTGACCTAAAACCTCCCATTAGATCTCACCTTTTAGAATTTCCACCACTCCATCACTGAGCCAGTCTGGGAACTGACCCTTCAACACACTGGCCTCTAGGGCACATCCTTGAGGCAAACTGTAACAGTCACTCTCCCCTTGCTCTTGCCCTTCTCTCCTGAAACTTCCAATAAAGTAGGTCAGCATATATTTATTCATGACCTACCTTCTTTATACCTCGAAGAAAAAAATATTCTTATACTGAAGACACAGAATCACTGAGAAGAACATGAACAAAAAGATCATGGTAATTCCCCTTTCCTAATTACTACCACCTGTCAATAAACTTATAAAACATAACAGAATGACAACTTTGGATGAGTAAATTTTCTGCTTAAAAAATAAACATGCCAATTGGTATTTTAATTTCTTTCTATTTTATGTTCCCTTTTTCTTATTTACTCCATTCTTTGAGCTATCATCTCACTGGAAGCTCAGGAAGTCCAGAGAACAGGAATTCTGCTTTGTTGTACAAAGTATCCATTACCCTAAACATACTACAGTTTATTTACTGAGCACCAAACTTTGACCTCAGGACTCAAAGTGCCTTGTTTAGCATCACTGACTTTGCTGAACAAAACCTACCAGAACAGTCTCTGGACTATCTCATTCAAGTCTTTTTTACCCTCAACTTGGTTTCAATAATACCCAGCACTTTTAAAAAAAGAAAAGGAAATGAGGAACTGCCTAAGTGCTCTGTGGACAAGGAAGTCAGAGAGGTGATTCCAATAGTCCACTCCTCTCATTTCACCCCTGGGGTAAGTCACTTTCCTGGACCAAAAATCTTTCTCAAAATGAATATAGCAGCAGATATCTGTGTATTTTTGACCCTTCTTGGATTATGATATGGCTGTTTTAAGGGATCACATAGAGGTTTCAAATTATACACTGCATAAACAGGATTTGCCCCCATTAGTTACCATTTTTCATCAGGGTTGGGTCCTCACAGAGCTCACTTACACACTTCCCATTGCAGTTATGTTTACCACAAATAGGCCTTAAGATTGCCATAGGTTCTGCAACACAAGTGAGAGAACTATTAACTCCCGGGAGAACTCATGACTCAGCCCTTTATACATCATGGGAAATCATATACTTGGCCTCTGCATTTAAAACAAAACACTCAAAACTAATTTTAACATACACAATTCTGGCTTTTGGGTTCTTTTCTGACAGCATGAGTTTTGCGTCACTTTCCGTCACTGGAACACAATACCTGATACCAGAAATTTAAAGGAACAGCAGCTTATTGGGCTCAAAGTTTCAGAGGATTTGGTCCACTTAGCAGGGGAAAGGACATTGCTCCAAGGCAGGAATGGAAGAACATAGTAGAGAAGGCTGCTCAGCTCACAAAGGCCAGAAGAGCCAAGCAGGAAAACAGTGTCAAGAGACATGACCTCCAAAGACACCCCTCTAGTGACTCACTTTGAAGTGCACCCAACCTCCTTACCACATATGCAGCTATGATTATCAGTAGGTTAATCCACGGATGAGTATAGTGCCCCCGTGATCCAACTACCTCTCCAAAAATATCTTAATCCAGTCAAGCTGAAGATTCAGTTTATTGTCACAGCATCTAGTCATAGAAAGATTCTGCTAAGGACTTTTCACACTCTTAAAGCTGTCACTATTTCTTTTTAGGGTTGGTTCCTCTCTAGAGGAACAGAATGAATAGAAAAATAAATATATAAAAGAAAAAATAATTATATATAATAGAAAAAATATATGTATGTATGCATGTGTTGGATATATAATTATAATGCATATAATTACTTATATAAGTACACATACAATTGTATTCATAATTATATATATTCCTCATGAAGGAATTTACTCAGTAGGCTTACAGGATTAGAGGCAGGGGCACCCACAATGGCCATCTGTGTACTGGACAGCCAGAGGATTCAGCTGCTGCTCAGTCCAAGAAGCTGGAAGCCACAGAACAAGGATGAAGCACCCATCCCAGACTGAAGGCTTACAAGCTCCCTGAAGAGTTGCTGATATAAATCTACTTGGAAAAGCTGATGAAACTGGAATCTGGAATCCAGGTGCTGGCAGTAGCAAAAGACCTCACCTGCTCCAATAGAATGGAGCTTTTCAAAGCTACACCAACTTCTGTTTTTTCCTTACTATTCCATCCAGGCTACAAGCCTATTGGATGGTAGCACCTAAAATCAGGGTGGGTCTTTGTCCCCACAGTTTGCTGGCCTGCATGCCAAGCATTTCTGGAAACAGCACAGACACACCCAAAAGTGCTCTTTCCTAATCTTCCAGATTTTTCTTAATCCAATCAAGTTGATGTATCACCTTTTATTCACTCTATCAAAACGAGATAATAGAATGTTTTTAAATGTTCTATGAAAAAATATAGCTTCAGAACTATTGGGTTTGGAAGACTATTAAGTTCATAATAACTTGATTTCCTACATCCCACAAGATACTCTTTGAAATTCTTGCTAGTTTTCTTTTTAGAAGAAGAAGGTGAGAGTCTTGTGAGATTTAGGGGAAGATGGTTGCTGTTTATTTAACTAATTCATAAAACAATTGATAGCTAATAGAGAAGATCAAGTATATATAATTCTTGGCCATTTTCAAGGATCTTATCTCCAGAGCCAATACTTTGTAAAGGCCTTGTTTTTGCAAGTTTCCTTTTAATTACTAACTAAAATAAATGTTTAAGCACTTTGCTACACAGGTAGATGATTACTGTAATACTAGCTAACACAATTTTTTTATTTATTAAATTTATTTTCTCATATAAATTATGTATTTCTCTGGGCAGACAACCTTCATCTTATTGCACTAATAGCACATCTGTAATACCAAGCTACAGGACAAGTCTTAAGAGGTTTGTATTTGTCGATGTAGCACTTGTCTACTAGGCACTGTAGAAGAGAGGGATGAGGAAAAAGCCAGGGCCTGCTCAGCACAGGGTAGGGTGAGGTGGCAATGGAACTCCTTCTTGACAACTGGTTTTCTCCCAGGAAGGGGCACGCACATGCAAAGCTTACATCTGGATTCTAAGAGGAAGGAGATGGAAGTCTGAGAAGCCTGATGCAATGCAACACTGTAGCTTGGCTCCCTCGGTTTCTGAGGGATGCAGAGACTCACCTTGCACTCATATGTAACAAATCACTCTGGCCTAGCTGATGCTCTGGGGAAACCATGGGGCAAGGATCATTACCAGATTTAGAATTAGCAGCAATTAATAGGCCACACACTGCCACAGTGAGGTAAGTGTCATCCTGGCACCTGAAAGGTATGCATCCTAGGGAGAGGTGCCATTCAGGACCCAGAGCTGGCCTGGCAAAGTCTCTTAACCTAATGGAGCTGGGGCTTCAAACTGCTCCTTAGGCACAGATGCTTCTAGGGCCATCATAATTGGCAAAGCTCTGGTGCTGGGTCTTCCAACCATTGGTCAAAGCTGTGATGAGAATGAATCTGTAGGCAGAGTGAAAGGGATGCCTGAGTAGGAAGAGGGAAGCTCATGGGGAAAAGGGAGGATGGTGGGAAGTAATTGCAACATGATTAGGCCCTCCTTGCAGATGGAGGCTGGGCTGAGCAAGGGTGGGATTAGGAGCTATGCACCCCCAGGACTCCACTTGCTCTGCCTTTGTACTACACTGAAGACAAGTTGCTCATATACCCTAAAGGACATTCTCAATACAGGGACTGGGGCTTTTGGGGTGAAGCGGCAATTTGGTATTAGGCAAGAGTTAAGCCTTCATGAGGGCAGCCACCACAGCCTTGGCTTTGAGACTGCGTAGGTCACAGTAGGTGGCCAGTGGCCACAAAGACGATGGGTTTGCTTGTGATGTACATCCTAGAAATAGCAGCTCCCACCTTGTCATCAATGGAGTCAAATTTAGTAAGGACAATGCTATCAATGAGCCGAGGTGTTTGAGCCATAGAATGGTCAGCCGGGGCTCTGTTGAACTTGACCAGCTGGTCCACAGCTTCGTTGCCTACCAAGGCCTCCCCAACAAAAAGCACCAAGTCAGGTGTATTGACGGTAATGAGTTTGGCCAGGGCAGTCATCAGGGGGGCATTGTCTTGCGTGCGGCCAGCCGTGTCCACCAGCACCACATCAAAGCCTTGGTTATGTGCAAAGGCAATGGCTTCCATGGCAATGCCAGCAGCATCCTTGCCATAGCCCTTCTCAAACAGCTGTACCATTGTTTGGCCACCATGCTTCTCTGGGGGGTGCAGGGTGCTCAGCCGCCAGGTGTGTGTACGAAACTGCTCCACAGCCCCAGCCCAAAATGTATCACAGGCAGCAATCAGGACGCTGAAGCCGTTCTCTAACAGCCAGAAGGAAATCGTAGCAAGATTAGTAGTCTTCCTCACTCCATTAACACCACAGAAGGTGACAACATAAGGGTGCTGGTGACTCTGGGCATCCATGATATCCCGGAGCATGTCCACATGACGCTGGGGCTGCAGAATCTGCACCAAGGACTCCTGCAGAGCCTGCCTGACTGTGGAAGTCACCGTACTAAATGTCCCCATCACCTTCCCTTCCAACTTGTTGGCCACAGATTCACAGAACTGGACAGCAATGTCTGCAGCCTCATTCTTAGCAATGAGATGATCACACATCTTGTCCAGCACAGATTCCATATCTTCACGACTCAAACTCTTGGAACCCACAAGGCCCTTCAGCATCCCAAACATTCCACCCAGAGTACTCTTGGTAGCACTAGGTTTGGCAGAGTTTGGGGCAGCCCCTTCATCATCTGAGCTGCTGCAATCCAGATCCTGAAGCTGCCCCCCAGGCCCAGTCTCTCAAATCAAGTTGATGTCCTCCGACAGGGAAGCCTCTGGGGTTCCATTGGTGGTGGGAGTACTGTAATCCAAGACTTCCTTGTTAGCACAGCCACCTAGTTCCCACACCCGGGGTGCTTTCTTGCCTTTCTCCCTTGGCGCATCTGACTTCATGGACTTGCTGGATTTGTCCATACCCCTCCCATGCTTCTGAATGAACTCCTCTCTCTTCCTGCGTATCAGCTCCTCTTTGGAAAGTTCTCCATTCTCAGGCCCCACTGGGAGACTTGACTTTTCAGCAGGGGCTGCTTTGCTGGTAGCCAAAGGGCCATCAGAACCTTCTTTCTTGGCCCCCCTTTTTTTTGCTGCTTTTTGCTTTTTCCTTGGGCTTCTCCCCCGGGTTTCAATCATGGACCTCACAGGTTTCTTGGCCTTTTCGGAATCTTCAAATTTCTTCGTGGTAGTGAGAGCACGGATTTTACTGCTCTCCTCTGCTTCATGAAGGAGCTGCAGGAAATCATTTTGGAAATCAAAAGTGCCATTCAACAGACTTAAAGCACTCTGTTGTTGGATCCCTGTGCGGTACTTGTCCCAAAAGAGCCGGTGCACATCATCTATCAATTTGTCTACATGTGTCAGTGATAAGATCTTCTGAAAACCAACCACAAACACCAGCTCAAACTGGTTGTCCAGTTTGTACTTGAGTGTGAGGACCTCATGGGTGAAGGAATTGTTACCTCCCCGTTCCTGCAGCAGCACGGAACGAATCAACGCGTTAACGGGCCCGGTGCATGAGTTGCTCACGCCCTGGAAGCACCAGAGCACAAGGCCGCCTTTAGAGAATATGGTGAAGAAGTCGAGCATGGCGGCAGCTGGAGAAGAGCAGGGACCGGCGCCGGGAACTCGGGCCGCGATACACACAATTTTATAAAAGTTCTTAGGGTGACAAGAAAAGCTAGGGGTTAGGTAAGTAAAGAGTAGTATGTGCAGCAAAAGTTACCACCCCTCAAAGGCAACTCCCATGCGTTTCATAAGTGTAGAACAACAAAGTTTAAGACTAAATTAGGAATACAAATTCCCTATGGACTTCAAATTTTACACTCAAAATTTTATGGCAAATATAACAAAAGGAAGAAAAGCTGGAAAATCAACCAAATAATGAATATATACAGTTCTAGAAGAATGTCTCATTGATGCGAGTTTCAAGTCAATTTCAAAAGAGCAATAATGACAAATGGACAACTTCTTCATTGTGTTCATGAAAATACAGCTGGGTTTTAAACAAGATAGAGTAAACTAATTTATTGTAAGACATGGTTTTGTGGTGACAAAAGAGAATTTTAACCCTTTATGTCACCACAAAACTCTCAGCAACAAAATGCCATTGCTGACACAACCGTTCCCAGAAAATACTGGGCCGTCATGAGGCAATACACTAACACTGACCAGAGATAGCACAGGATCAGAAACAGTAAGACCCGTTTATCTCTCCCAGTGAGCCCTAACCTAGTTTCTCTGAAAGAGCTAATGTGCATAGATATCCTTATCTAAAATTGAAGGGGCTCCTGTGAGACTGGGGCAAAGGCCTTGTCAGTCTGTAACTCCCGTGTAAAACTTTAGATACGGTGAAGGTATTCCTGAATGATCAGCAGAAACCAGGAGACTCAGAAAAATCCTCATGGGATATCTAGATTTGCAAACTCAGAACCTTTCCCACATCTTCAATCTCATGTACAAACACTAACCTCTCACCCTGACTCTGCAATTCCTCTCTTGAGAATGCAGTATCTCTTGACTATATAGTGTAAATAAACTCTTGTTTTCATTTTATTTTGATCCATTCTTTTCCTACTTTCATATCAATGACCTCTGCAATGCCATCTCACACAACAGATTTCATTTCTAATGTTATATTATAAACCTTAGCAGACACAAGCTCAATATAACTTTGAAAAAGGAAAACCATATATTTCATAGTTCCTTTCAGTGAACTGACCGCTTGAAATAATTCCATGTAATTTCTCATGAATTATAGAATAGCAATGATGAAAATCATCAAATGTTATCGAAAGAATAATTTTTTAAGTTCTAAGATATTTGGATAATTAAGTTTATCTGATAAATTGTTATGATATTATGCTACTCGGTCCACTAATACTAAATCAAAATGGTTTTATTCTTTTGGATGGGCAGTCAGGTAATTTAACTTTACATTTTTCTCTGGTATTAGATCTTCAGTCTGTGCCTTTAGAATGTGAAGCTCTCATTTTTCTGTATATGATAAAACTACTTGAGTGAACAAGAAAATAAAATGCAAAATGAAAAGCTCAACACTGCCTTTTCTTGGTAATTTTGACTCTTCAAGGATTTGTGTCTTCATCTCACTACAATCACAAAAACTGAGCAATTTTTCAGACTGTGTGAATTAAATTCTTCCTGTTAAGACTCTTCATTTGAATAAGTTTCTGAGAGAAGTATCTGCTCCCCTCTTTTTCTCTGAAAAGACTAATTGCCTGGATCTTATCGTGTACTCCCACCCTAGAAATCTAAATCATTCCTAAAAAAATATATTAAAATACTTGAGAAGACAAATACCACAGTGTAACTAGCATGAGACAGCACCATTCTCTGTCTCCCATGACAGGAAGTCGTGCTAAAGCACGCGATAACTCCTTGGAATATCCACTCTCACTGTATTTGAAGTCCCTCACTTTCCCAGGAAGCTATTGATCCCTTTTAAGAATCTGCTAGCTGCCTTTTTATAAGAAGAAAATGTTTTCTCATGAGTCAGTTTATAAATATTACACAGACCTGTAATACAAGCACTCAGGAGCCTAAAGCAGAAGGTTTCCAAAACTTCAAGGCTAGCCGGAAAAGAACAATAATAGCCCATCTCCAAAACCAAGGCAAAAGAAAAGGGGAAGAGGAAATTAGAAATAATTCCTGTCAAGCAAAATAACTCCAACTGTTGAAAGGAACAGAGTATAATTTTTGCAAAACACAAAAACAACAATTAAAAAATCAAAAAAAGAAAGTTTAGAAAAGTTTATAGAGATAAGTGGAAATGATACTCCTTGCTGAAATTCTGGAAATTAGTTTGAAGATAAGAAAATTTTAGTGCAATCAATGATAGAATTTTGATGTAATAACATATTTCACTAAATGAGAAAACTCCCATGTTTATAATTCTTCTAGGTAATTCTGACAGTTGTTAAGTATATATGAGAAATTCATGTGTTAAAACCACAGACAAATTTTCGTTTTTATGTCAATTTAATATCAAATAAAGTAGAACTAAATATATTTAACATTAGTATATGTACAACATTATTATATGTACACAACATTCTGCTACAACATTAGTATATGTAATTGACAAAAGATTTTCAATCGATATATTTTATTCTCTCAATATGTAAAGAAGGAATAAACCGAATTCCTATTCTCAGTTCCCTCTTTCTCTCTCTCTCTCTCTCTGTGCGTATGTGTGTGTGTGTGTGTGTGTGTGTGTGTGTGTGTGTGTGATTATCCCTTAACTCTACAGATATAGTGGAGGAATTAACAATTTTTTTTTGGTTTTTTGAGATAGGTCTCACTGTATATTCTAGGCTGGCCTTGAACTCACTATTGCAGTCTGAAGTAACCTCAAATTCACCAAGATCCTTCTGCCTCAGCCTCCCAAGTGCTGGGATTATAGGCATGCACCACCACACCTAAGGAGGTATCAACAATTTTCCCAACCTTATATTGCTGTCTACTCTCAAAGAATTCAACTTCTAATAGATAATGAGCAAACAATAGAGTAGCTAACAATAAAGGAAGAACAACAGCAAAGCATTTATGGCTGCATGGGGCTCAAACAAGGTTTCAAGGAAATGTTCTACTTGTGAGAAGAGAAATCTTATGTGACCAAAGCACTGAGCCATGGCTTGGAGGACATGCTCCTGCAAAGTACAAGAGAGCAAAGAACTCACAAGTGTCACAGTGCTCCCAGGTTAGAATAACTCAATTTAAAGATTTTTTTCTTTCTATAATCTAATCCCACTTACTATTAACTGCATTATTCTTCCTCTAATTTAACATCAGCTTGCTCTAGGACAATGAACAAACTATGAAAGTCAGGCTGGTTTGTGCAGACAAAAGCATGTTAAGGGATCCTAAAGTTCAAAAATAGTAAGAGCATTCAATGTGGTCAGCAGCTTATGCATGGGAATCTATACATGTCTTCAGAAAAAGTTAGGTCTCAAGTGCTGTGATCCAAAAAACAAAACTTCTCAACACTACTTCAATATTGTGATTTTTCTCTAATTATTATTTAAAATTTGATGTGTATATGTGTGTGTGCATGTGTGCGTGCGTGTGTGTGTGTGTGTGTGTGTGTGTGTGTGCATGCTAAAACCACTCCATAGAAGTAAGCTAAATATGTCTTAATAATTCTTGGGGTTATCAGGACACTGTTTATCATCATATAATGCATGAAATTTTTCACTTTCAGGATCAAAAGATCTTAAGGTGTAGTAGTGCACATTGTGAGTTTAACATCATTATGTTATCATTAAAATAAATTCTGAGAATATATTTGCTTGGAAAATTATAATTAGTCTGATTACCAAGCAACTGGAAGTAATTATTTTAAAACCCCCAAGGGCTTATTTTTGGAAAATAGTCAACAACAGAATAAGAAATTGCAAAAGGAGTTATTCAAAAAGATGAAATGTCTTTCCTTTGAATTCTGCTAAATACATTATTTGTCAGATTCAGATAGTATGTTGAAAATTACTTCTAGAGCTATTTTTCTAAGAAAAATATGAATGGAGAAGGTCGATTGAGCACAAAAAATAATATTTAGACACACAAATGTGAGAACCAATTTAGAACCAATAAAAATTGATTTGAAATTTACTCATAATTCACATTAGCCTAAATTTAAATACAGGAGTTATAAGAATGAAGGCAGATTAATTTCATTGTGTGCTCATTTAAATTTTATAAATACTAACAAGTTATTTATAAACCTGTGTATCTATCTGTAAACTGTTGTCAAAATGATATGCATGTCAAACAACCCTACAACTCAGTGACACACAATAAAAAGCATTTTGCATTAACGTGACTGAAGATCTACTGGGACTAAGCTGATTTCACTTTAGCTTTTTGTTGTTGTTGTTGTTGCTGTTGTTTTTGTTTTGTTTTGTTTTGTTTTTGAGCCAAGGTCTCCCTATGTAGTTCAGGCTAGCTCTGAACTCACTATGTAGCCCAGGCTGGCCTCAAACTTGCAGTGATCCTCCTGCCTCAGCCTCTCTAGTGCTGGGATTACAGGTGTGCACCACCATACCTGGCTAAGAGGGCTTGTTTTTAGACTGTGGGAACAGTTCGGATTTGTTTCATGTGTATCTCATTCTACTGAGATCCATGGGCTAACCAGAATACGTTTTTCTCTTGGGATTGACAGAAATGAAATTACTCCACATAAATACTCTTCAATACTCTGTCAGATCCACTAATGCCCCATTGGCCATGCTCTACAATAACGTGAAGAAAAATGTGTTCTGCTCAACAGGAGGCTACAGCAAGGGTGGGGATAAAAAAATATGAATATCGAATGAAAGATGAAGACTGGTGTTTAAATCTGCTGCAAGCTTATTATTCTTTTGTATCTAAAAAGTAGAATTTGTAGATATATTTCTACGACTTAATTTATTTTGTATTTATTTATCTTTTATTAGTATGTATTTGCAATATACATTTACAAGAGTTTGGATTTTAAAAGCAATATTCCTTAATATACAAGTGGTCAGCACTAAATGCCAAAAACCAAGAACAGAGATGCTTTTTTAAAATATGTGTGTGCATACATGAGTACATACATGCATGCATATATAAAATACTTTAAAAGACTGTAGAATATCTTCTGTAGAAAAGAATGATATGGCTAAATCAATGATATGACATAATATAATATTTAATGGAAATATATTAACATTTTAAAATAAGTAAGGATTATTAAAAGGAATACCAATAAAGTTCATATAGGTCAGAAAATCAAATCTTTGGAGCACAAATGTCATAGAATGTTGGGAGAAAAGGCAAAAATATTAAATATTTCAGAAATGAAGTTTAGATAAAAACAAATAGAAATTACTGAAATTTCTGAAAGGTAGGAGAAAAATACAAAGAAACAATAATTAAGGCCAGCTGAAACATTCCCTGATTGAAGCATAAAAAATACGCTTTTCATACAACTTAAAAACAATATGAACAACCTTATAAAGATATGCTATGGTATTTATTGTATATTTTAAATTGTTCTAGTTATAAAAATAATGCTACTGATTTATTTAAGGTCAATATAAGTAGAATAATGCATTATTACTTAAAAACTGAAAAAATGGCCCTAATGTTGAAATTAAAACTCAATTCACTTATATAAATTTAAAATAGGAGAAATAAAACAGGGCAATACTAGCCATGAAAGAACTGAAGTATATCTCAACATTTTAAAAATATATATGTATTTAAGTCAGTTTTAGAAGAGGCTTTCCAAATCCATCATCCCAGAATACTTAGAAATTTTGGGCAAAATATTCTTTATAAAATTATATGAAGATGCTACCTTTATCCTTAAAGCATTTTCAGTGTCAAAGCATCAGCTGTGGTTGAAGATATAGTTCAATGGCAGAGCATATGCTGAGTATGCACAAGGCCCTTCCCTCCTTAACAAAAAAATCACCTAAGAAGGTCAGCAGAGCCTTAATAGACTCAGGTGAAATGAAAACTAGGGTTTTTGAAATAGAAGGAGTAGAAATACCTAGGATTCTGGTGCCAGCTACAATGTCTACCCTAGCTGAGAGATAGAAACATTCTACATAGAGAGCATCGTGAACAATCTCAAATTGCCTCCAAAATTTTTCTTACATAATACCAGTAATTCAGTCAAAATTACCAGAAGTGTAAATAGGCAAGAAGCAACAAATGGGAAGTGAAAACAGACAATCAAAAGAGATTCATAGGAAATCCAGATATTGGAGCTATGGCATGTAGACTATACCAACTTTGATTAGTTATTTTCAAGAATTTAAATAAAATGGTAAACTTGAACATAGAATCAAAAATTATGAAACCAAGTTAAATGAAATGTCTAGTGATAAAAGCTACCACTAATTAAATTAGTAATGTACCAGATGTAGTTAAAGGTAAATTATTGAACTGCAAGATGGAAAATATACAGATACTATAATTATGGCCAATATATGTATAATTGGAATCACTGAAAGAAAAGAGAAAAATGGGACAGAAAAAATATTTCATATTTCCAATTATGAAACAAATAAAACCATATATTCAAGAAGAATCCTGAATGCTTACCAGAATAAATACAAAGCAAGCTGCATCTAAGAATATCATAGTAATACTGCTGCAAACCAAATAGGAAAGAAAAAATTTCAGCATTATTTTCAAAGATGAAACATTGAGACAGAAAGTTCATTTTTCACTGGAATAAATGGAGGCCAGAAAACATAAAATTATATCTTTAAAAGTGTGGAAAATAAAAAAATACTCAACTTAGAATTCAATACAGAGTAAAAATATCTATTAATATGAATATGAAAAACATTCTAAGAAAAACAAGATAATAGAAATCAGCAGCAACTCTCACAAAAAATCAATTATTCAAACATAAAGAAAATGAACTAAGATGGTTAGACCAAAGATTAAAGAAGATTTAGAAAGGAATGAAAAACCAAAATAGTAAATATGTAATAGACATTAGTGAATATTGGCTGTATAAAACAACAATAACAAAAATTGAAGGGCAGAAACAAGGAAATATTATCAGTTCTCATGTAACATTCAGCTTCTGAATATATACAAAGTATGCAATTTCAACACATATTGCAGGAACCTGCTTTTTCATCTTCTTTATGATTACTGTATACAATGTGCATAGAAAACGGAACATTATATTTCCAATTAAAATACAGATTTCCTTTTCCAATTATATGCTGATTTTTTGTTCATTATTAAGAGGAAAATGGAAGTAATTCAAATCTTTCAACTTTATAAATAGAAAAGAATATTTTTATTATTTCTATTCCTAACTTCTGATTATTTGAACTAAGTTTTGTTCAGAGAATACTATGGATTGATACTTAACATTCTGATTAGTTTGAGGTACATTATTCCCTAGATCATGTTTGCTCTGATGGCATCCTGAATTTGAAGGGGAAAATAGAATAAATATTTAGGCTCCTTGTGTCACACGTCTCTGAGTTTGGAAAGAGACTCTGGTGTGTTCCTTCCATGGTGAACTTGGAGAGGCTCTAGTGGGCTGACAGTGGATGAGTTTAACACTTTTTCTCTGTGCTAGAAGATACATTATACGCTAGTGGAAAAAATAGCACACATTCTGAAAGCTGGCTAAGTTCAAATTGCAATTTCCAACGCTGTAGGACTTGACAATGAATTTGTAAAAGAAGATAATGCAACACAGAAGTACATTTTTGCTGTCCTTCAAGTGACTATGTAAAGTGCTAGGAACACTCTGCCACTATTCCTATATTCTTAGAGTAGATTTTCTATGAATCTCCAAACATTACACTGTAATGTTACACTGTACACTCTACATTCTCTACTATTACAATGTAACCCTCTACATTCCAAGATTGTAAGCATTTTGGATAATGTTTCTGTCCTTTCCCTCCCTGTAGTGGCAAGAAAGGAGGTAGTTGACTGGTGTTATGACAAGGAATAAGGACCAGGTAGAAGGAGCTGCTAAAATTGCTACAGGTTTAAAGTTGATTAAATTTCTGAGTTGCATGGAAAACACTGAATCAGCCCACTGCAGACAGGCAGGTCTGCGGATGTGGTCCCGAGGTTGGCAGTCCCACTGAAAACACCTAATCAGCCTGCGCCCTGGAAGCAATCCACTGGACCCTCCCCCCACGCCTTTGGCCTCTTCTCTGTACAGCCATCTGGTTCTATACTACAAAGATTCAGAGGACACCTGACCACCAGACCACTGCACTGGAGCTAAACAAGTTCTCAGGATTTAAAGAATTCCTGCCCAGAGGTAGGGGATTCTGAGCCACCGTCCCACTGCTCCTGATCCAGAGGAAGGGGCTTCCTAGCCACCATCCCTCCTGCTGCTCCCAGTCCCTGTCCCACCTCTCCCAGGTCAGAGGAGGTGAGCCGCATGGACACCAAAAACATTCTCCCTGCACCCCCCCCCATCAAAATGAAAAAAACACGTAAATAAGTCTCATAACCAGACTTCCAGATCACCTACAGCAACCCCAAAGGGAAATGAGATGGAACATTCTGATACTCAACCACCTGGACCCACTGAACTGGCAACAAAAGGGGATCTGGAAAAAATGAAATCAGAAATAATTTCTCAGA
>NW_004624765.1:6834760-6847727 GCF_000247695.1 Heterocephalus glaber | reverse complement strand
CCCAGATGCCCCTTCCTCTGGGCCAGGAGTGAGGGGACAGATGGTGGTCCAAAAGCCCTTTCCTCTGGGCTGGGAGCAGCGGGAGGGATGGTGGCCTGGAAGCCCCTTCCTCTGGGCCAGGAGCAGTGGGACAGAAGGTGGCTCAAAAGCCCTTTCCTCTGGGCTGGGAGCAGCGGGAGGGATGGTGGCCTGGAAGCCCCTTCCTCTTGACCAGGAGCAGTGGGACAGCAGCTCAGAAGGCCCTACCTCTGGGCCAGGAGCAGCGAGACTCAATACTGTGATCTGGTGGTCCAGTGTCCTCTGCGTCTTTGTAGTGTGGAACCAGGTAGCTGTACAGAGGAGCAGGGTTCGGGGTCCAGTGGTGAAATTTTTAAAATAAACTTTTACATCTACTATTAATTCAACTTTGGCAAAATGGTCAAAACAATGAAGTGGAAAACAGTAGTCTTTTTCAACAAATACTACAGGATAATTGGTGATTTGCATTCAAAAGAATGAAGCTGGGCCTATATCTCAGTTATACACAAAAATTCACACATTAAAATAAGACAAATATGGAGGTGAGATGAAGCTTCTCCGTAGTTGGGGCCAGCTTTTGCGGGGCTGTTGTTAAAAGCATCCCCTATGAACAGAGAGCTCTTGAAATACTTTTAATTCTCAGAATAAAAGACAGGAACGAAGAACATTACTTATAAGGAAGACCAAATGGATGAGGAATTAATGGAGCCTCTGACATATGGTGAACAACTTCCTGTAGCTCAGGTAATACACCAGAAACCAAAGCTGAAAGATTGGCATCCTCCGGGTGGCTTTATCCTGGGATTGTGGGCACTCATTATCATGGTTTTCTTTTTAAACATATGGAATCAAGCATATGAAGTTTATTTTTTAGACTCCAGGATGTCTGAAGAAGAATATATGGAAGATTTTGACCTTGGATAAAAATTTATGTTTTTACAAATACTTTACTCTCATGTAAGTTGGAAAAAAGTATAAGGAAATTAAGTTTTAATAAACTATTGAGTTTATACCTGCCTTAAGTAAAAATAATTTTTAATTGCAAGTGCTTACTGGCCACTAAATATATTTCAGGTTTTCATTTTGTGTGTTATAAAAAAATGGAATAAAGAGACCTGGATATAAAAAAAAAGACAAATATAAGAGTTAAAACTGTAAAAAAAAGAAGAAAATATATGTAAAACTTAAGAATTTAGGATTAGACAATGTTTTCTTAGAAATCACACTAAAACTACAGGCTTGCAAAGTAAAAAACAGATCAACTTTATTGATCATTGACATCTAAGAAAATTTATGTGTAAATAAGAATATTGATGTTTAAAAACCCACAGAACGGGAAAAATATTCACAAATCATACAGTTATATTGTTCTAATATCCTAAATACTATATAGTAACTCCTACAACTCAATCGTGGAAAAGTAACCCAAATTTTAAAGGATTTGAATGAATGTTTCATTAGAAAAGACATCAATAGGCCAATAAAAATAATATCAAACATCATTAGTTTTTAGAAAATGTAAATCAAAACCATGGTGAGATACCATTTCACCTACACTAGGATGGCTATACCAAAAAAACTGACCATATTAAGAATTAGCAAAGAGAAATCAGAACCGTATATATCACTGGTATAAATGTAAAATGATGCCAGTGCTTTGGAAAATGATTTGTGCTATAGAAAGGAATAAACCATTGATACACATTACATACAATATGAGCAATACTTGAAGCAGGCTAAGTGACAGAATCAAATACAAAAAACCACATGTTCATTATTCGATTTATTTGCAATGTGGAGAATAACAAATGCACTGAGTCATAAAGCAAGTTAGTAGAGGCCAGATGCTGGAGGGGAAGGAAGGAAGAAAAAGGTGTGAGTGCTAATGATACTTGGTTTAATCTGGGAGTAATAAAAATGTGCTGGAATTAGTTACTTGTGACAATTGCACATAACTGACTGATCTATGAGCTAAAAAAAATTGCGTTCAAATAGAGCACTATGGTTTGCAGATAGTTAGTTCCCAGGGGCTCACGTGCTAGAGGCTTGGTCCCCAGGGCCACAGTGTTGAGGTGATAGAAGCTTTCAGAAGTGAGGACTCCTGGAACGTAATTAGGTCACAGGACCTCACATTAATGAATGAATTAATGACATCTTTCTGGAGGGAATCAAGTCAGCTAGGAATATATTAGTTCCCCAGAGAGCAGGTGGTTGTAAAAAGAGAAGCCTAGCTCCTCCTCTTTCTCTTGTTTCCTGACTCATCACATGCCCTCTCTCCTATCCCCAAGAATTCAGTTCCCTTTCTGCTTCTCTACCACGTTGTGAGACAGCCAGGGGACTTTTTTCAGGACATCGGCACCATGCTGTTCACACATTCCAGCTGCCAGAATCATGAGCCAAATATATCTCTTCCCCTTACAAAGTATCTAGCATTGAATATTTTGTTACAGTAACACAAAAAAAGAGTAAGACACAAAAAAGTAAATTTGATCTAGCATGATGTAGTTCATGAAAATTCTTTTTAAATTTCCCTGCATATTCGGCATAGATTAAAGCTTTCATATAATTTGCAAAACTTAAAGTGTTCTTAGTAGTAGTATTTAACGTGTTATTTTATAATAGTATTTCAAAATTTACTTCACAATCTTTTAATATTTTGTTAGTATTGTTACAGACATCAGAGATCCCAATTAACTAAATGTCTTCAGATTATCATAATTAATATCCTTACAATTGATCAAAAGTTAGTTATATTAAAAATGTACACCAGAGGAGGTCTAATTAGAGTGAACCTCACAGTTAAGAAAACATTTTTTTTCTTTTTCTTTCTTTCTTTTCTTTTTTCTTTTTTTCTTTCTTTCTTTGCTTTCTTTCTATTTTTTTTGAGACAGAATCTCACTTTATAGTGCAGGCTGGGCTTGCACTATGGCAATCCTCGCACTATGGCAATCCTCCTGCCTCAGCCTCCCAAGTGCTGGGATTACAGGAATGTGCCACCACCCCCGGCAAGAAAACATTTTCTATTACTTTTGAATTATAGTGAAGAACTAATTTGCAATATCATAATGTAAAACAATCCACAGATCTTGAGTCACATACAAATAAATTAACCAAAAATTTATGTTGCAGGTTTAGTGCTCAGGATGTCATAGAAATATATTCTTTGGTCAATATGATACACATGAACATATGCAAATAAAATATACTTATATATGTACACATAATTGTATTGAATATATGTGTGTATGCCACAGATATCAATGAAAAATGAAGCTGTTGTATGTCACTTTTCTGCACAATAAACAGCCCCTGGAAACAGCACACATTATTTATCTCACGGTTTCGTGGGTCAAGAGTTCAAGTGCCGTGTAAGTAGGTCATCTGGAAATTGTGGTGTTAGCCAGGGCTGGAGTCTCTTCTGCAGACTCAAGTGGAGAGGGGTCCAACTTCCAGCTCCCTCAGATTATTGACTGAATTTCTTTCATTGTGGCCATGGGACTGCGCTCTGGTTTCTTGTTGGATGCCTGCCAGAAATGACTCTCACCTTCTCTCAATGAGGATTTCCCCAACATGGCTACTTACTCATCATGCCAACAAGGAGTCTCCTGAGCAAGTCTGCTAGAAAGACAGAGCTTTACATAATAAAGTGCAGTCTGGAGAGTGACAGCTTGTTACTTTTGCCATATCCTATGGGGTAGAAGAGTTTTTGTGGACTCCTCAGGGGAGAGAATCACAAAAAGGGCTGAATATCACCAGGCAAGATCATGGAGGATACATCCTGGAGTCTACAAATCAGGACCTATTTTGGCTGGGTACAAATAGTCACTGATAATCTTGTGGCTCAATTTCATGTGACATCTATCAAAAGACTTTGATTTTATCAAACTGCAGCCTATAGCATAGTCACTTGTTTTTGTAAATAAAGTTTTATTTGTACACAGCCACACCAATCAATGTATCCCTGTATTTTCCAGGATTACTTTTAGGTTGCAATGGTAGATTTGAGTAGTTATTTTAGAAATGGTCCACAAATCCTAATATATTTACCCTTCTGACCTTTTATGATCCTTTGTCAATCTCTAATTTAAATAATGGAATTTAGCGCTTTAATTTCCTTATTGATAGGATTAACTATTTTTTTTTCTCAAACAGTTTTTGAAAGAATAGATACAACCTAACAGATGACTACTTAATATTGAGCTTTGTGAAATGTGAAATATATTTTCTCCTAGTAATATAGCACCATCTTATGGAATATTACAGAAACCGCCAGAAAAGTTTATTTCTATGCTACTAAGTTACTATGTGCCTGAAATGTTTTGGTATAACTTCTAAATTCTACTGAAAGTAATGCAGAAAAAAGTGCTACCTTTTAAATTAAAATAAATGTATAAAAATTAGAGAGATGGGGCCGGGGATTTAGCTCAGTAGTTTCACCGCTTGCTGCGCAAGCACAAGGACCCGAGTTCAATCCCCGGTACCAAAAAAAAAAAAAATTAGAGAGAGCCAAGCATGGTGGTATGTGTCTGTAACCCCAGCACTTGGGAGGCTGAGGCAGGAGGATGAGAGTGAATTCAAGGTGAGCCTGAACTCCGTAGTAACACTCTGTCTCAAAAAAAAAAAACTAAAGTGAAAGAAAAAAAATAGAGACCATCTAATTCTAGTCTACAATGTTCTAAATGAAGAAGTTTGCCTTCTGAAACTGATTTTCTTAAACTTACACAATAAGTTTCAGTAGTGGGATTTCAAACTCTTCTAAAAGTAATGAAAGTGTATTTGTACATGGTGTATATTTATATTCACTGAATTAAATATATCAGCAGTAAAATTTTATTCTAAAAATCAATTTCTACAATTTTAGCTAACTTTTTAAATTCAAAATTGTTTTAGATATGCTGAAACACTTTAAAGATAAACAGTTAATTTTTATACATAGGAATACTACATTGCTAACATCAGTACCAAAACTGTGAAGAGAAAATAATTTTGGATATCATGCTCAGTTCTTGACTCACAAGGATGAGAAGCATTAAAAAAAATAGGAACATGTGAAGATGAATTACCATCAATGAGATGAGATGCTCCCGAAGATCATGATTTAATGAGCCACAGAAGGAACTGGGGCTGTGAACAGAGAAGATCTGGCCGAGCGAGGAATGGGTGTTCTTTTAAGTATTTGAATGGCTGTCACGGGAAAGATGGGCTCCACTTCATTTCCTGTGGTCCTCGGGCACAGGACAATTTTCACTGGGCCAAAGATATTGAGAGACAGTTTTGTTTCAAGGTAAACAAAATCATCCATGCTGAAAATAGAATGGGCAGCCCAAGGAGCTGTCTTCTGTCACAAGAGATCAGAAATGTAAACTTTCTGATGAGCTTGGTAGGGAAAGGGATGCTCTTCAATAGTTGCATGGGAGATGAAAGTCAGTCCTCAAGCCTCTACATTTCGATTTTTATGTGAGATGCAGAAATGCAGCAGGCAGAATAGAGGGGGTTCCCAATCCATGCGCACGTTGAGGGTGAGTGCACTCTGATGAATCCTGTAGAGTGTATGAGTGCCAATGGTGCCACACTTACCAAAAGAGCAAACAGGAAGCACTTGAGACATTTCAGAATGTTGAATCAGACCTGATGAGGATGCCTCAGACTCCACTGCTAAACAGTGCTGGCCAGGGCTTCTGCCAGACACCCAGGAGACCAGGGTAGCTGTCCCAAGAGGATGCTGTGCTTGCTTTCTCATTGGCATATCCTGATTTGAGAGAGCTGTAGAACATGGAGCTTCAGACAATCCAATGAGCTGAAAGTAACAACTTTTATGTTAATAAATATAAATAAGATGACTTTATATGATAAGTATTTCACCCTAATGTAATTTTTAATCATTCAGTCTGGAGTTTTAAATCCAATGAGCTCAGACACATTTTGATATTCGCCTCTCTCTGGGCTGCCTCAGCCACCCAGAATGTGCTTCTCAGGCTCTGACTTCCCACACCAGGCAACCCACTCAGTCTCCCATTCCCAGTGCAGATGCCCCCCATCCCGGGTCTCAGCCCCTCTGCTCTTCCCAGGACCACCTCTCTTACCTCTCCCTGTTCTGCTCCACCTGCCTCAGACTTCAGGACAAAGTTCTCCAATGAACTTCAGGAATGAAAAGAAGGCAAAAAAAATTTTTTTAATTTAAAAAAGAAAAATAAAGTCAGAGGAGAAGAACACAAAAAATTGTAAAACTTTGGTTATTGTTTCTGGGAAAAACTATACCTTTGGATTGAAAAATGTTTTTTCAAAAAGAGTTCTTAGAACATATTTTAAAGGTATTGCATAACCTTGTATACTGGGGTTCTAATTTTATTTCAGACTGAAGTTTGAAATGGACAATGACAACTCTCTATAAGAAGGAGCAGAGGCCATGATCACCACATCCCTCAAATTACTGCACACCAAAGTACAATGATTTTATTTCAGAACTATATTTCCCACCTTTCTGGAAAGCAGATTTCTTCTGTTCTATCAGCTCTTAATTTTTTATGTGTAAACATGAGAGAAACTGTAGGCATTCAACGTAGATTTAACATTCCTCAGCACTGCTGGGGCAGTGCAAAGCTGGAACAAAAGTTCAAGGCAGAAACAAAAACACAAACTAGATGGGAAAAAGTGAAGCATTGGTCTGTGGGAATGACATGAATTTCATTTAAAATTTATCTTCAGGTTGACAAAGGCAGAGGGTATCACAATCCTTGACTTAAAATTATGCTACAAAACTGCCATGATAAAACCAGCAGGAAGAAAGAAAAGAAAGAAAGAAAGAAAGAAAGAAAGAAAGAAAGAAAGAAAGAAAGAAAGAAAGAAAGAAAGAAAAGATTCAAAGATCAATGCAACCAAATAGAAGATGTAGAAACAACTCCAAATACACTCAACCACCTTATGTTTGACAAAAGGGACAAACACCTTCACTGGAAGAAATATAGCCTCTTTAATAAATGGTGCTGGGAAAACTGGCTTTCCACATGCAAAAGATTAAACCTAGACCCATATCTCTCATGATGCACCAAATTAAAATTGAAATGAATCAAAGATCTAAATATTAAAATAGAAACACTAACTCTGCTGGAAGAGAGAATAAGCAGAACTCTTGAAAACATAAGTGTAGGTGAAGACTTTGTGAACAAAACCCTGATTGCACAGGAAATATTACAAAAAATCAACAATCAACACTGGTATTACAAAGAATCAACAATCAACACTGGTATCTCATCATATTAAAAAGCTTTTGTATAGCAAAAGAAACCAACAGAGGAAAGAGGCAACCCTCAGAATGGGAAAAAAAATTTTGCCAGCTGTTCCTCAAAGGACTAATATCTAAAATATATAAAGGACTAAAAAAATTAGACCCCCCCAAATTTAAAGACACAACCCCAAAATGGGCATCTGAAATGACTAGATACTTCTCAAATGAAGAAGTACGAACAGCAAATAACGCATGAAAAAATATTCAACATCACTGGCCATTCGAGAGATGCAAATAAAACACTGAGATTCCATCTCATTCTAGAAAGAATGGTTATTAACAAGAAATCAACCAATAATGAATGCTGGCAGGGTTGGGGGGAAAAAGGAACCCTTCTCTGTTGTTGGTGGAGTGTAGACTGGTGTGCAACCACTGTGAAAATCAGTGTGGAGATTCCTCAAAAACTCTATTTTACTAAAGCTGAACTTTTATTAGAGGAATGAACTGGGGAAAGATATGTTAAATGTGGCACTTGACCATTCCATTCGTTTTCTATTTGGAAGAATAAATGTCATGCCTGAATTCATTCATTTGAAAATCAAACAAAGGCATAATAAGCACTTTTTACTCTTCTCATCTCTCTCTCTCTCTCTCTCTCTCTCTCTCTCTCTCTCTCTCTCATGTTTTTGAGACAAGGATTCACTATGTAGCTCAGGCGGACCTTGTATTTGTTATGTAGTTTTGGCCAACCTTATACACACACTCTTTCTGCCTCAGCTTGCCAGGTGTTGGGATTTCAAGGCACGTGCCACCACACCCGGCCCAATTTACTTTGTTTTTTATATTCACCTGGGTAATTAGAATTAAGAACTAATTTATCAGGTAGGTGGCAAAATGAGTTCTGCGCTGATAACTTCACTGTCAGTGCTGAAATATATTTACACTTTCTAAATGTCTGCCTTGATATTTCATTCCAACAGGAGACAGAGCATTTAACCCTCTCATCCTGTTTGTGTTTTTGTGTTGTTGTTCTTCCAAAATGTGCCTGCTTTGCCAAATGTGAATTAAATTTTAAGTATTTTCATAGATTTCTTAAGTATAAGTTATATAACTTTCAAATATAATTATATAAAGGAAAATATAAATATTGTTAACATCTTGGGAAAAATATTAGATTATTTTGTAATGAAGCACCATCTACTGATAAATCTATTCTAGGATGACTTAATTTTATTTCACTGATTGATAAAAAGGAAAAATTATAGGAAACATATGATACCATTTGCAGTGAGTGTTTTGTGGCTATCCTGAGTATTCATTCTTAGTCCTCTTGTTATTGATATGATCCCTGCACTAGTTTACAATGTAATATGACATGGTTAATAAATATTAGCAAGAGTTATGTACACACTGTTGTTCTAGGTGTGTAGTTACCTATTTGTTGCCCACCAGCACCAGCTCTACTCTTCATGGCTTTCCTTGTCAGAGGGGTGCTAAATCTTGTGAAATCTTTCCAGCTGGAACACACTAAATTTTGCCACTAGAGGGAGTCAGCCCTTGCAGATAAAAGGCGACTCTGGTGCAGGTGTGCTGTTATCTATCTCACTACCTTCCCACAGTGTTTTGCTGAAGAGGGAGGCTTCCAGCAAGCCCACTCGGAGTGGTTCCCTGGCACAACAGCGGCTGCTTCTCTGCAGGTTTAGCAGTACTTTCAGTGGGTGACTTCCAACAACAGCAAAAAATGTGTTCAAGTGCGTACAAACTCTTACCAAAGCAGATAATATTCTGTGCCATAAACTCTCAATATGTTAAACCATTTAAAAGGAATAAAATCTTTCCAAATATTTTGTCTGACTAAATGGATTTATATCACAAGTAAAGTTATCTGCAAAATTTCCAAGTGGTTAGAAATTAAAAGCTATTTCTAAATAACCAGGTTTCAAAGATGTTACATCAGAAAATTTAAGATATTTCTAACAAAATGAAAATGAAACCACAACACAATAAAATTTTCTGGATGTCACCAAGTCTGCCAGAAATTAGTTGTTCTCCTATTTAAGAAAAACTCTTAAAACTCTCAGTCTATTTACCTGATTATAAAGTTATTTGGTTAAGTTCAGGTTTCCTAGCTCTTAGTTTTTAATGAATTTATACTAAAACAAAATTTACTCCAAAACTATAACCTCAACGAGACTCTATAAGTAGTAATATTGGAAAAAAAACTGTGATGGAAATGTATCTTTAATTTCCTTTTAAAAAGTAGCAATTGAAAGCCTATGTTTGTTTGGATTTGTACTTTTACTTTACTCCTCAAAATCACCAAGTGCTCTTAAAATCTTGTCTTTACAAAAGTAGTAAAGAGCCATCTCAGAATTGTTGTTCATTCTCAACTAATAGCTGCTAGTTGTATAATTTCAGAAAGTTAATTTGTTCCATCTTGGTGTCTTGATTTGTAAAATAAAAGACAGTCTTCTAAATCTAAAGTTCAGTATGCCAGTAGGCATTACCTATCCTCCATTTCTTCCTTCCCTCCTTTTTCTTTTTTCATTCCTTCTTTCTTTTGGTGCTGAGGATGGAACCCAGGGCCTTGCACATGCTAAGGTAGCCCTTTTCCATCACCACTGCAGTATGCCACCACCCCAGGTATTATCTTTTCTTTAAAACCAGGTTGTCCAAGACAGATTTGGACCTAATACTCACAAAATGTATGACCTTTGGCAATTTATTAACATTCACTATATCTCAGTTTCTTGGGGGAAAAACTTCAGTTTCTTGAAGGATTGTTGTTCCAGAGAAGTGGGTCCTTGCTGTGACATTACCTAGCCATGTGGCTCAAAACCCTTTGGAAGTGACTTGTGGGAAGGGGTAGAGTTAGGAAAGATTCAGAGATGTTGGCTATAGGAATAGCACTAGAACACTTTACTACTTTGTATGGGAAATTCTGGTCAGAGCTTAGCAGACCAGAAGGCTGGTAAAGACCAGGCTTGGGAAATTTCTGCTGGGAAGAAGGACTGCATTGGCTGCTGGACTCCAGATGATGTGTGTTATGGCTTGGCAGAAAGTCTGTCTGCATTTTGTTCATATCGAGAGACTTTGCGTGAGACTGAGGTTAGGATTGGTAGAATAATGAATCTTGCAGAAGAAATTTCAAGGCAGTCGAATACTGAGGCGGTGGCATTGCTGCTGTTGGGGGCTTTTAGCCAGATTTACATTGAGAATCAAGAGGAAAGAGCCCAGCAGAATGGTTTAAAATGTTTTGAGTTTGGCCAGAAAGGAAGCTCCAGTAAAACTGTGGACTGCAAACATAGACCAGAGGAGATCTTGATTGCTGAGAAGGAGCAGGAGAATAGAAAAGATGGCCTGAAGGCATCACAAGAAACAACAGGATTCCACCTTTTGCAGTCTCAAAATTGCAAAACTGAAGGACTTTTCTTTCAGAAGGAAGCCCCAGAGCACTATGTTCCAGTGGCCTAGGGAAGTTGTTCCAAAATGGCAGCAGCCTAGGGAAATTGTACCAAAATGGTGGCAGCCTAGACAATTTGTTCCTCAGGATTGGGTTCAGAGTGCTCAACAATCCAGGCACTGAACCTCTACGGACAAGAGGGAAGAAAGCCTGGTTACAGCTCCAGCTGGCAGCAGACCTTGGCATCATCCACAGGCACTGGTTTTATATGCATGCAGAATGCAAGAGTTGTGGAGTCAGGAAGGCTTCCACCCAGATTTCAGAAGAAGGCCTGGGAGGCCAGGTAGGGTACTCTTGAGAGGACAATGTGTGCAAGTTGTGAGTGCGAAGCTGAAGGTGCAGTGGAGGAGACCCCAGAAGTTTGGAGAAGCCAGAAGCTTGGATTGCCTGAGGAAAACTGCAAAGGGGATGCAGAGCCGGCCCCAAAGAAAAGCCATGGGAGCTACAACTACCAGAAATGCCATAGGGGTGGAGCCACCCAAGCCCTTTGGAGCTCACAACTTGCCACAGGTTGCTTCAAATTGAGGAAGTGGAACTGTGGAAAGTAAAGTTTGGCCTGCTGGGTTGTGAGCTTACTTTGGTCTGATTCCTTCGTATCCTCCTCTTTGTATCTTTTGGAATGGAAATGTCTATCTTGTGCCATTGAATGTTGGAAATGTTTGACTTTCTCTTCATTTGTACAGGGCCCTGCAGCTAAGAATTTGCCTTAAATCTCAGAGGAGACTTTGGACTTGGACTTTCCAGCAGTGCTGAAACTGTTAGGACTTTGGCAACTCTTAGAGACGGACTAAAGGCCTTTTGCATAAGGGAATGTGCAAGAGTCTCTGGGGGACCAGGAGCGGAATGTTATGGTTTGGGCCTGGATGTCCCCTCAAAGCCTCAGTGGTCATAGGATGGGTCTAGAGTGTGTGAAGCTGGAATTGATTCATGGTGCAATGCTGGGCTCAAGGGCACTGGGATTACGAGTGTGAGTGCTCCCCGCCCTAAGTAGTCTGAATAAGATAAAAGGGGCAGAGAAACACTGTTAATCTCTCTCTTGTTACCTTTGCTACCTTGTGTGTGCCATGTTGTTTCTCCTCTGTGATGCTAGTTTGTCATCTGAGCCTCAGAGCCAACCTTTTATGGACTGAAACTTCTATTAACAGTAAGCCAAATAAACCCTCTAATTTTGGGTGTCAAGTATTTTGTCTCAGCAACAAGAGAAAAATAACTAACACAATTGTTTTAAGAGTCAAATATATGAATAAGGTCTTGAAAAAGCAACAACAAAAAACAAAATGAAGTTATGACACTATTCTTCTACATGTAATAGAGGAGAAAACAGAACAAGAGTTTGTTTAATAAAATTAATTCCAAACTAGTATTCATTATATTATTATCAAGAAAAAATTATAAATAAGACAACTAATTGTTAAATTATGACAATTTTAAACCAATTATTAAACTAGACTGTTACACAGGTTTTTAATTTAGAAAAATTAAATAAGTTGACTTTAAATGACATTTATTATACTTGAAACATGTGTTTACAATTTGCAAGTTCTTTATTCTATTTTCTACCCATGATATTTTCAGTGAGATATATTTTAAATGAGGACTCAGTACAGCCCTCCTCCATGTGGCCCATTTTTTTTGACCCCATCCCTTCCATCTTCAATATAGCTTGGTTTGTTTTCATGTATAATTTTTTGTTTGTTTTTACAGTGCTGGTGATCAAACCCAGGTTCTCACATATGCTAGTGAAACTCTCTACCACTGAGCTACATCTGCAGCTCTCGTATAACTTTATTTATTTTATAATTGGAACATGATTTTTATTTAAGGCCTATTAAATTAGCTCCCTAAAGGGAGTCCCTAACTGCAGCCTTCCCTACATTGACCCTTCTCAGCTCAAAGCAGTTGGATTGAAACTACACCCTTTCTCCCCTAACTGCAGTTGGAGATGCTCTTTATAGAGGAAATTATTATAGACAGCTAAGTCAGTTAGATATATTATAAGCCCTTGAGACACAGGTCCATTAGATAACTCATGGGGAGAACTCATTGTTGTGGGAGAGGAAGGGGAAAGGGAAGAAGGGAAAGGAAAAATTATGAGAAAGAAAAAAAAAATGGAAACAAAGTCTATGTAAATAGGGAAGGATGGAGGAGGTGAAGGGTGCATAGGTAATGGGGGAAAATATAAGAACTAAGATACATCATGTTCAGGTACAAACACCCAATGATAAATGTAAATGTATTGTATAGCTAAAATATACCAATTA
>NW_004624765.1:6800323-6820056 GCF_000247695.1 Heterocephalus glaber | reverse complement strand
AATAGGGAAGGATGGAGGGGGTGAAGGGAGGGCAGGGGAAGGGGAAAGAATAAGAACCAAGATACTCATGTAATGGTACAAGATCCCGATGATGAATGTAACTGTATTTTATACCTAAAATGTACCAATAAACTTAATGGGAAAAAAAAGAATTTATGTAACAAATACTGTGCCAAATAACATTGTTGGCATTGGAAATGAGCTGGCAAACAAAGGAATGAAATACTTTCTCAGAGACCTTACTTTTCAAGAGGGGAAGATAGGCCCAAAATAAAAATGTGTGACATTATCCTGTATTTTTACATATCCTGAACGTAAAATAATATGTAGAAGCTTAACTGGAGTTTAAAAATACACATGAAGGGCTGGGATTAGCTCAGTGGTGCCACCGCCTGCCTTGCAAGTGCAAGGTCCCGAGTTCGATCCCTGGTACCAAAAAAAAAAAGAAAAAAATACACACAAAAATAAACTTACAAAAAGAAAGAAACAGATAACAATCATTAGAATTTTGAAGTTAAAAAAGGAATTCTTATGATCCAAAGCAATGAGGCAAAAGTAAGGGAATTTTAATATATCACTATCAAAAATATTTGATAAGTTAATTGAATCATAGTCAAAGTTAATTAATAATAAACTGAAAAAGATATTTGCAATATGCACAACTGACTGATGATTAATATACAGAATATTCAAGACATTTTTAAGAAGAAATGGAACAAAATATTTAAAAAGCAAAAAATCAATATGTGAAGGTGAAAATCTGATTGCTAACAAGTAAATGAAGTGTTACCCAGCTTCCTTGATAACCGAGGAAATACACAGAGAAAGACAGTACTCTGCATTCATCCAAGCAGTATGAGTTAAAATCAGAACATATCAAATGTATGTAGAGAAATGGAATCAAACTTGCTGCAGCGGGAGAAGTATAACTGTTACTAAGATGCAATGATGCAGTACCCATGACCCCAAACCCACAGAAGCTAAGTGAGCTCAGAGAAATACATCCCTAAGAAGAGATACCACAGTTGATACAGGTCTACTTTTGTGACTCTGGGGAATCAGGAGCCTCTTTGTTGTCCCTGACTAAAGGAATGCACAAATAGAATGTAATTAAGCACAATGATAATACTCTCCAAAAATTAGAACCAATTGATGTGCATACAGGAAAATGGTTTGTGTTGCATGAAAAATTGAGAATAATGATATTCAAATCAATATATCATTTATCTATACTGCGCACATACCAATATATAGTAATAGTGTATATTGTACAAAGATATGTATGTATCCATGGCTTCAGGGAAATGGGAGCAAACAAAATAACAAGGCACAAAATTAAATAAGTAGCTGTGCACAAAAAAAATTCACAAGATTGTCCTCCAATTTTATAATTAAAATCTTTTGCAACACTTTGATTATAGTTTTGTTACAGTTCATATTTGCCATTATACAAGAATCTATGCAGTAAATTAATTATTTTATGAACACATATAAGGGACTATTATGGACCAAGTCTTGTGCAAGGTGTTTGGCATAGGAAGAAACTTGGCCCAGGAAACATCCCGACTCTGGAGGACGGATGCACATATGGCCTATTTTCATGTATACTTTATTTTCTAACAGATGAATGTGATATCTGTTTTATTCAATGCTAACACTTTTCCCTTTTGACTTCTTGGACTTAGGTAAATACTTAATTCAGTAATGGTAGCTAATTAATTCTAAATTTATTCTAAATTTTGTAAATAGTTTTCTCCACTGGTTTAATTTTAAAACTTTTTTCAAGATATATATTAATAGTATACAGTTACTGGAATCATTTTAGAAAACAAATGAGCCACAATACAGAGAACGTTTAATCAATATGAAAAACTCAAAATATAAATAAAGAGCAAAGTAAATGATAGATGGATGACAGGAGACAGAGAGGTAGACCTTTATGCAAGTGGGGAGATGACACAGGGATGGGGGTGGGGGAAGAAAGGGAGAGAAAGGGAAAGCCAAAAAGATTAAGATGGGATATCTATGTGTAACAACTCTCCATGATGAATGTATTCATTATGTGTCACAAACATGTAATGAAATAAAAATTTTAAAACAAAGCAAAATAAAATTCTCAGCAGGGGCTGGAAAGAGAAGGCAAAAAAAAATGAGAGAAAAGAAAATCATTTTAAAATGTATGGTTTCAAATAATTTTTCCTTCATTTTTATCCAATATTTGATATTAGATTTCCACTTTGCAAAGCAACTCTGCTGCATGCATATAACTCAAAATATTTTGAGGAAACATAAAATTTCACACCATCAGTGTAGCTTTAGGAAAGTCATAGGGCAAAAGTTTTATTAGAAGCCATATAACTCACCAATGATTGGAGCCCATGAAGTAAAAACAAAAGTGGAGCAAGCAGCAGCTGGAGATAATAAAGGTTTCCATTCTTTTCCATAGCATACCTCTCAGAAGTATAGCAAGTGACATTTTATTCATGCCCGAGGGCTCCTGCCTACTGAAAGCTAATTTCCTCTGTTTGGGCCATGGAAGATCTGCAAGCTTAACCCAACTTGGCAGATCTTAGGTACAAATCTGACTCAGGAACCAGCTTCGGCTTCCTGTTGCCTCTTTCTCAAACTTTTGCCAATTCAGGGAACCAGCTGCTCCACACACTTAGTGTGCTAATCAGCTTTCTCACGGTCACTTTCAGAAACATTGGACAAGGGAAAAAACAAACAAACAAGGCTTTAAAGAGAAAAATAGCATCTCTGTGCCTTATTAGGACCTGGAAATATACTATTGGCAAAAGCCAATAGTATAAAGCCCTGAAGTTTGGGCTTGCTTTTTTTTGGATTTACATTCATATTTAATTAACCGGGCACCTTTTACATATAGGAATATATTTAATCCTTGAAGCAGCCATAGTGACAGATAAAATTTCTCTTATTTTCAATTAAATGATATTTGAAATTTTAGCATATTTATGACTTACATAAGATAATCCAGCTTAAAGTGAGGCTGTTTGTAGAGAAGTGAAGCTGTTTGTAGTATATCAAACCTATTGTTTAGGCCACCTAGCTTTTCAAAAAAAAATTCACATATTACTGATAATGAATGATGTGTAGTTGTTGTATGGCTCATAGTGCATGTTGTTGGAGCAGAAATCAGTTTGTCGGCCACACGTCCACGTAGGTCCAATTTGCCACATTCTGTAATGTAAAGGAGCCCTCCTAACTACATAGAAACCTTTTTTTCAATTATAAGACAGAAATCCTGGTTTTCCAAAACCAGGATTTACCTGGGGTTGTTTGGATATCCCAAGTGTGCTGTAGTTCTATTGAGCAGATTTAGCCAACTATGTCTGCATGATTTGCCAAAGAACCTATTTACTACTGGCCCTAAGCTAAGCAGCAAGACTTCCATGCTTAGCCCCTCCATGTCCTGACATGTCAGGACTGTGAAAATTAATAAGTACAGTAAAGAATACTGGACTCTTCTACTACTTGATGTAAACATATAACTGAAGTGTCCCTTCTTTTGATAAATATCATTTCAATTCCCTAAGAAAACTTCTCCACTTTTGCTCTGTATTTTCAAAATAAAAGTAAATGAAGACAAATGTCTTTCAAGTTTATGGATATCATTATGCTTCCAACATGGGAGAATGAATGACACTGCTTCAAAATGTGGGGGAAGTTGTGCAGTTAAAAACCCTAATTAAAAGCTAATGCAGGAAATTGTCAAAACATTCTTACTAGATATTAATGTTTGCATCAGAAATTATTTTCCCTGGAATAAGTCCGTCTTATTGTTTCCTTTTATGTCTCAGTGTGTAGAATCTTGTTATCTTGTGGATATTTGCAACAGCTGAAAATGGCTACTTGTTATGGTTTCTATCTAGATGTCCCCCAAGAGCCTCACAGGCTCATAAGTGGGACTTTTGAAAGGTAATTAGGTTATGGGGTTTATAGCTGACTTTCTGTTAGGGGCTGGGGTCTCTGCTCTCTTCCCTTCTCATTCATTCCCAGGCCATGAGGTGAGTAGCTTTGTTTCACCACCCACTGCCCATCAGGGTCATCTGACACCCACCAGAAACCTAAAAGCAATGGATCCAACCAACCATGGACTGAGACTTCTAAAACTGTGAGCCAAAGTAAACCTTTTCTCTTTACACACTGATTATCTCAGGTATTTGCTACAGTAATGGAAAGCTAACACAGAGTTCTTCCCTATATTCTAGTGTGGATAGTCAAGGGTGGTGTTTATCCACAGTCAGGTTACACCATTTTGGAAGCCATTTTTTATATACTCTCTCATGCACAATAACCTCTAAATGTTTCCTTTAGAAAGGAAAACACAGGAGATGGAGACTCCATTATTAGCTACATTAACCTATTAGCTAACACAAATTAAGAAGGAAAATTCAGGTTTGTAAGAATGATAGGAAGAGTAGCAATAATTATAGATACCAGTTGTTAAATTCAACTAGGTGCCAGAGGCTTGACATATATTAATTAACATAACAAATGTGTAAGGAACATGTTAATATATAATATTGAAAAATTTATCTCTTCTTTTTTGTTGTGTATGTGTGGTACTAGAATTGAACCCAAGACCTTCACACTGAGCTGCACTTCCAGTCCTTTTTAGTTTTTGTTTGTTTTTGAGAGAGGGTCTCATTAAGTCACTAAGTTGCCCAGACCAGGCTAGAACTTACACATATAGTCTTCCTGCCTCAGCCTCTCAGGGTGCTAGATGGTTTCTTCTTTTTTTCTTTCTTTTTGTCTGATGAGATTACTTTACTCTTTTTTTTTTTTAAGTATAAGATGTGAGAACCTAGATCCACTTATGCTTATCTGTCTTACAAACAACTGTGTTGGTAATCTCGCTCTGATGAGTACATGCAGGAAAAACCAGGAGACAGAAAACAAGACTAATCTGACATTCTTCGAACAGGAAATGTGAGCTAAATAATACAAATCTCAAGAATTTTCCATACCCTTTGTCTAGATAGAAAATAGGATTTATAGGCTTTAAATTTAATCTCTCTTTAATCAAACCACATGTGTGAACTTTTGCATATCTTCTTTTCTTATATATAAATAAGAATTTATAACACTGAGGCACATCACTTAAGAAATCTTCTCCACTGAACAACATGAGTTATGTTGTGTTTTTATTCACTTTATAACCAACTTGGAGTTGTGCTACAACAAGTTGTGCTTGTTTTCCACAATAATTCTTTTAATTTTAATGTAATACAAGTAGATATTAATAAAGAAAACATAAAAACACTCCTCTATGGAAAAAATAAAACAAAATTTCATAACAAAATAGAGACTAACAATAGTTAATAAGGACTGTATACCATAATCTCAAAAGAATGGCTATAATGATACTCAGCATACAAATCATAGACAAAAAAATACTTACAAAAAAGAAAACAAATAGTACAAACTTGTATTTCTAATGAACTAAGAGAAATGTCCTATAATTGAAACAAATTAGAATATATTTTGAAATATTTTTGAAACAACAGAATAGAGAATTTGTGGCATTGTTTGAGCTTCTCCTATTTCTCTGTCTTCTATTTTACTCTTCATATATCCATATATTTTGAGTTTCACATATCAAAGAAGCTGCATGCTATTTAAACTGCTTTGTCTGACTTATTACACTTAATGTTGTATTCTCAGGTTGTGTCCATTTGCCAACAAACGCCTCAGGTTTATCTTTATGGCAGAGTAGTACTCTCTTGTATATCGATAACACATTTTTTCAATCCATTCATCTGCTGATGAACACGTACACTGCTTCCAAGATCTAGATATTATAAATTGTGCTGCTATGAACATGGGTATCCATGTATCCCTGTAATATGGTGATTTTAACTCTTTTGGGAAGATAGTCAGAAGAGGGGTAGCTGAATCAAATGGAATTGTAGTTTTATTTTTCTAAGAAATCTCCATACTTATTTATATAGGGTTGTGCTAGTTTACATTCTTAACCCTTAAAACAAACAACTGTTGTTTGCAGTAACATAAAGTACTTTGGTGTGGCACACCACAGAACCTGACCACAGCTGGCCACAGCATAAAGGAAGAATGGAAAGATTTCTTGTTTAGAAATTAAACTGTGATTAAGGAAGGGGGAGGTAGCTTGTCCAGGGTCACAAAGTAACTAAATACAGGGCTGGTGTGTGGGTCAGGGTAGCATACATAAGGCTGAGCTCAATCCCCAGCGCTGCCCTCATCCACAAAATAAAAAGTACCTAAATATAGAAGCCAGGATTTCAACCTGTTTATCTGACTTCAAAATTTAGAAAAACATTAACCTATTTTCCTGGACTTCAAGAAAGAGAACAACTTCTGGCAATAAAGACCATGTAGGCCAGTGATTTTCAAACTTACATGTATGAAGGACTCATTTAGACCTCTTGTTATATATCAACTCCATTTCAATAGATCTTGATGGGCCTCAATTTTCTGCATTTTTAAAGCACTGATTCCTATTATTTGCAGTTGAGTAAAATGTGATACAGAGAAAAAGTCAATGATAAGCTCAAGGCCATGCACTTTGTTCAACATAGACAGAGAAGGTTATCTCCAAATCTCTGAGTTATTCTGTCCAGTTTACTGTACAAATTGTCCAAAAGATGCATGTCACCACTGATGGAGAATTTCAATCAACCCACACGTCTAATCTGGATGAATTCTGCTCCAATACCTCCGTGATCTCTTGCTATTATAGTGTATGGACTATAGATTCCTGTCTTTTCCCTTCTTATCGCTTACCATGTTTAACATTATCTAAGAGAGTCCTGGAAAATTATATGGAAATTAATACTTTGTAGTTGAATCATGATCTAAATGCTCTGAAAGGTCTTGCTGTTTTGGGGTGGGGAAAGGAGTAATGGGTTTGATCAAATCCCCAAATATTTCAAAAATGTCTAAAGTTGGGATTCTAAGTTCTATATGTAGTTTCTTAAACTGAAGGAACACTAGATAATTAACAGAGCTTATCAACAAAAGTAATTTACCCTAAACTCTAAATTGATGGCTGGGATGCCTTCACAATTATATCATTAATATATGCAGATTATATTATTTCCACTCAGAGATATGTTCTTACATAAAGAATAACAAATTCAAATTTACCAGTTTGTATTTCTCAAAGCTCATTATCTCAATTTGGAAAAACCTCTTTTCTGATTAAAACATTTTAAATGGATATCTCTAGAAGCTACTTCAATGAAGCCTGTTCTTGGCAAACAAATGGTAATTCATTTGCTGGTTTCAGGAATTCTTTTAAATATTGTATCAAAAAATAAATTAAAAAATAATGTTATGATGTATCAGCTAAAGTACTTACTAAAAATGAGCATCCAACAACAATAAAAAAGTATGGGATGGAATAAATTCCTTAGGCAAACTGGTTTTCCTTTTCCTAGCAGTCATTCCAATTAGGAGAAAAGTATGGCTCTTGAGTATACTTTACACATTATCAGAAATGGAAATGGTGTTTATAAGTAGGATTCTTTGGCAAATCACATCTTACATTTGCTTGAATGCATTAAGTAATTCCTTGGGAGACTTTCGAGCTGACTGTGTTTTAAAATCAGGTCTATCTCCTCTTTTGCCTTCCTTTGTGTGGCTGCCAGTTTCTAAGTAGCTTTTTTATGCCAAGCTTAATCAAATAGGATTACACCAACCCCAGCAACCGGGTAATGTTCTTTTCCAGCACATCTTGCTTTCTCATTCCATTCTGTTCTCCCTCTCCTTCCTGCCTCCTGCTGTCTGCTTTTACCTGATTTTACTTTCTTGTCCTCACACTGAAGGATTAATCTTAAATAAAATAAGATCAAATTTTACAGTTTGTTATGGTTATAACTAGGGGAAAATAATAATACCAGGTGTCTAATCATCTCCTTTTCTCTTTTTCCCATACACAGAAAAACTAGTGACTTTAAAAATTTTAGAATGCAAACCAACCATTTAGAAAACTACCAAATCACTGCATTTAAGCCAGCCAGGGCCAGTGGCCATTTCTTGACTTATTTGACTTATCTATCTAAGTTTCTGTCCCCACCAGTGAGGCTGAATTTTATTTAGGTAGGAGTCAAAATGTTACCTCTCCTTCAAAGTTCAGCTCAGTGCCACCTTCTGGCATCTATTTCTACATTGTAACTGGTCTACGTAGATGCTGTTCCCCCAAAGGCTGTAAACAGCTTCAAATCAATATCTTGTTAGTCTTATCTTGCCTTAAGGGCTATGTTAGTGTCTTGTTCACAATGAAACCAGCTGCTAGTTTGATCCAAGTCACAGGGCATCAGATGCCAAATACTTCACGAAGAATCTGTGCTGTTACAAATTCTGCTAATGCCATAAGGAATGGCAACCAGTTAATTGCCTGGTCATGCATTATATTTATTACTCAAGAGTCCTCTTGTGAAAAGTGTTACATGATCCTTTTGGAAACTTTCTCTGTAGATCAAGACAAAGTTTATAGTCAGGAGCCATTTCAAGGCATAAGTGACATCAAGTATTAGAATAGTCATTAAGTCTGGGAGTCCAGGCAAGCAGGAAGAATGTCACCAATAACATAAACTTAGGCAGACAAGGAGTTGAATTCAGAGTATTAACTAAATGCAGTGGTGCTGCTATCATATTGTGATCATATTTGTGTGTGTGACAATTGCTTGAAAATTTGCAAAATTTCACTCTCCAAAAATTACGAAAATAAAAAAATACTTCCAAGTGAATCCATACCTAACAATGATAATAACATCCATATGTATATAATAATTAATAATAGGTACATGGTCAAGAAACATAATGTCCCATGCAATAGAGCAATTTTGGTACCTTATGGATTCGAAAACTTTATACAATAATTTTGGAGCCCCTAGAGGTCATAGACCCATTGGTTAGAAGCCTAAAATTTAAGGTTTTACTGAAAGACATGGTGGATTTGAATTAAGAAAACAGATTCCAAAATTCAGATTGGATATAAAAATGAAATAGCAATAATGACAACATAGATTAAACTTCATTCCTTCCTATTGTGGGGTCTTTTCTCTCTCTTTAGTCTTATATTTCATGTTCTGTATGTTCCAGATTTGATACAGAAGGTGTTAAAGTCAACAGAAATAAAAATATATACAGGTGACTCTTGCAACTACAAGTTATAAATTTTTCTCCATAAATCCCTTTTATTCCATATAAGGAACTTTATTTTCTTTCTTTTGTTCTCGGTTGACTACAATATTCTCAGTATGTAGACAGTATTAGCACAAATTAACTGCTTAACAAGTAATAAATGAATAAATGATAAATGGGTACAGAAAGGCCAACTAAGACATGACTTATTATTTTTATTTGAATGGGAACAACTTCTGGAAAAAAATGAAAAATGTCAAAAAGATAACCAATAAAAAGAGTATCTGGTCTACAAGGCTTCTCTCAGCATGGCAGAGAGTTGTGACTATATGTGTATTAAAAACTCTGGAAAACTTCACAGAAGGAAGACAACCAATACATATTGCTCAGTACTCATGGTGTGTCAGGCTGAAACTTTATTTTTATAGATGACCAGTCCATGGTACAGAATAAAAATACAAGACAGGAAAGAAAAGTAAAACAAACACAGGTTCAAATTCCAGCTCTGTCATAGTCAACCTGTACAACTAAGACACTTATCTTCTTAGGATTCAGATTTTCTTATCTAAAAAAAAGGAAAGTTTAAATCATTCTTTTCTGAGAGTCATTCTAGTTCTAAAGCTACTCAATCAGTTTTTACTTCAAAATTTTGTGTGACTTTTTGAAAGTTTCTGAAAGCTCAATTCAAAAAATGAATATAAAGGACTAGTTGTGGTGGTAAATGGACAGCTCTTCCTAACTTTACACACAGCATAAAGAAAGTTCAAAGTCCAAAGGGATCAATTTACATTGTGGATCGTGTTATAATAGAATTTCTCAAAGGGCTGTATTTACACCTCTAATATCAGAAATACTGTAGGATCTGGTTTAAAGGGGGGTTACTACATCTTACCTGAGATCTTTTGAGATAGAGTTTTTAGAGACAATATGGAGAAATAAAAAAATTTTACACCCCTAAATATAAAAATCTTCAAGACTTTCTGATTGGGATTAATAGACTTTTTTTACATTCTTTATAGCCATGGGCATTTAAGAGTTAGAGAACAAAACAGTAAATACTGGAATAAAATTATATAAAACATTATTTTAAAACTTATACGACTTAGACTGGTCTAAGCTGCAATTTTTCAAATACAGAGAGAAGTGCGAAACAGAATCTAATATCCCTTCCAACTCACTGTTTCCCTAATTTTTGTCACAGCTGTATGAGAATCACAATTTCCATTTACAATGTTAACTATTTGCTTTTTGTTTCGTGTGTTTTTTTACATTTTTTTTAGTATATATTTCCAGTGTGGATTCGTCACGTGTATATGACACATCTTCATTCCTTCTTCACCTCTTTTCCCTGCCTTTCTTCCCCTCCCCCTTCTCTTGGCCCCCTTCCTGTTTGAGAGTTAATGGTTTAATTTTTTAAAAAACTTGAATAACATATCTAACTACAGAAAACATGGAGAAATAGTTTAGGCAGAACTGTTCAAAATTAATCAAGGCATGTTTTTCTGTTATAAATAATATTATGCCATATTCAATAGATTTTTCTCTTTTAACCTCTCTCTCTCTCCCATCTCTCTCTCTCCCCCTCTCTCTCTCCCTCTCTCTCTCTCTCCAAGCAGGCTGTGGCCTGTGAGGAGTCTGTTGAAATGATATATGGGAAATTTATCTTCTCCTTCACAGGGAAGCTTTCTAAAGGGCAAAAGCTCTGCTATGTGCTATGTGGGGCCACAGTCTCCATGGGAGCTGAGTGATAGATGCTCATATAATGAGTGTTTTTCCTTTTCCAACTTGGTCTACATTAATTTTATTTCTTCTAGTGAGTGGATGAAGGCAGAGATAGTTGGCAAGAGATTTCTTAATAGTATCTGGGGTAGAAATTTTGTTAGAAATGAAATAATTTATTTGCTAATATATATATATATATATTTTTGGTACTGGGGATCGAACTCAGGACCTTTCGCTTGCAAGGCAGGCACCGGAACCACTGAGCTAAATCCCTGGCTATTTGATAATATTTTGTTCTTTATTTTCTTGTGGAAACATTTGTAAGTTAGTACATTAAAATGTAAAGTGAAATGCTTTTCGGTACCTGCCTGAGGTAGTAGGTATTACTGTTGAGTGTTCATGTGCAAGTAATTCTCTACTTCTGAAAATCTGGGGTGCTCTGCCCTCTTAAAGTTAGTGCTAGACTTATTTTAATTGGTGCACAGTGAGTAAAAGTGATGAATCATTTCTGGGTGGCAGAATTTAGTTGCTGGTGGTTGAAACTGCTGCTGCTACTGGGCTATCATGGGAGCAAGACTCCACAAGAAGGTGCCTCTCCTGAGAGGTATCTTTGACAACTTGTTTCAAGGTTCCGTAACTGTTTCTAGCCCTTTTCATTAGTTGCCAGTTTCTGCTTAATCATTTGTTCTTAATTGTCAGGCTTGACTCTCCTGGAAAACTGAGGAAGATACTGTGAAGATCTTTTGGATCACAGAAATCTCCAGGAGAAAACTCTCTCCATTGTTCTTTCATGCCATTTATCTATTCTTGGTATTTCAATATTTTCATCTACATGTGCTTTGTCTCTAGGAAGTGTCTCAGGGTCAGTGAGTCTCATCAGTCTCTTGTATTCATCTGCAACTAGAATGTTGCAATAATGAAAATGTTTCTCTTTCTAAATTTACGAAATACAAACAATCAAAATCAAATTACATCACTTATGTAGCAGAGAATTTGGTTTCTCATCCCAGTACTTTGTAGTTTTCTCAACTCTGAGATAATTCTTAGTTATCTCTGGGATCTAGTGAATCTCTCTCCCCAAGTGCATTCCAAACAATATGTTGCATAAATTAAAAGTAATCTCAGAATTGTAATAATATAGCACAAGCATTTTTAGTTATTTCAATGTATAGTAAAATATCAATGTATACAAAATAGCTATAAATTTATGAGATGCATATAGAATGAAGATACAAAAATATGCTTAACAGCAAGTTTAAGAAGTAAATTTTCCAAAAGTCCTGAAAATCCCCTCATGACCCTTCTCAATCCTGTTAGCTTAATTTCTCTTAGAAATAAACAGTATGCTGAATTTCAGGTTTATTATGCCTACACTTTTATTTAGTTTTACCATCTAATATATGTACTGCTATAAGTTTTGAGTTTTTATTTTTTTAACTTGTGTGTTTTTGAAACTTTTATAAATAAGACTATGTTATGAGTTTCATGTATAACTTGTTTTCCTACCCAAGTTATGGCCATAAGACTCATTCAGGTCCAGGCACATATAAACCAGACTATAGTTTGGCTTTTGATTTTTCAACTTTTTGATGGTGCTGAATTGGCACCACACCTGCCTGGCAACAAGGTCCTGAGTTTCCTTCCTGGTACCAAAAAGAAAATGGTGCTGACTTTTCATCTTCAGTACATAGTTCTCAATCAGTCATTCTTTACCACTGTATTCCACCACTGTATATTGAACATGCACACATACACACACAAACACACACTCCAATATTGATTGAATGCTTTTATTCAGTTTCATTTGTGTGTTTTTTAAAATATATATATATATAGATGACACTAACATTGAATGACATTTGGGTTTATGCAGTTTTATGTCAGTTTTTATTGTAGATGATGCTTAGTTGAATAGTCTTCTGCATATACTTTGAATCAGAGATAATCGCTATGAGCTCTATTACCAGGTGCTACAGAACTTAATTTGAAAAATCTGTAAGTCACTGGGGGAGGAATTTGGTGTAGAATATGTTAAAGACACACACATAAGAACCCCAAGTGTTTCCATAAATTATTATAGTGACTGAAGATAATTTGGGGTAAGAAAGAGAAGAAAATGGCTTCAGGATTTCCAATAGAACAAAACTATATAGTTGCTTTAGAAATGGAAGCAATTGGAGAAATAGAATTCATGCAAATTTGACTCCATTTTGATGCAGATATTACAGGAAGCAAAGCTTTTTCCCAAACTAGCTAAAGTGGAGACCAGTATGGTTAATAAAACTCTAGAAGAGGGAAAGAGACACTCCCCAAAAGCATTAGACAAGAAAGCTCCAAGTACAAGGCAATGAACTTTGAATCAGAAAAGATTTTAGAACTGCAAAATATTTTCTTTCAAAGAGGAAGTTATAACATTACAGATAATAATTGATACCTATCACAATGACTTCAATATAAAGTCATTGGCTTGTTCTGCAAAGTGCCTTAAAACATTTACATACAGACATTGGCAGTGGGAGATAATTAACTAAGGCAAATAGAAGGATGGAACTTGAGAATTTGGAAAGGAGAAAGACAATCTAAGGAATCTTGGAGCTATACGGAAGGAAAAACAAGAGTGAAAATTATGATAGGAGAGAAGTGTAAACATAATTGTAAAAAAAGCAGTTTTTGATTGTGTGGTATTAACTCCTCCTCACTTCTGGTGTGAACTTTTTAGAAAAGCGTGTATTGCCCTTGTAGCTGTCAAGTGAATGGGTCTTCATAGGGACACAGGAGTTATCAATCTCTATGACTCAGTGTATCTAACACAATTCAAATCACATGTGAGAATACAAAAGGAAGCACAGAGACATTGAAAGATTGATTTCTGAAATCGGTGATAAAAAATTCCCCTACAGAATTAGGGGTTTGGGCAGTATCCTCCTATATCCCCATTGCAGTGGGCAAGAAGCCCACAGCTGACATCTAGTAATATTCATCTATAATTTTATAGAAATATTTATGAATACATTAGCCACATAAGGGATTCCTTGTTCTTTATCCTTATACAAAATCCAAACAGAAATTTAATAAATAAAGAATGAAAGCTCCTCATTAAATCTTCCTATCTTTTTCCCTTCTGTGTGCCATCCCCCAAAGTATTCGCTGCTATTTGATCATTTTCTTGCAGGTGCATTTTCCTTCCCTTCCCATACATATATTCTGCACACTTGTTAGTATCTATGGAAAGGTCTTTTCGTCTGTTGTCTTTTTACCAAGAGATTGCAAATGTGAAATTCTGTGCTTTCTACATGGAGTTTGTTTGAGTTAAAAAGGACAGCCCTCTTATAAATAGTGACCCTAAATGGGATTCCTGGTATCCCCAGAGATTGGATTTCTTTCTATATTCTGAATAGAGCCCTTTCCATATTCTGTAGAATCATTCTTGATATTGCCACCTAATGATGTATTGCCAATGTAAGCTATTTCTAATAGAATGGTTGAGAACATGGATCAAAAGAGCAGGGAATTTTCTACTCCTTTCTCCACCTGGGTGGAATCCTATTTTGAAGTGTGACCGTGGATAGAGTGGTATGACTCATAAATCTTTCTTGAGGCTCCTGTCTACATTCTCAGAAAATTCCTCAGGGAATTTTTCTTTGCCACGATTTCCCTACGTGACATCAGGACTATCATAAAGAAGATGGGTTTCTTCAATGAAGAAGTTTTTAACAAAATCACTTTGTCTATCACTTCTTTGTGTGTATTCGTGAGAAAATAAAATATATAACGAAAATTATCTAAATAAATCCAAAATATTTCCCTTTTCAATAAATACAAAATAAAAATTCTAACTGAAAGCATTGTTTCAGAGATTAATGGTCAGTGTTTTTGTTCACTTCATGAAATATTTGTGCATCTTACAATTGATAACATCTTATATTTAACAATACAGCATATTTAGCCTCCATTACACTAAGAGAACAGGGGTGCAAGCCAGCTTCATACAATAAAAATGCACCTAAATGACACTTTGTATCAGATCCCACCTATGCGAATAAACAGGTTCCTATTTTTGGCAGTTGGGGTGGATCTGATATAATGTTGTTCTGGCGTGGGTTGGTTGTTGTTGCTGTTAGTGCTGATTGTGTGCGTTGGCTCTGGAAGTACCATAGAAGCTTTGTTTGCATCTGCTTCTTTAGTATTCCTATGATTCTCAGAGGTACCTAACTTCCTCAGACAAAGTCCTTTAATATAAAGACTTCCCAAGTACATTTTCACTGTTTGCAATGAAGGACCTTAACTAATCTTGTCTATAAGAAACTTTCAGAAAGAAGAATAAGCCATGAATAAACAACTCTAGGCCTTCACATTCATTTTGGGGAAAAAAACTATTCTTGAATCCCACCTTATATCCTATATGATGTAAATTCTAATAAATAAATATCTAAGTATATAAAATAAAAAAATTTAAATGCATTGATAACAATCATAAATTTGGTGAGAATGTCAGTGGATAAATCTTGTTTTTGTAATAAAATACAGTATTGTTAAAATAGTAAATATGTAACTCTTTGTATCAATAATTCTGCTTCTAAGAATTCTACAGGCTATAGCATACATTTGCAAAAATTACTACACAGCAATATTTATGACAGTGTAATTTATTATAGAAAATGGAAAATGAATCAATGTATACAGTTTACAATAGAAAAATTGTTAAATGAATAGTATAATTTCCACATAATGAAGCAGTTTGCAGCAATACCAAAGAGTGAGGTAAGTGTTGCAAGCTTGATAGTCTAACATAATATATTTCATTAAATGGAGGTCAGGATATGTACATATTGAATGTTTGCATATACTAGTATCTTGAAAGATAACCAATTGTGGGCACCCTTGAGGAGAAGAGACTGGTAAAAAGGAGAGGAAGGTTTAACATTTTATTCTGTTCTACTAAGATTTGTTGCAATAAACATTACAATTTTCAGAATTTAAAAGCAATAAAGTTTTACTAAAAGAGTAATCTTTTAGGCTCCACCTAACCAAGGGATCAAAATTAATACCATCAGTCATAAGACATTGATAAATGTCACTTAGTTCTGGTGTGTGCACTAAAAACAACATATTGCTTCTGTTATGTCCTTCCCCCAATTTGTATCCTCTGTTTGATAACTTAAAAACATCAGATAGAGCCCACTGAAGAATAGCCTAACAGATGACCACTACTCTTCAATTTGTCAAAATCAAGAAACAAGAGGAAGGACTGAAAAACTGTCACAGATTGGAGGAGGCTAAGGAGATATGGAAATTCAATGCATTTTGGTGCCCTTCACGGAGTCCTGGATCAGAAACAAGACATTAGTGGGAAAACTGGAGCCCTTTAAATTCAATCTTTTAGTTCAACTAGTAGAATTATACCCATATTAGGTTAGTAGTGTTTTGGTCATTGTATGCAACAAAAGCATTGATATATGATTATGTAAGAAGTTAACATAAGGGAAATTAAATTGAACAGTAAATAGGAACTCTATTACTGCAGGTTTCTGTAAGTCCAAAGTTATTATAGAGCAAAAAGTTAAAATAAAAATAAAAAATAAATATAAAATATGTTTTTATAAAGGTTTATAAACAAATGTCTACAGCAGTGTTGCTCTGAATGATGTTTTTGACCACTAGAATCAACCCTAATATTCACTGACAACTAAATGAATAAGCATATTGTTATATTTATACAATAAAATGCTATTCACCCACTTAAACTAAAACATGGATCAATATCAAAATAATTATGGTAAATTAATTGGTGATTATTGACCAATACCTCTAATACATAATTTTAGAAGAAGTAAAAGTAATCTATAATGATAGACAGCACAGAAGTGGTTGACTGGAGTTTGTGGTACTGGCGTGAGGAAAAGATATTGACTAGAAGTTATAAAGTAATTGTTGGGAGATTATTTTGATGATTTTGATTATTTTTATGATTGTACATGCATGTTAATGGGGGATGAATTCCATGTGTGAGTGTTTTTATCAGAACCTAAACTGTACCCTTAAGATGGGTTCATTTTGTCATATTTATGCTCCTATAAGATATATCTAAAATTCAAGGGGGAAATGATCATCAAGAGATTTAGTTATATACAGTATGTTTTGCCAAGTATCTTTTCCACAATGGCATAACTCCACTATGATTTTGGTACATAAATGAATTCTGGTATCTATTTTCTCATATGTGATGTGGATCTACAAGCATTTTCTAAAGAAAAGTCCTCTGTTGTTTCAGTACTGAGAGGGTGCACCTGTGTGTGTGGACAACTGTTCTGATTGGCTTATCAAAGTTCACAGAAAATTTCAGTTCTTTCTCTTCAACCTGGCATATTATCAACACCTGGGGATCTATGTTAGCTAGCAACACAAAATAGCTGCTTTTTTTATGTACTGATGATTGAACCTGAGGCCTCTAGCATGCTAGGCAATCACTCCACCACTGAGCCATACCTCCATGCCCAAATTAGCTGCACTTCTAATCTCACCATATTAAATCTTAAACACTGTTCCTAAACATCATTAAAATTTTGACTGTGATAAATGATTTTATTTGGAGTACTGCCAGAAAAATGAGATGTCATTGTGTCCATCCAGAAGTATAAATTCTTTGGTTACTCTAAATTTGCCTTCAATAAATTATTCTTTGATAGTAGACAATCAGGCTGACATGAAAAAACTATCAGGGAGAAGACATAAAACTCCAGATTTCACTACTCTATCATCTTTTTAAAACTACATTTATGGCACGTTAAGCTTGAGATACCAGTTGACATCCAGTTGGACATGTAAGGAATGGAATGGAATAGCTAAGTCTCAAGAGATATATTGTTTTAATCTGGAGGTGATAGGCAATATATTTAACAACAAGTAAAATGTGGGCACTGACCCATTGGAGGAACAGCCCCAAAGTGTTGGAATAAGTCTTGATGCTCCCCCTACCCCTCACTGGGCCTGACTTCTGGGTCATGAGGATGAACAGAAAACTCTGACAATGGTCCACAGCAGAAAGCTTTCAGGACAGCAGCTAGTTATCCACTGATGAGGAAGTATTTCAGTATTTTAGTCACTAGGACACCCATGCTAATAGATACTAGCTGAATATCTATCCTGAATGCAATTGAAAACATTTATTGTTATTATATCATGCAATATTTTATTTGTGAAGACCCTTAAGGGAAATTTCTTTTGGAACAATGGAAAGTTATATAGTTCTGAAGCGTTTGATCTTTTCTCTAAATTCTTAATTGTTTTTGAATAGTTTCTTATTGCTTTTGTATCCTATTGTATGAATTTAACACAGTCTCAAAAACAATTACTTTAGCATGTTCATATCACACATGAATTAGCATCCTCACATTTACATATACAGCCTTAATTCCACTCATCTGATGTTTATCCACCACTCTGCATACCTTGTCCGATTCATAAGGCTTTAAACCACCGAGTGGGAGAGAGTCTTGGGATTATCCATGACCTGGGCCCCAGTACCTGTGAAAATGACCCCAATATTCAATCAATTTGTACATCAACCATCACTTGCAAAATGAGAAGCACATTTTTGTGATGGAAACAAAGAATGCACAGTACCGGTATATTAGTAAGCAGTTAAAACATATTTTGTGAGTTAAAAACTATGTTCAAGAAGTCAGAGAAAAGGGACAGGAACTCCAAAATGTCCTCCTTGTAAACAGTGCTGACCACTTATCGTGATGGCAAAAAGGTGTCTCCCAACTCTTCAACAGTTCATTTTTGTTTCTTATGAAAGAGGAGAAACTCTGCATTTACCAGGATCTTCCTGTTCTACAGAACAAAGTTATCACTCCCTAAATGTGGTAGCTCTTCCTTAGGTGGCCTATGTAATTGTGCTCCCATCAGTCGAGTTGCATGCTTACCAGGTGCCTATGGATTAGTACTTTATGCTGCTGGATTTTGCTGTTGTAACCACATATTTGAATTAATCATTATATAAATAGGTGGAAAGTTTTATGTGAAAGAAGAGACCTTTCTCAACATTAAAAAAAGTCCATAAAAATGTGGACTCTTCTGGCTTTGTAAGTATCTTCAAATTCTTGCTCTACTTCAAGTAAACTAACATTGGAAAGTAAATATAATGCATTTTAGATGTGCTTTAAAGAAAAAGATGGAATTCAAAGCAGGGAATCCAGAATAAAAGAAAAGAACTTGGCACAATATCCAAATATTGACCAGCTAATACTTGTTTTATAAGACATTTAAAATATTAAGCATATAATATTTTATACTTTCTAAATAAAAGCTGTTCATTAGAAGTTTTCAATTAATCTGTCAGTCATGTAAGAGAACAGGGCTACATCTCAGAAATATTTGAGAGAATTCTACAAATTATAACGCCTTATAGAAATTTAAAGTTCAGGCAGAGAAGGTGAGCCAGTCCTAGCACCCGGAAGGAAGCTCCCTGCCTCCATTCCAGGCTCGTAGGGCAGAGAAGCTCAGCCAGTCTCAGCACCAGGAAGGAAGCTCCCCTGCTGCCATCCCTAGATCCTAGGGCAGAGAAGGTGAGCCACGTGGGCACCAGAAGCACCCCCACCCCATGGAAATGAGAAGACAAATAAACAAGCCTCAAAACAGACTTCTGGATCACCTACGGCAACCCCAAAGGGAAATGAGATGGAACAATCTGATACTCAACCACCTGGACTCTCTGAACAGGCTACAAAAGAGGATCTGGGAAAAATGAAATCAGAAATAATTACTCAGATAACAGCAAAGATTTTGCTCATGGTGTAAGACATGATTAATAAATCTAGAGAGGACACAGATAAAAAAATAGAGGATCTGAGGAACATGAT
>NW_004624765.1:6766410-6798098 GCF_000247695.1 Heterocephalus glaber | reverse complement strand
GAGGGGAGAAGTTCTCCTTCTTTTTCCTGCTTTAATTGTTTGATATAATTTATCAGTTAAAATGTTTATGAGCCTGCTGTTGTCATGTAGGTAGGTTTTCAAGCTAGGAATATACTTTCTTTAATAGGTGCTATTCAAATTTTATATTTCCTCCAGAGTTAGTATCATTAATTTGTCTTCTAAGTTACTTCTCAGAAATTGTCAAATTTGTTTCAAAAAAGATTCTTGTAATATGCTTTCTATATCCTTTTAAATTCTGTAAAATCTGTGGTAATGTCTCCTAGATCTTAATAATGTAATTTAAAAAATGTATAATTGATGTTGTGTAACAGGAAGAAAAGGTCTAAAAGAGCAGGGGAATTTGGAGGGGTACGGGAAGGGTAAAAAGGGAAAGGAAAAAATATGAGAAGACGAAAAAATGAAAACAAGGTCTTTGCAAATAGGGAAGGGTGAAAGGGGTGAAGGGAGGGCAGGGGAAGGGGGAAAAAAAATAAGAACCAAGAGACTCATGTAATGGTACAAGATCCCAATGATGAATGTAATGTATTTTATACCTAAAATGTACCAATAAATTTAATAGGGGAAAAAAAAGAAATTTCAAGTTCATATACCTATATTTATATACCAATATTTCACAGATAGTAAATGATTAATCCATCAAGAATCAATAAAAATTTGATTGGTACAGTTGATTATAAAGCCATCATATAGGAAATTGTAGAGCATATTCATCATTTGATTAATAGCCTGTACTCCATATACTACTGTTTGAAAAGACAAGACTCAAATCTTCAGCACTCATAAACTGGGTGTCTCAAGCCCTTCCTTAACCTTAGTGGCTTTCTCAGAAATAACTGACTTCTTTCTTCTTTTTTTCTTTATTGTACATGCATATTTTATATACACATATTCTTTATTCTTTATATACATACATATATACATTTATATACCTGTGTAGTAGTGGATCTTCACATATGTGTGTGTAAAATATTTATGTATATGTGCACAATTTTGTACACACATATATTGCATTTACATTTATGAACATGGAGCAAATATACAGCCACGTATATAGCATTCATTTGTCTATAAATACACAACTCTACAGAACACTGAATCTGCCATTCTTCTCTTAATCTTCTTCCTATAAACTCACATTTCCAGCCAACAGTGTAAAATTTAGAAATAACATTACTTACAAGGAAATTTCACACCTAGCTTGCACCTCCTTGTAGATCTTCTGTGACTGCAGGCTCTCAAACCTTCTTCCTGACATTTGAAAAGTCTCATAGCTGATATCAGGTAATAAAACTTAATGCTATGATTCTACCAATTAACGTAATATCCTTTTGAAGTCAATAATTATAATTTTCAAGGCTTTTGTTCCAATGAAACAGCTGAGACTCAAAGTATCTAACGATATAGATCTTCAACACTGTTTTTTATGCAAGGAGTACTACATAGGAAAGACAAAATCATAGTGCAATAAAAATTATTAGGCACTGATTATAGGCCTCAGAAATAAAGAAGAAAATAAATAATTTCTTCCTTCCATGTGATTACAGTCTGATGCAATGCACATGAGGAGAGATTTGTTGGGGACACAGGGTCAGGTAAAACTAATCCTTGTTTTCTATGAAGAAATGGGAGTAAACATGTTCCTAACCCAAAGGTGGTAAAACATCTTGAAGAACAGAATTTCTCTGGGCTAACAGAAAGGAGAAAGGTTTTTCTATGAGAGCACTGTGACATACCAAGTTATGGAATGTGAAATCCACTTTTCAGCTAAATAAAAATATAATAGTACATCAGTCCTGAGTCACCTGAAAGGTTTCAGCAGGAAATTGTAGAATGTACTCACCACTTGGTGAATTATCTGTACTCTGTACTCTGATATCTTGACTCCGTTTTGGATGCCTGGAACCACTGCAGGAATTTATTTGGAGCAGTGAGTGACACAATGCTATTTGTATTCCAGAAGATTTTCTCATAAATGAGTGCTGGCTCAATTCATTTATTTGAACAACATTAAGAATAACTTGAAGGGAAGAAAGAACTAGATTAAATGGTAGCCTGAGAAGGAAGAGGTGATACTCTTATTTTGAAGACAGAATTAACACTTGGTGCTTTTAAATATAAATGATGGCTATGCTGCACTAGTGGCTTCCAAAAGTATATCTCATTTTAACTCCTCAGGACATTCCTAGATTTCATTCTGGGACAAGGTAGTGAATGGTTATACGTAGCCCAGTTCACTGGATTGCTATTTTTAAATTGTAAAATTCAATATTTCATCTGAAGATATTCTTATCTAAAGTGACAACATTGCCTACCTCTCAATCTGAATACTAGAGTTAAGTAAAATTTATAAAATCAATATCTACTTCTCTCTCAAATGGAACCCAAGCTAAGACAGACGGACAGGTTTGCAGAGAGAACTGGTGTACTGTAGCACAGAGTTTTCACTTCTTCCTTGCTTCAGGCAAGAAAGAAAGGTATGAAGAACCAGGGTGGGTGTTCAATTCCTCCAAACCATGTGGTTCTGTAAAACCAACTAGAAGTGTCAATTAATTCCTTAGGCCATTCTAAAAACCTTTATTTTGAAAATGAATAATTATTGCTTTTCCAAAAGATTAATATATGATTTATATATTGCATCCTAAAGTGATATGTTAAAAATAGGTTCTAATCTCATGACCAATACAAGCAACAACAAAAATGCAATGATTTTTTTGTTTGTTTTTGTTTGTTTGGGGTTTTTTTGGTACCAGGGATCGAACTTGGGTCCTTGCACTTGCAAAGCAGGCGGCGGAACCACTGAGCTAAATCCCTGGCCCCAAAAATGCAATGGTTTTAAGAACTTGCCTCTGAGCAGTGAACCAATAGAGTGATAAACTTACTGAGGGAGATATATTTTAGGAACTGCATTGTTAGGTGATTCATTTTGCAAACTTTGTAGAATATACTCACACAAAGTAAGAGGGCTTTGATGTCGTTGTGAGGGAATATAAACTTACAGGCCACAGTCATATATGAAGTTCGCCATTGACCAAAACATTGCCACACAGAACATGACTGTCTGAAAGCAATGCACACATGAAATGGCAGCACCTAAGATTTGCCAATAAATGTTAACTTTCAGATAAGATCTAGCTAAGGAGATACCCATTGTTGTTAATGGGATACTTCCCAAACCTTGCCAATCATATGGAAAGCTATTAAACCTTAAGGCAAATAATTTTTAAATACACTATCTTTGTACCAGATTTATTACAAATCATTCTGGTTTGAAGCCTGATATAGAAGTGCTTAGTTGCTACTTAGATTGTCATTTATTTTTCCTAAATGAGTTCTGTATTAGTCTCTCTGGTGTGAGAAACTCAAAGTGTAAATAAGAATCAAAATGTATAATAGATAATGTGAAACAGGAAGAAAAGGTCTAAAGGGGAGGAGGAAGTCTGTATTAGAGTTTTAAGGTAGAAATCATAGAATAATGTTTACCCAAAATGGTAAGAAGATGACGGATGGCTGACTAGCATCCTGTGTGTCTTCAATTCATTTTAAATTCTTTCTTATTTCCTCCAGAGTTCTACATGGAGAAAGCTCATGCACATTTCCTAATATGACTTGACATCTTAGAAAATTTCACCTTTTACCAGATTGGACTCAAGGCTGTTGACGAGGGAACCAAAATAAGCATTTCTGCCACCCTGGAGGCTCTGGGAAGCATGTTGGCAGGCAGACAGTTTGCAGGTGTCAGGCAACAGCAACAACATGTGCCCTGGGTCTTCCTGTCCACACTTTGCTTTCTTGTGCACAAGTTTAGACATGAGACTTAACTCCCTGAATCTGTTTCTGCTCCTTTCAAAAGCGTGAGAATTATAATGACTTACCTCTCAGGGATGCTATAACACTAATTAATGTCTCAAAACTCTGTAAGTAAAAAAATCATGCTTTGCAGATGCTAATTACTATTATTATTCAGAGGATAGCCATGAGCTCAGATGTGTGGCAGAAGAATGTGACGGGCAGGTTTGCAATCTCCTCAAGGAAAGCTAAATGTCAACTAGTAGGAAGAACAGAGGAGGGGAAATAAAATAGTTAACAGGTACTTAAATGAAGGTGTTAAATTGCAGACCTATTGCAACCAGGTTTCTATTGAAAGTGATGGTGGAGTGCACATCCTATGACTGGAGACCACCACAAATTCAATGGTCTGTCGAAAAATTTCATGAACAACAAAATGTTAACAGCACTACTTGAATGCTAATGGAACAAACAAATTTTAAGGCATATTACTGGAATGTGTATAGTCTAAAGAAGGCTTCTTCACTCCAAATGCATCATATGAACCTACTTCACACTGTCCTTTGATCATTTTTATATACCAAGCTATTTCAAGATGTAAAAGGTAACAAATCCTAAGGGCTTGTGGAAAATGACCAAATTAGAGAATTCCTGAATCTCTTATCTGTTGCATTGTGAATAAGATACAAAATCCCAATGACACTTAGAAGGCTGACCTTTTTAAACAGCGTTGTTATTTTCCTGTGATTTCTACCACTGCAACCATCTCTTTCTGGCTTCTGCCCATATTACACTTTTTGGTTACCAGTAAGGAAACATGGTAAAGATAGAGCCTCAATTCTCTCACACAAATCTTGTATAATGTGATTTAATGAGTCATGTGAGAAGGGTTACTCTCAAATTTCTAGAGCAGGAAGACAACTTGTGCAGAAACCTTAGGGATTCCAGTCTTTTCCATTCTACGATTGTAGATTTCCCGGGCACTTACATATTGCACACTATTTACTCCTCATGCTGTGTTTCTAATAAGACTTCTACAGGATGATGTGAGTGTTTTCAAAGTGAAAAGCTGCTATAAAAGTCCAACTCAGAAATATTACAAAAGTACACTTGAGTCATGTGTGAGTGAGCAAATAGGTCAACAGGAAGTCTCCAAAACTTGCTGCTGAGGTAAGGTCTAGAGAATGCTTGGTATCTTATATATCTAAATTGTATCAGACAACCATTTATTTTTGTCACTCTCAGATTAAATAGGAATCAAATTTGTACTATGTCCGACGCATAGTCATGCTTATTTTCCAGTTCTAGATTCAAAAAGCCACAAGCAAAACAGGCATTTTTAACTCAGATTTTCTCAGTAAAGAAACTAAAGTTTAAGGAATTAACTAATATCCTAAGATAGTGTAAGATGCGTTTTGTTTCTAGTCTAATAATTTATCATCTATACCCCCTGGAGTCCCTGGATGTAATAATTATTTAAAAGTTTCATGAGACTTCAGGCAAGGTAAATGTGACACTTTCTGCTTGACTCCAGCACTCATCACAAGAGTGCACACAGGTAAACCCAAGCCCCAGCTGAAGAGAAGCAAAAATATGTAGTTCTAGGCTCAAATTGCATTAAGATGAAGTACCAAAAAGATGAGAAAATAAGTGAAACTATTCACTGTCAACAAATCACCCTGGATAGGAAAAATATAGGACTTGTTCACTCTTCAATTAATATTTATGGAGATTGTATTATATATAATCCCTAATAAGCCTGAGAATGGCATGGCAGTCAAAAGAGACTAGGTCCTTTTCTCAAGGACTTAACAAAGGACAAGGAAAACCATCATGAAACAAGTAAGTTCCCAATCATTTAGTTACAAGTTGTACTAAAGTTAATTGAAGTGTTCAGTTACCTTACTATCCAGTTCATATAAAATAAGCAGCTATTTTTTCCCAGTGAGTCATATTGCTATTAATATAAAAATATCTAATTTAAGATGATGTTCCATCCCCCTATGCCCAAATGGAACTGTGGGCAACATTTCCCCTGGATTTTTCATAGTTCTCAGGGTGTCCAATGTTGTTTTAGACTGTGCATTGAAGACAGAATTGAGGGTATAATTACTATGAGAAAAGAGTAACCCTGATGCCTGGGAAGCAGCCTGAGAGGAAGCATGAGAAAGAGCAAGGGCCTGGTCCCTGTGATGCACCCTGACTTAGTACGCCAGCTATAATGATGTCAGGTGCCAGCACCTTCCAACTCTGACTTCTGAATTTACAAGTGGGACGATATCTACAGGTCGATCTAAATGACAATATCACTTCAAAATGTCCTCTGTGACAGAGTCCCCTTACTGCTGTCTTAGCACTAACTTGAAAACTGTAGCTATACCTTAGTATTGGAGAGAGGTATGGAGCAGCTGAGACTTCTTTGTTTGGAGAATATTTCTAGAATATTCTCTTGATGGCTATAATTTCTAGAATATTCTTTTGATGATTTTTAGAGCTCTCGGGAATTAAGCTCTCCTTCCCTTCACCTACAAAACAGTGAACTCTGCACACTGCCCAAGCCATGGGATGATGGAGCAGAAAGGCAAGGTAGTGGAACATAGTAGCAGTCCCTAAGGCACTCCATACCTGACTGACCCCAGGAAAGAGTTAACACAGCCCAGCTCTGTAATGGGAGCTTTCCCAGTAGGACATGGAGGGAGCATGCTACAAAAGAGAAACTGGGAGCTGTGCTTGAGCAAGTACCACTGCTAGTCACACTTTTAATAGACCAACTTTATTCTGTAATCTGATTTCAGTGTTGTGCTCAGTGCCTTTCTTGCTTCCTTTTCTGAGTTACTTCTTCATTTCAAGTTTCTTAAAAAAAATAATTAAGGCCTTCTTCTTAAATGAACCTACAAAATTTACAACTTCCAGCTTTTAAAAGGCAGAAGTAGAGTAGATGAAAATAAAGTCCATCATACAAACCTCTGCTACCCTCTCACTCATAAGTCTGGGATTTCTATATAGACTGTTTAGCTGGTAGCATGATACTGTCCAGGATTATTGCCTTCCCTCTTTAGTCTACCAATCCCTTTCTTTTAAATCTTTAGCTGTTTCTACCAGGTTATTTGGAACCTAATCCATTAGAGAAATTTTAAATTAGTTGCCCCATGAACTCAAATTTATTAAATAAGAAAAATTAAATATTGTAGACTAGCATATGCCTTCTAAGCCATCAAGCTCCTTGTAATTGGATGGAGAATAACATATCCAAAGATACATTAAACATTGTTTTCTATGATGATTCCACATGGGATTCTAGCAGAAGAAAATGAAGCATTGAGCTTCTTCCCAGGGAGACTGACAGCAGAGAGAAAAGTTAGGCAGTGACAGTATGAGTATTGGGAAATATGAAGTCCCTGTGTCTCAACTCTGTTTCGATAGAAATCAGTTCACACAGGGAACTACCAAGATTAAGATTAACCTGTTCATCCCTTCTGGGACTCTTCCAAATCTTCAGTAGTGTTTCTAAATGTGTGATTTATTTTTGTTGTGAAAACTGACAGAGTGGATGTGAGACAGCAGGCAGGAGAGTGGAACCAGAAGGACCATGAAGGTGTAAACAGGAATTTTCAAGAAGTGTGGGGAGGAGTTTGAATTGTATGGAACATAGATATAGAGTCAGGCCAAGTTCAGTCAGATTTTTCTTGGTCAAGGACTTTGGTTAAAATTAGAGCAATGGGGAAAAGATGCAGAACAAGAGAATATGTTAAAGTTGAACCACACTAATGAAAATTAGAAATTACTTTCTCTGGTTTGTACGAAAAGATGTACCTCTGCATTTTTCTGGGAACTGAATGAGAAAAAAAAAGGAAGACTCCTTAAATGTTGAGAACAGAACATAAAAGATAGAAACAAAAATATTGCTAGCTGGGGATTTAGCTCAGTGGTTCGGCCGCCTGCCTCACAAATGCAAGGTCCTGAGTTTGATCCCAGGTACCAAACAAAAGAAAACAAATTTCTTTTCCCATTACTGATCTCTACTTACAAACAGACTGAGTTGTAAATGAGATTTTTTTCCATAAAAATGCTGAATATATATATACGTTTAAATTTTTCATATTAATGTGGATAACTAGTTTCACCAAATTTGCCAACACTTTCTGAAGACTTAATTTCTTTCTGTGTAGTTTTAAAAGAACAAAGTTACACATTTAGTAATATAGAACAAAGAAATGAAGACAAAAAAGCAGTTACCGGACATATGAAGGTAAGAGGTAAAAGTCTAAAATAGGAAATAGGATAAAAACAAACAAGAATAAAAAGGATATGTACAAAAGAGTAATGAGCAACTATGAAGCAGAGAAAATTGTGTGGTAGTAAATTTAGGGGCTCAAATATCTTGTTTCCAGATTCCTTTGAAGTTAGGTTTGGGCCATATGGCTAGTCTTGGGCAATGGAACAATGAACAGAAATAATTTGTTATTTGCAAGACTAGGAAGTTAAAGGCTGGGATGCTTCTCCATCCTTTGACCAACCACATGCTCCTAGATCAGTGCTGCTGTAGAGCAGAAATGTGATATAAGTCACATGCAGTATTTAAAATTTTCTTGCTGTCCTATTTAAATAGGTAAAATTAATTCAGTAATATATTTTGTTAATCTATCCAAGATGTCCTTTCAACATATCATAATATAAAAATAATTATGGAGATATTTTTCATTGTTGTTTGTCTTATTAGGCATGCTAAATCCAGCATATATTTGAGACATACAGCACATTTGAATGTAGATTAGACACATTTCAGGTTCCTAGTAGCCATGCATGGTTAGAGGCTACTCTATTGAGTAGCAAAGTTCTAGCTGCTCTTGTGACAGGAAGAAAGAGGGCTGCCTTACCTACACTGGACTGCCCGAGTAAGAGGCAATCTTTTGTTGCATTAAGCAAGCCACCAAGATTTTAGAGTTTATTTGTTACTGCAGCATAACATTACCCTGACTCTTATAGCAGTAATTATAAATTCAGGATTGGCTAAAATACTTTTCCCACTTCCCCTTATTTTTGAAGAAATTTGGTAGAGCTAAACAAAAATATATTTTTCTTGACTGGGAAATGAGCGTTTGTCACTAGTCGGAACAAACACTAAACAATAGAAGTTGATGCCTCACTGTCATTGAATCATGTAGAACAAACAGTTAATTTCTAACCATTCCATCAGATAGGTGCACAAAACTGATTCTATCACAAATCAAACCATTTAGGGGCCTTCTTTCCTGATTGATTTTTGATATTCCTTTTGAGAGGATATAATTCAACATAATATTAAGCTTGTTATTTAGCACATCTTTCCAGTCTTTCTTCTTTTTCATTTATTTAATCTTCTCTTTCCTCCTAATCTTTTAATTTTCTGAGAGTTACAAATACCTAATTCCCATGGAGGGCATGAAGGAGTCTGACACACTGAAGTGACAGAGATAGGAACTGGGGGAGGCTGTAGGGGAGCTGAGAGGGGGAGTGTAATCCACATTCTCTCAGTCCTACCTGCTTGTGAAACAGGTTCCCCAGGTGACTGTCACCTGATGGGGTCTGAGGTGGTCTGCTGAAGCGGAGATGGGGAGCTCTACTTACCCCACCCACAGTGTAGGTGTTAGGTTTCCTAACTTCAGTCACAGAAAATGAATTTTCAAGGTGTGTCAGTGAGGGGCACAAAGAGATTTATTAGGCAGAATTTTAAAAGTACACACTCAGAGAATAAAGTGTGGGTTCTCCCTAGAGGTTCCTTATTTCTGCAGAAGGGTATATTTACTGTCTTGGAGGTGTCTTCAAGATGGGTGACCTAGGAAGTGGATTCCTACCCTGTCTAGGTACCCACTTTGCAGGCTATGTTAGAGTGTAAACCATTCAACTGAGCTATGCTGCCCACTAATATTGCCACTTCCTTGAAGATGGAGGTCTTTGGGAGGAAGGGCAATTTACAGGTGAAAATTATGGTCCCATAGCCTGATTTCCAGATGTATTATGTTTTTAATTCCCTTAGGATTTTTTTTTTGGTACCAGAAATCAAACTCAGGACCTTGCGCCTACAAGTCAGGCGGCAGAACCACTGAGCTAAATCCCCAACTCCCTTAGAATTTTTTTTGCGGGGGAGTGCATTTCCTGGGAGGGAAAAATGCTTGAGTAGCTTTTGTGTCCTTAAGTTGCAGTTTTTCTTGAAAGTACAATTTTTAAATTATGATTTTCCTTGTCTCCTTTTTACCTATATTTATTTTTTTCTATCCTACCTTATGAACAGCTCTTAACAGGTGTTGTAGTTGAAGACCTACAAGATGCTTAGCTACCAATTGTGGCCCATCAGATGATCTTCGAATGTGAATGCTAGTTAACACCACGACCTGACCATCTGCTGAAAGAATATGCTTATATTTACTGAGAAATTTCTGGAAGGAGATTGGTGTTCTGGGTCATAATTCAAATTAATTTCTCTGGCCTGCCCTTGCCTTACATGAGAAATTTAAAAATGACTGCCACTCCCAAATGGAATATGAGCTGTCTCACTCAGGAGTGCTGTTCTAACCATCTTTCTCCCAGGTCTCCAAATTCTACTGCTCCTAAAACTCCAGTCAGAGAGTAGTCATATGTTCCCTTAATTAAAGACTCACCCAAAAACCTAATGGGCAGGTCCTTAAGGACACCCAGTTGCATGGGAAGATGAGTCAAGTGTCAAACCCTGCCATAATGAGTAGGGTGTATTGGAAAGCTACAACATATCTCTCCTGCACCTGTCTCCAAATCTGTCTGACTCTTCTCTCTCTCTTCCCCATACCTTTTGCTCCACCTCAGCAGCAGAAAGAAAAACCAGTTCTTCTAGTTCTTATATTCTCTTCCCCAAAGGCTTTAATCTGATACTTTGCCAAGTCTCCACTGAAATGGCAATCTCCTGTTTTTTCTCCCTCCTCAAATTCTGTGTGTGTGTGTGTGTATGTGTGTGTTCTGCAATTTTGTGTACTCGTGTGCAGATAAGTGCTAGGAGTTGAAAAAGTAAGGACTGAGAAATGAAAAAGAATTCATTGTTCCTTCCTTCAGTGTACTGCCAGTGGTAAACACTTCAGGCCTTAGCCTCCTCCGTGTAATTTCTACAGCCTCTCTGCAGATAAAGGAGCCTCCACTGATACCCAAGATAGGTGCACAATAGGGTTCCTGATGAAAGCTTTCTGCTTGGCTTTGTAAATAGATTGGACAACAGCTCCCAGGAAATTGTATCTGAGGTTTCAAGGCTAGATCTGGCTGTCAAGCATGCTGAATCATAGGCATTGAGTCAGAGAGTGTTAAGCTGTAAGGGAATTTTTCTAAGATTAGCAAATAGCTTTGCTTTGGGTTGAAGATAGCAGTTTCCTAGCAAATGACCCTGAAAGATGGAAAACGCTGCCATTGTAAGGAGGTGTACTGCTTGGTTTTTATTCAAGTTTCCATTGTTATTGCCTGGAGGGTCAACCACCACTCTGAGCTCAATTATCTGGGAACTAGAAGCTTTAACTCAAATGGTTTCCACTAAAAAATAAAAAGCCAAAATAACCCTATAATGATGAAAGAAAGTCGAAGATGTAACATAAGTAATATAATGAAGCTTCTGTAGACTCAAAATAAATGCATAACTAAATGCCCAAAAACTTAAGTTGGAGTCCTCAATATCACAAATGTAAACATCATTAGAGCCATATTTTAAACTGAGATGTTCACAAATAACCAAGAGTCAACTGACTTGTAGAAATGGTGGCCTATTAATAACAAATTGAAACATAGGTTTCTAAATTAATTGGAACCATAAAATTAAAAAGATTGGAGAGAAAAAGTTGATTTGGTAAAATACCACAGGCAGAGAAAATACATGCAAAGACTTGGGCACATGACAAAGCATAAAGTTTTAAGGGAATTTTGAGCAATAGGGCTACTGAGTCACCAGAGTAGTTCTGGTTTATTCATGTTTTTTATTCTGTTTGGGTGGGCATGTCTCATTTGAGCTTCTATTACTTGATTGCCACTAAGAAATAATCAACTTTACCTAATGGTTGTTGTAAACATTCTCAATTATAGAATTCTGTGCAAAAGCCATTATTATATTTGATAATAATAAAGTCTATTTATCTATAATGTCCCTTGTTATAAAACATAAAAATGACTAAGATGATAAGATTGCATATGGATTGATATTTTTTACTTTTATTATTAAATTTGTATTATTTTAACAGTAATTTCTAGAGTACATATAGAGATATATACAGTTTAAAATTTTTTTAAATGCAAACATGCAGAACACCATCAGTACCTATGGCTAATTTCCTTACAGAAAATGTTTGTTCCTTTTCTTCAAACATAAACACAATGATGAACTTTATATTACCAATTCCCTTATTCCTCTTTATAATAAAATCTTATGGGTATACTTTTAAAGTTATATGTTGTTTAATTTTGAGTATTTGAAATGCTTACTGCATTTATTCTTTGATGACTTTCATTCAGCATCACTTCAAGAGCATCATCCATGCTGATGTGTACAGAGGAGTCAGTAAAATGTCCAGAATCTCTGCTGTTATTCCCAGGGATACTTGGAATGCCCTTGCACATGTTCTGGTGTAATGTGTGCAAATGTATCTTGGGGCTCTGCCCCAAGGAGTGCAAGTGCTGGCTCATAGATCCTATACATTTTCAAATGTTAGGAATGCTAATTTTCTTCTAAAAAGGTTACCATCAACAGTGCCTAAGACTCCATACTGTTTTCTTCTTTTCTTGCACTTGGTATGCTGCATTTCAATTTTGCAAGTCATTCTGCGCACATCCCTCCTTTCTATCTGCTTCCTTCCTCCCCTACATCTCCTTCCTCCTTTGTGTACTTTATCCTCTGTACTCCACCAGTGAAACAGAAACCAGAAATACCTAAATCTAAATTTCCTAATATAGAGGACAGAGGCAGAGGGGTTAGTAGAGCTTGAGATACTTTATGTGCTTTTTAACACAATTGTTACTTCAAGCTCCATGCTTGGCAACCCTCACAGGATCATTTGCAGATTGCTTTAGCATCGCTAATTGCAGAGGAACATAAAAGGTGACCTCCTGAAGCAGTCGGTGATCAGTGTCAAATACTTTAGAGGTGGAACTGCTCTTTTGAGAATCTGCCCCAACCGTGATCTGAAAGGTACACAAATAGATAAAATCTTTTACTAACTGCAACCGCTGACTCTGCTATTTCCATGGCAACCCATCCTGGGCAAGGTAATCCAAAGACTCCTTATTTAAGAAATATCAAATTGCCCCAGGGAGTCACTAGTCATATCAGGCCACCATACCCACAATAGCAAAGATTATCCTTTGCCCGCCAGAAGGGGATTAATCCTTCCCTGGATTTCATGACTTTCTGACACCTCTTGAGAGGAAAAAATTCTATACTAAAGCTTTTTCTTCATTTCTGTTTCTTGAGTTCATAAAATATTCACAGTACAAACCAGGAGTCATAGAGCATATCCATTCTTCCTCATGTGGCTCTATTTATATGAGTTATCTAGAAATATTAAATAGATTCAGAGGGTTTATGTTTTAATCACTCTCACATATTGCTTGATATTAATACTTTAGTCTTGGGTTCCTTCTCTTTAAAATGACAGGATTGAAGTGGATTACCCAAAAGATCTTCAAATTATCAACTGAAAAATATGATCCATGTCCTATTTGTCAACTAGACATCCATTAAATTGATTTCGCACACAGAAGGTGATTAACAGTAACGACAAACGAAGTTCAAATCCTAAGAACCTAGTCAGTACTGCGCCATTATTTTTATTTTGGGGGTTCTTTTTATTTTCTCTTTTTCTTTTTCTGCCTTCTATAAAATTTTTATTTTGAAACTATCAAAACCGCACTGTTGGGCCTGAGAAGAATTAGGTTTTTTAATTCTCCATTTAAAACTGATTCTTTTTCCAGCGCTAACTGTTGCATATTCATGATCTCCTCGGCAAATGTTAGAAAGTGGAAGCAATCCTCTCACTCTATATTGCAGGACATGACATTAAATCTGAACTTTTCTGCCCATATGTTCTTCATCACAGCGCGGACTTGTGCTCCTGGCCTCATTACGTGAGATGCTGTTGTCTGGCGAAAAAGACCCAGATTTCCATTCCTTATCTTTGCTTCGGGGCTCTTTGACTTTGGGGAACTTCCAAATCCTCTCTGACCTCAGTCCCCCCATTTAAAATAGAAATAAAAATGCTACTCTCCTCATAGAATTATGAAGATAAATAAGCTAATAATTTTAAAGCATTTAACAGTTCTTGGCAGGTTACAAGCATTCAATAAATATTAACTATTCTTACTTTATCGTTTCAGAAGCATTCCTTGGTGTACCATTCAGTGCTCCAAAATGCTCATTTATTTGATAATAGTCTAATTGTCCAAATGTTTATTCGGTTCCAAAGTAGGCAGTTCATTGCTCGGTTAAATATCTAATGCACTTGAGTATATTTTATCCGCTTTAATAATATGTTGTTCTATATAAAGCATTATTATCATGTTAGAGACTATTAGAAGTTAGCGCATATATTAAATACAAGAAACATTTCTTTGAAAATATTGGAAACTCTGGCTAACATATGTTACTTATTACTTTTAAAAGCACTAAAAAGATTTATTGTATTTTCTTTAGAAACATGTATTTAGTCAATTTCTCTGTATACCTTACTTCAATTCAAACACCTAAATAATTCCATTTTTCTGTTTTCAAGTGAATTCTATTTCACAAGACATTCTGGTGTTTTCCCCCTTCCTTCTATTCCTTTTTGTATCTTTGTGGTTTCCCTCTTTCTAAATTCCCCAATTGCTAAATCTAATTAAAAGTGTTCAAAAGTCACTTCTGTAATCTAAATCTTAACTAAAAGTTTTAGGAATCTAGAGGAGAACATTCTTCCATAAACCATTGACCACAATAACATCTGTATACTTCTTTAATAACTTATATTTACCCATTTGGTTTCTGAACCTTACTTTTTCATCGATTAAAAGCAGTATCTTATTTGGCAAAAAATTTTCTGTGTAAAATTAAGAATAAGCTCTTTGCAAATTTGATCATCACTGTCATCAATTTTCTTCTACAAAGATAATGAATTTCTTTTAAGCAAATCCCAGCTGTATCTTTCCATCTCCACTAAGGGTACAATAAGGCCAACTGCAGCAGGAATGCAGTAAGATATTTGGAAGCGTTCTACATTGTTATGGCTGGCAAACTTTAAAATGCTTTACTCAGGCAGAAAGTTCTCACTCTGAAGTTTTTAGGAACAAGATGAATAACTAGTCTGGGAATAATGCCATCCTGAAATCTGCAGGACAGACCAGAATTACCAGATCATGTAATGTAGTTTCATCTTATGCTTATCAGACATTCAATGTCATCATTGAAGGCATGCCTCCTATGAATTACTGAAGTCATCAAGATGCATCCTACTTGCCTTGTTCAACAATGTAGACTTACTCATAATGTTTCCTGAATTCTCACCTAGGCATCTCCCAAAAGCTGTGAAACATCCACTGTGAGGAAAATTAATTGAAGTAACATCACTCTAAGTAGCATGGTCGAGTACTACACTCTAATACTTAATACTCTAATATTTACATACTAATACTCACATGACTATAGTTAATGCTCACAGAACAGTTCCTTAAAGAAGATATCCCTTGCCTTCTTTTGTGACAGAGGGTTACAAGTATCTTGTTCAAGTCAAAACAGCTGGTTACAAATCTACTGCTTTTTCCAACAAACTTGTTTTTCGATATTGTTCATTAACCCCTAAAAATTAACCACAAAAATATTAAATTGGAATTTCACAGGGATTGTCATAAAACAGGTGGGAGAAATTGTTTTAAAGTTGGAAAGTGGGAGAGATTTGTCTGGCGGTTCTCAAATGGTGGCAATTTGCCTTAAGAGTGTTTTGATCATGTTTGAGTTCAAGATTTCATATTCATTGAAGTTATGGCATTGTCCTGAGGTAGTTTGATTGCATGATAATCTGAATCTTTTAGGAAAACAGCAGCTAATCTTACTTTAGTAAACTCTTCCCCTAGTCATTTTATGCATGACCAAAATAGATAATCCCTTAAGTCTTGTTATTCTTTTACTCCACAGTATGTTAGCGAAAGGAAGAGTGATCTTAGACATAATGATTACTATGAAGTTTTCTCTCTTTATCTTTGTCAATACTTGCAAAGTAGTATAAGTACTTTAAATTAATGTTATAAAAGTAAATGAGTGGAGCAATATTTTATGAATGGCTTAGTCATATGTGCGTACTTTCCTCGTGAATCAAAAACTTGATTATTCTGGGATAAAACTCTTCATCATTATGTGTCAGTATATCCTTGGCAAATTCATTAATATAACAATTTAACATTTTTAAAGTACATATTTTTGCTTAGAATTCAAATTAAAAATTGAAAATAGGGCCAGGGATTTAGCTCAGTGGTTTCGCCGCCTGCTGCGCAAGCGCAAGGACCCGAGTTCGATCCCCAGTACTAAAAAAAAAAAAAAAAGAAAAGAAAAGAAAAATTGAAAATAGTTCAAAATTATAAGTGAATATTTATTAAATGATCCATTATTTATTTATTAAATATCACTATTATATGGTACAGTGGACGATAAATACCCTGCCAAGTGTCTACCAGCTGATAAGGTTTCCTGCAAAGTTATTTTGTAAATTTAAAGAACATGATTTTATTGTATGCTTCCTTTTATTGTGTTAACTTTTTTTTCGGTACCAGGGAATAAACTCAGGACCTTACGCTTGCCAGGCAGGAATGGCACCACTGAGCTAAATCCCTGGCCCTACTGTAAATTTTATAACTTAACTTTTTTTTTTTTTGGTACCAGGGATCAAACTCTGGTCCTTGTGGTTGCAAGGCAGGCAGTAGAACCACTGAGCTAAATCCCTGGCCTGTAACTTAACTTTTATATTGATATCTTATCATAATTATACATTACTAGTTTTTAGAAGATGGTTAATCTCATTACTGCTATAGTTTAAATCTGGAATGTTCCTCACAGGTCCATGTGTTAAAGTCTTATTCCCTACAGTGACACTGTTGGGGGGTGGGAGAATCTCCAAGGCATGGGGCTTAGTGAGAAGTTGTTTGGTCTTTAAGAGTGTTTCCTTGAAGGGGTTAGTAGGCCCTTGATCCCTTTCTCCTTCTATTTTTCCCACATCCAAGCAATGAGGTAGAACAATTTTGCTTCACTTGTTCCCCAGCATGATGTGCTGTCTCATGGGCACCAAAGCAATGGGAATCAAAGGACTATGGACTGAGTGTGAGCCAAAATAAACCTTTGCTTTTCATTAATTAATTATCTCAGCCACTCATTACAGTAACGGAAAGCTATAAGTTAAAATATATATCAAGTTATGTTACAATAAAGTTGAGATATCTTTATAATATCTTTCACCCTTTGATCTGGATATTTTTTGCTATTCTTTTGCAGAATCTGGACATTAATGGTTTTTCTATATTAAAGAAGATTTGTTAATCTTTCTACAATATGAGGATTAATGGAAATCCATTGTCTATTTAGTTAGGTTTTTCAATGAAAATGACATCAACAAATAATTCTGATTATAATTATGCATGTGCATTTTTCTCTATTATATGCTATTTAAGTGCAAGGAATTCATTTCAGCTGCTTTCTTCATTTATTCTTTCAAGAACTACTTACTGCAAATTGATCATGAGCTAAGTATTGTGCTATCCCTTAGTCATATTAGAATTCATGTATTTATCTCTATTTTTACCACTCTCATGAGGTATCATGGACTCTTACAGCAGCTTGCTAGCTATGCTTTCTTTTTAAATTTTTATCCCTCTATATCCCATTTTCCACAAGGCTAAGTTGTTTTATTTTTTTGTTTGTTTGGTTTTGGTTTTTGGTTTTGGGATGGTTTTTTTCTGAGTTGTTTTATTAATTACAAAAACACTCCAGTTGTTCTGATGACACCCAGTGGTTCTTATGTTGTTTAAAAGAAAATCCAACGTTCTGTTTTATAAAGTATGCACATGCATCATCTTCTTCCGGAACTTCATAGAATGTCTTTCCTCTTGCCCACTACCCTCAAGACCTCAGACCTTTCACAAATTCCCTCTTCTTTATCATTTAATTGTTGGTTGCTTAAATACCACTCCTTCTGATCATCCATCTTAAGTAGATATCAAGTTACTCTATGCTGCTCCACTCTGCTCTTCGTTCTGCATATCCCACCATCAGTATCTGCTACCTTGATTCTCATCTAAGAACGTGAAATCTAAAAAATATATTGTTTGTATGTGAGAATGAGGTATTTTTCAGTTTCATTCAGTACTGTATGATTAGTGACCAGAATGCAGGAGACACTGAATAAACAGTTGTTGAGTGAGCAGGATAAACTACAAACCACAATATGAACAACAGTGGTAAGTCACATTTTCTGTCTGCCAGAAGGTTTTCAGTCAAATAGGAGAGAAAGAAAGTTACAGAAAATAACATATAGCTTCATGGTAGAAGAATACACAGAATGTCAGACACACAAAAAAGTGTACATTCCATTCATAGAAAGAGGGATGATATGGAAGAGAAAACTTGAAGATTTAATCAATAATATGAACTGGAAGAAAGAATTTACGATGAATATTGGTTTTCTAATTGGAGATATAGACTAGCATGTTATAGAGACAACATGAAGAGACTGGGCCTCAAGAAAAGTTGAATTTATTTAGAGCAAATCGAATATGCCTGTAACTCAAGATGAGGTTTCTATTAGACAGTCGGATAAATATATTCAGAGTTCAGACATATATGCATACAAATCAGTATATTTATGTAGTATACAGTGTATCCAACCACTCATTTTTGCATCTATTATCTCTCAAAACTTAAAACAACTTTTAAATATGTAAGGTTAATATCATTTCCAACGGTATTTAAGTAAGTCATTCAAAAGGCAGAGAAACAATAAGAGAAATGGAACACGAATTACCTAATTCTTTTCCAGGATTATCTTCATTATCTTTACCGTAAACTTCAAATACCAGGAGTAAAATACACTGCTCAGAAAGAAAAATAATGGTTTTGATGGCAATGGTGAAGAAGAGAAAGAAATATGTTTTCCTATTTGTTCTTAACTTTCTTATATTTCACACTGAAAGTAGAAAACTGGGTTAATTTATGATGATCATTAGTAGGAAATATGCTAATGAGATGTTGCTTTGCTCATATATACACACAGTGTGGGGGGGTAAATGTAAAGAAGTAATGAGAGGACTGATAAACTTATTTGAATGATTAAAGAATTTAATAATACTAAAGGAAGATGTATAACATAGCTTTTACTTATTTCTATTCTCTTTTGTCAGAGAAATCTCAATGAAATAAATACACATAAGAATTTTACCAGCAATATCACCAACCCTAAAAACTTGGTTGGATTGAACCTACAAAATTACCTCAAAGATATTTACAAAATGATTATTGAATCTTTTTATAGGTGACAGAAAATGACACTGGATGAAGAATTTTACATTGTTTTCTTTAAGGTAGAAAGTGTACTTGATGTACATCCAAAGAGGTGTCTAATTGGCTATTGGAGGGCATGGTCAATAAGAATGATAAATATTTATAATGTTGAACAGTAATGGAGTGGAAAATTACATTCATAGCACTGAGCCTTTGACCATAGTACCAAGATTCTCTACCTTAAAGAGTATTTTAGGGGCCAGGGATTTAGCCACCTGCTGCGCAAGCACAAGGATCTGAGTTCTATCCCCGGTACCAAAAAAAAAACCAGTATTTTAGATGTTATGCCTATGTAGAAAACAGTTCTGGAAAATATTTTGTGTAAATTTGGATCACACAATATATTTTGTGTATTTCTTTTCATACTTTTATTTCAACAGGTGTTATTTTGTTATAAAGTAATATAACATGTGGAACATAGAAAGTATAAATAATTTTTAAAAAATCTACTTATTGCTTTTTTGTGTGTATTATCTCTTCTCAATTATATCATGAATATTTTCCAGCTTCTACAAATTCAATTTAACACAAACATTAAGATCCTGAACTTTGAAGTCAGAAATTTTGTAATTTAAATTCTCCTACTCATCGCTTGTGTCATTTTGCTTAAATTATTCAATTTCTCAAATATTTAACTGTTTTATAACTATAATGGGGGCATGCTGTAGGTGTGGCTCAGCACTAGAGTGCACGTTTATTTATTTACATATATATGTATGTATTATTTATATAGACATATATATAATGGAAACAATACAAATATCATGGCACGGATGTACAAATGAAGTGGGATTGTGCATAAAGTACTTAGCACAAGACCTGGTGTATGCCAGCTGGGCATTAAATGATGTATTTTAATGACACATTATCTCATTAGAAAGCTCTACTCTCTTTCATTTCACCAATCCACATATATGGTGCTTTGAGGTTTCTTCCAAATTTTTTCATTATCAAGGCTATAAAGTACATTTCTATCATAAAATGTTAATCATTTTATTTCTTTCTTATATAGTCCCAGGAGAAAGCAGAATTGCTAGTGGGCAGATTTTAGGGCTTTTAGTCATTTTATGCATTTACTCAGGAAAGACAAATAGGATAGCATAAAGGTGCCTCAGTGGCAGAAAGATGTATGATTCATGAAACTAACTTTACACTAGGGAAAAAATAAGAATTGCAAAGTCACACCTTTAAGGAATGCAACTTCAAATGAAATGAGCAAGGTAGATTGTGTCTAGATGACTGGGTGAGAAAGGCAAGGTATAATAGGTTGAGGGGTAAGCATTTCAGAACATTCCAAATTAGGGATAAAAGCCTGAAATAATTTACCCTGGCTCCAGCTCTTTTAAAACAACACCTACAGGCATGAACCAATGAAGCACTGACAGACATTATTCAATTAAAAGCGCAGAAATACAAATATAAAAGATGCTAATATCAAATGGAAGCCTGTTAAATCTACACATACAATGTAATGTTTCACATTTAGGTGCAATGACAAAATAAATAATAACACAAGCTATAGCATATATTTTAGAGGACTAAGACTTCAAAATCAATTCATTTTGAAGAAAAATATTTATAAATTCAGTACAAAAACTAAGTCTGTCATCATGTCAGCTGCGTTTGACTTACAAGAGAAAAGATGGAGGCTTGGAGAAGGGTTGCTGGCAGTCAGTAGCCAGAAAAAGTTGAGGGTCTGGGTTGTGTCCTCTTGAATGATATACACTCTTCTATGTTATGATGTATCTGTAACACAAGAAAAACTAAAAACAAAGGTGAACTAATGAAAATTTCTCTATTGTGGAAGATTTAATTCTGTATCGTGACTCAGATATTGTACTTTGTGTTTTTTCTTCAGGTAAAAGGTACTGAAATATTTGAGAGAGTTCTCAGTCAAGCTAGTTTCTAAAGGAACAAAAAGGGTCAGGAAAAACATACACAATTTAAGGTTTATTAAGCTAATAATTGGGTGTGTGTAAAATACTCTCTTGGGTGTGCTGGGTGTGTGTAAAATACTCGCTTGGTTTGTCTATAAGATACCCTACAATGGAGTTAGGGAACAACTGTAAGTGGGTATGGGCTAAACTGACTCAAAAAAAGAAGCCATAAATTTTCTCATGGGGCTAGGAGACCTTATTTAAAGTCTCTTAACTATTTGCTGCATATCACATTATTTGAATTAATCCTCTCAACCACTCTAAGAGAAGGATAGTGTATTGCTACCTCAGTTAAGAGACATTATATACTTACCCAACATGACCTGCAGGGGAAGGCCTGTAATTCAAATTTAGGAATTCTAAATGATTCCAAAGCCTGTTAGCTAACTTTTTGTAGCTCAACTTCAGAATAAAGAAGGCTCATAAAACCTAGGTGCATAAACCTGGTGTCTAAATTTCATATTTGTATCTGAGGACAAAATAGGTACTATAAATTTTTACAGAAGTGCATCTGTATCCCTTCCATTTCCTCAATTTCCAGTTTGATGGATATTACAAAGAGAAAATAACTCAGCAAAAGAAATAGTACAAATGACTTATCTATCTGTAGCTCAAATTAATTCAAACCCTGATATGTAAATAAAATGAGTATCATTGAAGGACTGGAACATCAAATATGCATGATACTGTGGAGAGTTAGCCTGGGAGATATAAAAAACAAGGATAAAGCCTAGGTGAAGACACTTGATAGATTAATGACAAGAACAAAAACATGTGAAATGTGATGGGTGGGAGTGAAAAGGATACAGAATAATGTTAAGATTGTGTGGTTGTCAGGGAAACTCAAAACTATACTGTGGATGGCCTACCTAAGAGAAATATTTCTAAGGGAGAAAAGAGTTTTGAGAAAGATATAGGGGCAATTATATTCTAAAGCAGCATACAGGGAGAAAAAGCTACACTAGAACATTTAGCTTTTGAATGCCTGGCAACAAAGAAACGATGGGAGAAATAGTAATAGATTTAGAAATGCCAAGGTTGAAAAACTGTGTAAAGAAAGGAATACCATAGCAAAGTAAAGGTATTTTCACTACAAGACACAGAGGAATATTTATGTAGTAAAAAAATAAATAAGTACTGTTAATATCGCTGTGGATCAGCTCCCATAATGCAACTTTTATGCTGGTGTCCTCATAATAAAATTATTTTAAGTCCTGATTGATCTACTGTTTGATTTGTAAGCCCAGACTTTCAGAATCTATTTCTATCTATTATTTAACACATCTGTGCACAGTTTAGGTGTTAGCCACCAGGTGACCATTGAGGCTGCTTTTACAAAACAAGACTTAATCACTTGGACTCCTGACACTCCAGGTAAAGAGAAGGTGGGAACAAAGCACACAGTACAAAAAAGCGTATTTTTCTATAAAACTTAACTGTAAATTTACTTTATCTTTGCATATTGCAGATCACTGAAAACCTTGTATATATTAATTGCTTTTGAATTCCACTAAGTAAAGCATTAATACTAACTATACCCATCATTATTTGAGGTGTGGGTACTGTTAGAACAAAATGTAAATAAAAACTGCGAAAAATAATCAGTGTTTTTTTAAAATATGACTTATTTGACATTGTTTACATTTTGCCATGTTGATGGTGCATACATTAATCATTCATCTTACTTGTTCTTCAAATTTTTAGCTTCTATTTATTTATTTGTTGGGGGGGGTACCGGGGATTGAACTCAGGACCTTGCACTTGTGAGGCAGGAGGCAGCACCACTGAGCTAAATCCCCGACCCCTCAGCTTCTACACAGCTCAATAATTCCTTAAGAGAAATGTTGAAACTTTCCTTGGTATAATTTAACTGAGAGTATTTTTATGATATCGCCTTCTACAGAAAACTAACACCTCACTCATTTGTGTCAATAAAAGAATTGCCTTTTGTTCAATTTGACTGGTTTTTTGTTTTTTGTTTTTGGGATTTTTTGGGTACTGGGGATCAAACTCAGGACCTTGTACTTGCGAGGCAGGCGGCAGCACCACTGAGCTAAATCCCCAGCCCTTGACTGTATTTTTTGGAAAATGTTAAAAGAATTTGTATGAGTTCATGTACAAGGGACAGGGTGCTTCAGTAGAGCATCCTGTACTTCTCAAGAAGAATAATAAGAACCTAAATTTTAAAGGGATAAATGAAAATTCAATTGATCCAAAAAGACATTTAAATTAAGGTATCAGTACATTTAAAAGAAAAAACCCCCCATATATTGAGAATGATATCCAGTTCGCACTTTGACCACTATAAACTTTACACTTGGTCCCCCAAATTCTATTGTTCCTTACATCGACACCCTGAAAATAGAATTACAGCACACATTTCCATCTTTAAGAACTAACATAGCATTCATTGTTGAACTTGGCACCCAAATGCTTTATGAAAAGTTCAAGCCCTTTTGTTTTTAAGTTCTTCACAAGCAGAAACCATTCTTTACAAAAATACTCACATAATATTATTATGATGATGCCCTCTTTATCTTCCAATGTTGTGTTAAAATTGCTAATACAGTGTTCACTTTATTTCTTAATATAACGGAATTAAATACTTCAACCAAGATAAACCTTAGTAAGTGCTTTTATCAGATCAACTTATTAATAAACTGCTGTTACATATATTTCTCTGCTTTAGGGATTTATTTTTATATTCCTCCTTACTTGTGGCAATAACTGCCTTCTCCTTAAGATATATGTTTCAATGAAGCTGACCACTGGAAGTAATAATCCACCTATGTCTTAGCTCAATTTATAGCAAGGTCACTACAAAGTATAAGTCATTTGAAGAGCAAAATTGAAGATAGGTAATAGGGAATAGAAAGATAGATCTTTTGCAAATGGGAAGGGACCCAAGAGATGAAGGGAGGAGGGAGAAAGGGAAGGAGGAGGGGAAGCGAAAAGAATGAAGATGTGGTATGTACATGTACCACCTCCCTACAAGGGATGTCAGCATTATATACTGCAAACAGGTGCTAATTAAAAGAAGAAAGTTTAAAAGTAATATAAAATCACTTTTTAAAAGTGACATAAGCCTTATAAATTTTAATGTATCAGACTCAAGAGCTCAGATATTGATGAGCTTTTAATTTGATCTAAATAGTAAAAATTATTCCATGTTAAAATATAAGTATGTACTAGTATCTTTAAAATAAACCTAATTCTTTGTATTTTTAAGGTTGAAAGTATTCATAATTCTCAAATTATGTGAAAAGACCTAATGAAAGCAAACAATATGTAACTATATTGATCATAATAAAGGTAGTATGGCTTACTGCTTTAATTTGATATGATCTATATTAAATATGCAATATATTTGAAATAGCATAGTTACTAAATTGTTTTTCCTATCTTTCCTTAGTAATTTCACAATGAAATGGCAATAGGTTGGCAGGGTAAAGGCTTGCGATGAGGAGGCTTCTGGTACCCCCTTTTTATGTAACACTAGATTTATCTTCTTATTTCTCAGTCATATCACTTGAAAAACAAAGACTTATTCAGAATACCACAGAAATCACTGCAAAATTATTTGGCCTATAGAGAGTAGAATGCCTTATCACATGACCTTGTCAAGTATTATGATTTTTGAAAAAAGACACTCAAACAGGAAATGTTTTTCTGAATTATATTGACTATTTTGAGTATGAGATCATCCTTTAAACATGCCTTGGGATTTTGGAGTGAGGAGTGTGTGTGTGGGGGGGTTAGGTAAATTTGCAAGGATAAGAGGCTGAGAAGTTAGGAAGACTATAAATGATCTACAATGTGTTAAAAAATTGGATTCGTGTACGTCATTTGTTTTACTTCCAAATGTTACCAATATTGCTTTTTTGCAAGAAAAATGAGTAGGCAGCTGCTGCAATCAGTTCAGCTGCTTTAATTTTTCTCTGCAGAATTGGAGGTGGGTTGAAACTTCAGGAACATTGTCCAGACTGTGAGCATGCTCAGTTGCAGTCATCATAACTCAAGGCCAGATAAATGTAGCACAAAAGTACTGTTGTTTGTTGATGGAAAAATACAAAACCTCTGAAATACTCCCATTGGCCTGGGGCAAACTGGCCTGTATGTCAGGAACAGTTCAGCCCTGTGCCTTTCTGATCATTATTGTACTCCAATTACTGGCTTGCTTTCCAATCTTCATTTTCCATCTGAGATATTTGGTGTGGTTTATCTCCTTTATTGTATTGACTTCTGAGTGCCTGAGAAGACATTGAGGAGAAATCCCACTTTTCTTGGCAGGTGGAATTGATGCCCTTCTCTGCTGCGGTATTCATTTGTCTTAGGCTTTATAGAATTGTCACTTTACAAGGACAACTCTTCTCACTTTATGTGGACTAGAAGAACATTGCTCTTCAAAGTTGGAAGCACAGCCAAAACATTCCTGATCAGTGAGAAGATATCATTCAGCCAGCACAGGTAAAAGTGCTATTTTGCACAAGGGAAGGTTTATTAATTCTCTATAACAATGCCTCATTTAAATAACATTTCAAGTCCTGAGTTGTACATGATGTAGAGAACCAAATCATAATAACTCATATTTGGAAAACAACTTGCTTGCACTTTGTAATTTAATTAATTTGAATATGTTAAATTGGCACACAGCATTCATTCCAAATTCATTCTGCAGAAGCTACAAAATCAAAATATAGACATGCCCCACACCCTTGGAAATCGAGTTCCAGAAATTCTATTCACTATGTCCTCCATCTAGAAAGATGATCTGTCTAATGCTGCTGCCAAGTGCAGATGTCAGATTTTTCTGCATGCTACATGATCATCAGGAGGCAATGCAGAAGCAGTTTTCTGATAATTGGGTCCCATTTGTGTCACTGTTCTCAAACTCAGTTACAATAGAAGCTTCTTGATCTGTAGCTATTGATTGTGATAGAGGTGGCAGCTCTCCAACCGACCAACTCAGAAGTGATTTCCTTTTCTCCTCTAAAGGCTAAATCTGAGCCCTATATTTCACCTGCTCTAAAACATGCATTCTTGTCACATTTGCTTTTTCAAATCCCTTTATACCTAAAATGTGTTGAGGTTTTTTAAATTTATTGCAAGGTAACTTAGACAAAAGTATCATTTTCCATAAAATCTGGCATGCAATGAGTAATGGAAAAAGAGTGTTAGAAATTGTAGCTTCTAATAATTTTAGACTGGTTTGTTGGGGATTGATTCTCCATGTAAGAGAGACTATGAACAGCTGCACAAAATACAAACATGTATCTGTGTAAAGATAACAGGCTAAATATTGAAATAAAATGCAACAATTACAATATAGTTTGAGGTTTAAAATGTCCAGATAAATAAAATATATGAAAATTACACAAGTTGAGAAGGGCTATACGTGGAATTAAAAAGTTCTAAATTTCTTGCGTTTCTACAAGACGCTAAAATGATGTACACAGATTGTAATCAGAATAAGTATAAAAAGGTCAATGGTCTAATAGAATTTATATGAAATAATTTTAAAAGTTTATTAGTCCAGGTAAAGACAAGTACTAGAGTCTGGTTATGGTTTGAGTGTGCATCCCAAGTGTTCATGTGTTAAAATTTAACCCACATTGTGACATATGAAAAGGGTAGAAACTTAATCTCACTATAGTGTTTAGAGGCAGGGCCTTTGGAAGGAAATTAGGATTAAATAAGGTCATCAGGATAAAAACCTTGTGATTAAATAGGTTTTATAAGAAATGGCTTTATAAGAAGAAGGAGAGGGACCACAGCACAGGTACGCATGCATGCTTCCTGTTTCTTGCTGTGTGATACCCTTCAAGTCTCCAGACTCTGCCAGCAAGGCCAACTCCAGATGCCTCCCTGTGAACTTTGACCTTCAGAACCATGGCCAAAATAAACCTCTTTTTTAAAAAAAACTTACCCAGTCTGTGATATTGTGTTATTGGCAACAGGAAATGGACTAAGTTGCATCAGTGGTTTCACCACCTGCCTTGCAAGCACAAGGACCTGAGTTCAATCCCCAGTACCAAAAAAAAAAAAAAGAAAGAAAAGAAAAATATAAAAAGACTAAAAGGAAAAGGATACCAAAAATATGCCCAGTGAATGTTACCCAAGAAAAAATGGATGAAGATGTTCTAACATGAGATAGACTTTGAGTCATAAACACAGAAAAAGAGAAATATATCACAATAAAAAAGCCAATCTTTCAAGAATAGATGATCATTCTGAATGTGTTTAGCATATCTTCAAATAGGTAAGGTAAAAATTAATAAAGCTAAAAAATTAGATAATCACAGTGAGAGATTTCAACACATAACCCTCAGAAACTAATAGGACAATCTAAAAAAATTGTTAAGGAAAGAGTATTTAAGGACATAAAATTAAGAATTGAGCTGGTACATATATATATATATATAAAACACTGACAGCAGCAAAATTATCCATATGCTAAAACTGAAAAGAGTACAATCTCTGATCACAGTAGAAAAATGTTTTTAAAAAGATAGAAATCAATGACAAAATGACGACTTAACAAATATTCAAAAGTTTGGAAATGAAACCATACTCACAGTAAGTAACCCATACATCAAAGAGAAAAATCATAATGGAAAGTAAAAATATAATTTTAACTGAATAATAATTAAAATATAGCATATTATATAAATAAGATGCCTCTAAAGCCTTGCTCAGAAAGCTATTGTTTTAAGTGTATATATTAGAATTTCAGATTTCATAAAGAAGCTAGAAAAAATTATAGCATATAAACTAAAGTAGTAAAGCTAAACTAAAAGTAGTAACATAGTAAATTTAAAAGCTAATACAACAGGAAACAATTATTTTCTTTTCTAGTGAAGACACAAGTTGGTTTATCAAAATGACTTCTAAAATGACAAATCTAATGAAAAATAACTATAAAAGTTATGAGACACCATTATAATGAATGAAAATTGCTTTAAAATAATTTAAATATTACCAACAAGTCCATAGCAATACATGTGGAGATTTAAAAGAGAAGGACAACAATCTGGGAAAAAAATGCATTACAACTCATGTAGGTAGAAATAAAGTCTAAAAAATAGTTTATTAAATGAATTGAATATCTAATTTACAAACATCAAAAGGAGAATACCAGGACAAGATAAAATCACTAGTAAATTCTTCCAATCAGTTATGAGAGAAAAATTCCAAACCAATGAAGTCATCACAGATGGGAAAGAAGGAAAAATCGTCAAACTGATTTCATAGGTCCGTTAAATTCAAGGCCAATGTTTAATAGGAATACTATAATAAAAAAAGTATAGGTCAATTCTTTTATGAAAAGATGATAGAGCAAAGAGGATGACACATGAACATAACCAAAGTATTAGTAAACCAAGTCCTATATGCAGCAAAGGTGATAAATGCATAGGAAACCAGTTGGCTTGGTTCCAAAGATGCAACATTGGCAAAGCATGCTAGAATCAGTAAATATCCACCACACTAAAAGAATAAAAAAGGAAACTCGTATCATCAGCAGCTCAAAGATGCTGTGGCAGATAAAATTGTATTCCTCTCCTGCAATGTTGTCCACATCCAATCTGCAGAACCTGCAAATATTTTACATTGGAAAAATGATTTTGCAGGTGTGAGTAAGGTTATATACTTTGAGATAGGATGATAATCCTGGATTATTAAAACTGATTTATTCTGATAACACAAGTCTTTAAAAGAGAAAAACATTTTTCATCCATAGTCACAAAGATATGGTATAAGGAAAATTGCATGCCTTTCCCTATACTGATTTTAAAGACTGAAAAGAGAAGCCATAGGCTGAGAAATGCAGAAGTCACTAGAAGCTAGAAATAGTTTACCACCAACAAGAAAATGGAGAGCTCACTCCTACATCCACAAGTGGCTGAATTCTGCCAACAACTGAACTGAGCAAGGAAAGTGATTCTGACTTAGAACCTTCAGTAATGAGGGGAGTGCTGTGGAAACCTTGACTTTAACCCAGTAAGTCCTGTGGCAGACTTCTGACCTACAAACTATAAGACAAATAAGGTTGTTGCCTGAAGCTAACTAAATTTTTGGCAATCTGTGAAATCAGAAATAGAAAACTAATACAAACATATAAAAGGCAGTTGATGATTTCAATATACATTCAAATTTTTAAAAATTGTTTAAAAAATAATACAAAATTTCATTCTTGATTTGATTTTTAAAAGTCTCCAAAAAACTCTAAGCATCATACTTAATACTAAAATACTAAAAGCATTATCCCCAATACAAGAACTAATCTAATAATATCATAACAATATCATAACTTGCATCTAAAGGATTCTGTTGATCCTAGCCAATGATAAAAGCCAAGAAAAAGAAGTAATATTTATAACAGATTAGAAAGAAAAAAATATAATAAGAACATTTGTGAATACAAAATAAAAAATATTTAGGAAAACTATAAGAATTAGGCATTTCAATAGATGCAAGGTTAATATAAAGTCAACCATACTTTTATATATCATCACACAAGTTAGGAAACTAAATTTTAAGTGGTATCATTTTTGAGAGGGGCAAAACATCAATAGTTACAAATTATTTTATGGTGGATTTACACATAAAACTATAAAAAATGATTGAAGTGTATTACAGAAAACCTACTTGAAGTTTTTACTTTTCTAATAGCCAATGACATTCAGTGTCTTTTCATGTTCTTAATAGCCATAAATGTATCTTCTGTGGTAAAATGTCTATTAAAATTTTGCTTTTGAGAGGGTAGAGCTGTTTATCTCAGTTCTAAGTATGAGAGTTCTTATACTGTAATTCCTGGATACATGTTCTTTATAGGACATATGATTTCTTTGGAAATATTTCCCTTGGTGTTTGCATTACCATTTTCCTCTTAGTGAATCTTTTGAAAAACAAACCCTTTAATTTTGAAAATACCAATTTATCAATTATTTTTCTATTTTGAGTAATGTTATTAGAAACATACTTAAGAACATTCTTCCTAATCTCATGCAACAAATATTATCTTCTTTTTTTATAGTTTTGTACTTTTATATCTGAGTCTCTGATCCATTTTAAGCCAAACTCTTTTTTCTGATACTAAGAATCAAACCCATGGGAGATCCAACATTAAGCTGCATCCTCAGCTCTCTATTTATTTATTCTGAGGCAGGTTCTCACCAAGTTGCCCAGGCTAATCTTGAACTTCTAATCCTGTTGTCTCAGTCTCTCAAGTGACTGGGATTAGAAGTGTGTGCTACCATGCCTAGACAAAACCAATTTTTGGTACATATAACTTTCAGGGCCATGCAGACTGTTTAGAATAGACCCTACTTTTGGCTAAAAGAGTATTTAAGAGGAATCACATCTGCAATATACTTAATAGAATTAAAATCACACAAAGAATTTTTTTTCTCCCAAGAGAATTAAATTGCACATTGATTACCAGTGTATTAGCCAAGGTTCTACTGTACAGAGAAACAGAATTAATAAGAGACCAATGCCCCGAGCGCAGAGGAGCAGAGCCAGCCCCAGTATTGAGGAGGTGAGCCACACAGGTGCCAGCAGCACCACCACCCCTCCCATTGAAATGAGAAGACACATAAACAAGTATCAAAACCAGACTGCCAGATCACCTAAAGCAACCCAAAAGAGAGATAGAACAATCTGATACTCAACCGCCTGGACTCCCTGAATTGACAACAAAAGACGATCTGGAAAAAATGAAATCAGAAATAATTTCTCAGATAACAGCAGAGATTGTGCATGACATGATTAATAAATCTAGAGGGGAAACAAATAAAAAAATAATAGAGGAGCTGAGGAACATGATGGAATCCCAACATAGGAAACAAATGGAATACATAAAAAGAGATGCAAACAGATTTCCAGGAGAAACTCCATTGAAAGTTTATGAAGCAGAATGAGCCAATGTGCAGACAGAATTTCAGATATAGAAGATAAGATTGCAATTAATGACCAGGAAAAGAAAAATTTCTCTAAAATAGTAAGGGATCACGAGAAATGAATCCAGCAGCTGCTAGATGATGCAAAGAAGAACAACATAAGACAGATCGAGGTCAATGAAGAAACAGGAGAGAGTGCAAATGACATAAAATAACTGTTCCCAGAAGTGATGGCAGAAAACTTACCAAGCAGGGGAAATGAACTTGACATACAGATAAGTGAGGCATATAGGACCCAAAATAGCCTTGATCAAAAAAAATCTAAACATAGGCATAAAATAGTTAAGAATCCAGAAACCCAACAGAAAAACAAAATTCTACAAGCAGTGAGAGAAAAGAAACAAATTACATACAAAGGAAAGCCCATCAGAATCATAGCAGATTTCTCAACACAAACCCTCAAGGCAAGAAGAGCTTGGAGTGATGTATTTCAAG
>NW_004624765.1:6701658-6762022 GCF_000247695.1 Heterocephalus glaber | reverse complement strand
GGAGGGAGGGCAGGGGAATGGGGAAAAAATAAGAACCAAGAGAGATTATGTAAAGGTGCAAATTTCCAATGATGAATGTCATTACACTGAATACCTAAAATGTACGGATAAAATTTTTAAGAATAGAAGCAATAAGATAAATATCTACATGTGTGCAGAGATGTATTATGAAAATTATCTGTCATTTGTCACCTAGAGAATCAGGAAAACCTGTGCTATAATACAGTTCGCATCTAAAGGCCTTGAAAATCATATGAGCTGATGACATAATTCCCAGCTGAGTCTGCAAGTCTAGGAACCAGAAGGGGTGGACTCAAGTTCCAGAAAATAATTTGAAAGCAAAAAATACAGATGTCCCAGATGATGGACAGAGGGTAAAACTGCTCTTCTTTCCATTTTTTTTCTAATTAGGTCCTAAATGGATTGACAAGGGTGATCATCTTCTTGATCAGTTTACCGATTCAAACATTAATCTCTTCTGGAAACACTTTCACAGATACACACAGAAATAATATTTTTCCTTCTCCAGCTATACAGGCAACCATTAACTCAGTCAAGTTGACTCATAAATCAATCACAAGTTAATATCTTTCCAATCTACACATATGTAAAAATTAAATAATCACAATGCATAATAATGTTTCCAAATTAAATGAAAATATACCACACCAAAATTGGTTTTCTTTAGGTTATGCAGTGCACCGAGAGAAATTTATAGTTTAAAAGAAACCAGACAAGAAAGACAGATCAAGGGCCAGGGATGTAGCTCAGTGGCGCTGAGCCTGCCTGTCTAGCACAAGGTCCTGATTTCGATCCCTGGTAAGGGGGTTGGGAGAAAAAGACAAACTAAGAATTTAAATCAGAAGCAAGAGACCTAATTGTGGAAACAAGGCTCGCAGGTTTTTTCCTACCTCTGGTTTATTATTGGAGTCCAGCACTGTATTAATCAAAATTTCTTTGGTTGTAAATGATAGGAATTCAACTTAATGATTAAGCCGAGAAGAAAAGTCAAACCTATTGGTTGAATAATTGCAGGTCTATCTTGAGACACAGTTGAACTAGATCTTTGGAGGATTGTTTCTTTCTTCACTCCTCCCTCAGCAGTGCTTCTTTCCAAGGAAGAAAAGATAATTAATGACAATTCTAGACCTACAACCATCTGATTCACTACTGTTCATGCAACACATCTTATGGAAAGCCCTTGATTGGAAACACCTGAAACATGTGAACACCATAAGCCAATCATGGTATATATGGAGAAAAAGCCCTGTTATAGATGTAGCCAGGATAACATGTGCACCTCCAAAGACAAAAGGAAAGGCATGTGGTATACTGCCACTCTGGGAAGCATAATATGAGAAGGAATCTCTCTCCTCTAAGGAAGGGATGCTTTTCTGAAGAAAAATAATTTCTCTTCAGACACAGAATTAAACTGGTAACCTAAACACATGCAGTCCCCTCCTAAAGTTCTCAACATGGTAGGGTGCTGACTCCCTGCCAACTGTATCTTCCATGCTACTTTGTTAGCTGACTCCTGGGTTCCTCTAATGGCAGGATTTTGAAATATAGGAGAAAAAAGAGAAGCTGTAGTGTTTCTCCCTCCCTCTCTGATTGAAGAGGACTCTCCGGCAGTAGCCCAGTCGCCCTCCCCTTTGCCCCATCACCCCACTAGACATGCTTACTGTGGTTTTAGTTCCTCAGAGCAGCCAGGCTCCTTGCCTCTGCTAAAACCTCCTGCAGTTTCTTATTTGTAACTATGGCTGTGGTGCCCCCTCACCCCCATTTGGTTTTCCAGTTGTTTTAACTCTGTTGTTTAGCTCTTTGTAATTTGTCTCCCTTATTAAATTCCTTCTATGAAACTACTGAATACGGTTGGGTTTTTTCTGACAGAACTCTGGCTAAGACAATTTTGTTAGACAGGCAGCTATCTCCCACCTAATGATGAGGTTCCTTAAACAGAAAGCTATTTGCATTTGGTTGAGTCCGTGAATCATTAAGATATAGAAACAACTGGTTTGCAAAATGTGTGGATGGGAAGCTTGGTTTTCCAAGCCTGAAGTTACTTCTGTCTACTTTAGTACTGATGGAAATCCAGAGGGAATTCTGCTAGAAGTAAAGGAAGTCAACAAGGTCATCCTTTTCAAATGGGGCTCCTCTTTCATATAGCCCCGAAATAAGAGGAACTGAAGAACAGACAATAATTAGAGCATGCAGGACTGAAGAGATTCTCTCACTGAACACCTGCCTGGGTAGTGAGTGTCACCTGCTGACTCCGACAGGGACACCTACTCCCTCTTCCATTCACATAACACAATCTCCTTCTCAGTCAGGCCACCTTCTGGGGAGGAGCCTGCCTGTCTCCAGGCTCCCTGCTACTGGGTGTGCCCTGACACTGCCAACCTCCTTGCTAGCAAGCGTCCCAGGACGTGGGATGAGACTGGGTGGAGGGAGGGAGCACACCGAGCATGGGTGTGACTGTCAGGGTTTCGCCTCTTGCTCTGTGGTGTGTTCTGATCTTTGCAGCCTCCTATCACTCACTGGAGATACGTTTTACATCAGCAAATGAGGCAATTGGGCTAAAAGCCTAAGAAATATACTCTAATATTCTCTTGCCTATGGTTCTGTGGTTAATTAAGTGACAAAACTAAATTATAGCTACTGTCTCCTCAGCATACTGTTTAAGCCACACCTCACTGTGGTGTGACTTTTCAACACCTTCCAGTATTCCACAGAGTACTTGAACTCATTCTAAGTTGCACCTCACTTTGAAGGGGAGGGGACAGTTCTCTGGGGAGAGGGGTACAGTTCTCTGGGAAGGGGAGAGTTCTGCGGAGGAACAGTTCTCTGGAGAAGGGGACAGTTCTCTGGGGAGTGCAGGACAGTTCTCCAGGCTCTCAGAAGAAACCCATCCCGCATCCCCAGTCCGCCCTGGCCAGGCGGGGCGGGGCCTACGGAGCGGCCCGGGCGCCCCCTGGCTGCGGCGGTGGACAAGGCCTCTGCGGCGCGCGTGGCGCTGGCGGGACTTGCGCGGGGCGGGGCGCCGGGCGCGGGGCGGGGCGGGGCCTCCGCGCTCAGACTGGCCGGGCGCTCGGGCTGCGCGGGCTCTCGGGGAGGCAGCATCCTCCGCAGTCCTCGCCTCCCCTCCGTCCTCTTTTCCTTCTCCTTCTCCCTTTCTTCCCCGCCCCGTCCTCCCAGGCGCTCCCGGACCGCGAGCAGCCGCACGGAGACCGCGGCCCCGGCTCCTGCTCCAGGTAAGCGCTGCGTCCCCGTCCTCCCTCAGAGCCCGCGGGGTCCCGGCCTCCCCAGATGTCACCACCGAGGGGCTGGGCACGTCCCCGGCTCCAGGTATGCGGAGCACCGAGTGACCTTGCTCGGTGCCACTGCGAAACCACCGACGACTGAAGTCAGGCCGGGATTCGTGTGCTGAGGGTTGACGCTACCTGAGCTGTAGCAAGAAGGGGCTGAACTGTGCGAGAATCATGGAAGACGGGGATTTGAAGGAGAGGATTATGTTCCTTTTCTTTCTTTCTTTCTTTTTTTGCCCGTGAAGCCGCAGAGCATTGCACATTGACGAATGAGCCAGTTTAAAGTCATTTATCCCTGTGATTCCCCTAGAGACAGCTACAAGAGGGGGATTGAAACATATTCATAATTATAGGAAAATGAAAATCAATGCTGTGTTGTGTTGGAGGGCGGGGCACGAAGGAACCAGTCTGGTTGAGTTCGCGCTTCCACATACACTTTTCCTCCTCTTTAATGATGGAGGTGGAAAGCTGCAAATACTGTCCTTTTCTTCTTTTCTAAACGCTTTCTTTGGGGGTGATGCAGTGCTGACTGCCTTCCTTCGCTAACCTCGTCTTTTGTTTAAGGATGGAAATTTCAAGAAAGAGTGGGAGGGCCCGGAGTGGGGAGGTGTATGTTTGGGTGTGGGGAGGGACGGGGGAGGGGTGGTAAAGCCGAGGGAGGCAGGAAAAAAAATTCTTGAAAACTGGAAATTGATGTAGTCCCTCCTGGCATCGAGGCGCCAGGATTTTGTCAGAAAATAAAAAGCTTTGGTTAGCAACCAGCTCGTTTGTAACAATTGCTGTATACCATCTGTTGTAAGCCTTCCACAGAATGCTACCAGGGCATAGAGCTTTTAAAACTGAGTCAGTGCGGACCCTTTTTGTTTCAATGCGCGCGCGCGCACACACACACATTACCCATTAACATGTTACAAAAGGGAGTGGATGCTTAAAAGACAAAACCTTTAAAATTTATCTTGGAGGGTTTGGGGTTATGTTGTGAATGAAATCAATTATGCAAAACAAAAATATTGTTGGGTAGTATATAATCTTTGGTGTGAAGTAAAAGGATTAATGAATGTTAATAGGAACTAACTTAAATACTAAAAAATAAAATGGTCCATCTGTTAGAGAAAATGACTGCAAACTGAAATTGAGCTTGCAGCCACAGTGAGGCGATGGAGAACAAAGCCTTTTATATGAGCCACATTATGCAAAATGTCCCCATGCCTAAGCTGCAGGTACCAGCCCAATTTAAAAGCATAGGGGTGTCACCCTGTCATTTTTATGGTGGGCAATTATGACTTTTGTGGCAGTCAAAATAGATTGAATAAATAGAAGACTATTAGAATGGCTTTGATTTTATGCCCAAGAGGAAGATTACAGCCTTCCACCTGAATGTGACAAGAACACTCCTTTAATTGAGCAGTGAGTGTTTCTTGGTAGAAATCCTTAGGAATGTATAAATCAAATGTGTTTCAGACACCTCCCCCTATGCACACAAAGCATTTTCTCTTCAAGAAAAGATAAAAGGCATTTTTTCTTTCAATAAAGAACTTTGTGTTTTTGTGTGTTAACATTAATTTTGTGGTAATTCTATCTGATCCTCATAGGTTTACATCTGCATTCATGATTTGGGTATTATCAGAGCTATTGTGGCTTTATGATCAGTGGTACTGTATATGTTGCTTGTTTGTGTGGTTTATTTTATTTTATGCACCCATTACAGTTTGCTGAAATGATTTAATTTCCAGGCTTTTTAATTGAAAAGTGGGAAATTGCTTAACATACATCAGGACATCCAAGCAGTTGAAAAATTAAGCTTCCATTTAAAAATAATGTTTCACATTAATTTTTATTTTTTATTTCTCTCTTGTCTTAGTGTCTCCCACCCCCACCCTCATCAGACAAACTGATTCTTCCCAGTTATATCCAGACTAACAAAAGCAGAGCCAGTGTTCCAGGAATTTTGAATTCAGAATTTGCTCACTCTCTGCCACAACTCTTTCTCAGGATGACTTGTTTACAGCACCTGCTCAGGCAGGAGAGGGAGAAAGAAAGAATGTGCTGAGAGAGCATGACCCAGTGAAACTGGCAGAGCCATTACCTCATTCATTGAGTAGGCCCTTCAGCTTCACTGAGGGCACAGGGTGGAAACCAAACACCAGAAGCACACCCGTCTCAGGGCAGAAGCCTTCCTCTCCCCACAGCAGCCTCTACTAATGCCAGTCTACTGAGATGAAAGGGATATTTTCCCTTGTATGTGTTTCTTTTTAGGGAACTTGAACTGGATCAGAAATATGCAGCCAGAGATGAAACTTGGTCCAGAATCCTCCAAGCCTGAAGGAATAGTTCTGTTCCTTTACCACTTTTGGTTTAAACCAATTTGCAGATGTTATAATTGCCCCAAAGGTGCTTGTTAGTGGGTTCCCTTGTATTTTCTTGTAACACACATATATTGTGTTGAATTTTACTGGTAATTAGATAAAAGACTGGAGTGTTGTTCTTTTCATAAATGCAGTTGCACTGTTCACATTCAAAATTAAGTAGCTGTTACATTTGCTTAGATGTATGCATGGTAATAAATACATCTCTGAATGATTCATTGATGTCCTTGTGAGGCCAGCCATAGGAAACCAACCTGGGATTTTAGTTGTAGCCCCTGACTATTGACTGTTGAATGCTTAATGTCCTCTTGACAGATTAAGATAAAGAATCTGAAATATCAGTTATAGTAGAAGATAACACCACCTCCAGATGAATACTGTAGTCTTTAATGCTGGAAGTACTATAGTCATTTAGGTAAATCCCTAACTAGTAAATGTATGGGCTTGAAGACAACAATTGCAAGTTTCTTTGTCTATGATATACTGTATGTGAGTTAAAGATGCTAATAGGCTCTTCTGGTCATATGTGACTTTCTCAGATACATTAGTGCTTTTGCTACTTTAATTCTGTATCTCTTCTGTTGTCATTGCCTTGATCCACTCAGTCTACATCTTATGAAAAGGCAGTGTTTTGATCATTTCACTAATATTTTTCTTTACATCATTCTGTTTAATTTGATATTTGAATGTTAGACTTGTTCTTCTCTAGGTATTTGGTTTTATGTTCTTGCTCTCTTGATAAATATTTGGCTTTTACCTTCATTTAGGGGAGCAATTATTCCCATTTATTATGAGGAACAATTTTTGATATTCTCAAAGAATTATTAGTCCCAGAAATTGATTCCAGGCACCAAAAACAGTTAAACAATTATTATGAGTTACACAAAGGGCCAAAATCAAGGCAGAACATCTGTGGGAAAGTTTAGGTGGGTGGGTGGGGGTAGAAGAAGAGGAATGGAACAAACCCTCAGCTGTTATAATTTGTCTGTGTAGGATGGGGATGGGATTTTGTTGATGTGGGTGGAGAGGGAAGAAATCTGTTTTGCTTTTCTACCTCAGCATAATATTTTGTCTCCTCCTCTCCCTTGTCATTCTTGAAACTAAGGTCATGCATACTTCACTGTAAAAATTAGACAAGATGCGTATTAGAAACAGTTCGATAGTGAATTAAAAATCTTATATAATGTGAACACAGTTCATTGATGCTTTTATAAAAAATGTTTTGAATCTAACCTTTGAATTTTCTGATCCTTCCCATTTAAGAGATAAACTTCCCTTTATGGTAATATTTCACTGCAAGTTTTTTACTTACACCTTTTAGTGGAATTGTATGCAAATTTAGACAATGAAGAACTTAGATTTTTCCTTCATTCTGTTAAATTTATGTTGTGGACATTGGGGAAAATTTTAAATAATTTTATTTTCCTTTCAAACACACACATAGAAACATGTAATAGTGCTTTTTGTTATGTTAGTAAGCCTTTTAGAGCAAGTAATTTATTTTTAAGAGAAAACAGCTTGATTTCTTCCCCTTCTTTTCCTTTTTTGTCTTTCTCTCCTTTCTTTCACTTTCCCTTTGCTCCTTCCTTTCCATTTGTATTGACAAGACTATTACTAATCATTAGGAAATGAAAATGTAGCCTGTTACTTTGACTGAATTCATTTTCCATTATATCCGTGAACTTCATTTTACATGCAGGTTTATGTTAACATCTTTTCCTTCTCAAGGCTGTCTCCCTATCTTGGTATTATCTTTCCACTTTCCCTTTTGTATCTCTGGGCTTAAACAACCTTCCTTGAGTGCCAATCTCTGACCCTAGGTGTCTCTGAAAGACCTTTCAAATCAGTTTCTACTCTGTTTTCTCCGTTAATTTGCACCTAAGTTTATCCAGGTTCCATATTTTATAAATAGTTCCTCATCACAACTATGTCTTCTTCAACCTTCTTAAAATTACTTTTTTTTTTTTTTTTTAGTACCGGGGATTCTTTTAGTACTCAGGACCTTGTGCTTGCCAGGCAGGCATGCTGCCACTGAGCTACATCCCTGGCCCTTAAAATTACTTTTTAAAAATTACACAGGAAAAAATGGTACAGCTGTCCAACTATTTTTTAAGATGGAAAATGTGGTTAGGCAAATGACCTTTTATTAGATTCATCTGATACCAAATAAAATGGTTCAACTTTGTTAAAAAATTAAAATGACTAATGAAGTCATGTGTCAGGTAGTTCATTGTCTTCATTTTCTGCTAGTTAACTGATTCCACTGATATATACCTAATAAGATAGGTGCCAGCTATTCTGTGTCCATCAGTAAAAGTTAAATGATCAATTAGTAAATGTTAAATTAATCATTAAATGCCAAACTAATCAGTAAATGTTTTAATTAATAAATTTTGAGCTAAATTAACCAATAAGTGATAAATTAATTTGAAATAAAAGATTTTAAGTATGTTAGTTTTCATAACACTATCATTAGCCGTCTTGAATCTACCTCAAAATGATCAAAAGCCTACTTTTTTTATATCCATTAGTGTATTTCATCACTTAACTGCCTAGGTCCTTTAAATGTAAGGCAAATTTACAAGTAAATATACTGTTTTGAGACAGAATAATCATACTAATATGAAGCCTTTATTTAATTTTTAATGGATTTATAGATGGCTACTGCATTTTACTGTTGTATAACAGTTATATCCATTCTGCATTGCCTTGTTAATGGATGGCACTGATAAGCTAAAATGAATTGATAGAAAATGTTTACCAATTTACTGACTAGAAAGAATAATGTAACAACATTTTGATTGTCATTGAGACAATTAAATATCGCCCAGCTTTGAAAGTTTAGTGTTTTATTTGGGCATCATGCCTCTCAAAATTGTAATTTAGCCTTTTCTTAAGAAATACTTTTTCAGGGATCAAACTTGGGACCTTGCGCTTGTGAGGCAGGCGGTGGAACCACTGAGCTAAATCCCTGGCCCCTTAAGAAATACTTTTAATAATACCTTTGAGCAGGACAATTTTTATTTGAATATGTCATCTAGTATAACTAAAAAAGAATCTTATTATTTTAATACATTATTATGTGTGTGTGTGTGTGTGTGTGTGTGTGGTATTGAGGATCAGGCTCAGAACCTCATGCATGTTAGGCAAGCCCACAACCGCTGAGCTGCATCTCCACATGTACCACCTTTACTTCTTATGTGTTGTTTAAGCAAAAATGCACAAGCTATAACATACTATTTCTTTGCTCAGTGGAATCATTATACCAGTAACAGCTAAATAACCCACCAAGTTTGTCTGTCAGGACTAAAATAATTGGTAGCAGTGGTGGTAGTGGTGGTGGGGTTGGTGGTAGTGGTGGTGTATGTGATTATCCTCTCAGAGTTAGCCTCTTATATATATCCTGTTTTTATAGTTGAGATCAGGTGTTTTGGAATCACTTGATATAAATAGAATTAAAACCTACACCGTTTGGTTCCACATGAGCACAAATTAAATAAAATTTTTATGAAAAATAATGCTGTATTTAATATTCACTAAGAAATTAAATTAGATAAGTTTCAAAGTACATTGCCTTCCTTATCTGCCAGCTCTGCATCCATGATTCGACCAACCATAGATTGAAAATATTTGGAAAAAAAATTATATCTATATTGAACATAGGCATTTTCTTCTTGTGGTTATCTTCAAAGAATACAGTTTAGCAACTATTTAAACTACATTTGCATTGTGTGGAGTATTATAAATAATTAAAATGTTTTGGAATATATGAGCAGATGTGTGTAGGTTATATGCAAATACTACATGATTTTAGGTAAGAGATTTTGGCATCTACACATTTGGTATCCATCGATGATCCTGTATCCACTCTCTCCTGCGTACCGAGGAATGATTGTATTAGTATAGTTTTCTTTCTTGACCAAGATGGTCTGAGTTCTATTGTTCCATTGAAATTGATGATAAATATAAATCTGCTCAAAATCAAAGACTGTTTATCAAAATTTTCTAAATTGAAAAATTCATTACTTTATCTTTTAAGAAGTGCAGTTGAGAAATGCTTTTGTGCATAAAATGTAGTTGTTCTTCATTTAAATAGCAGAAGTCAGAGCTGATGGAAGCTGAGGAATTTTGCTACAAAGAAAACACAAGTATTAAGCATCCTACTGGAAGCTGAATCTCTCCTGAAACAATACAGTGACTATGACGTAGAGTTTATTTTAACCAATTTTAGCTTTTGTGTCTCATACAAAATCTTGCCTCCTTCGTAAATTGCATGATGAACTTTATTATGGACCACTGAGCATGGCCTTTGATAGAACTGAGAAGTTTCTTTTTTTTTTTTAAGTTCTTGTAGCTTTCAAACTCATTTACCAGTTCCATAATTTTTGTTTCTTTTAGTTTGAGTGGGACTGCATTAAATGAAAGTAGTCAAAATCAAAATTAGAAGCATTGAAAGTGTTGTACCATCCTGAATATTCTCTTTGCCTTACTTCATCCCCTTTCCAAAGACTATCATGCAGATTTCTAGTAGAAATCTTAAAGTTCTCTATTCCAAAACTGTTATGGAAAATGAGAAAATGATTTTTTTTAATAAATTGTATTTCCTTTTGTTTCCTCATATACTGTCCTCATATAATAGACTAGCTCTTTGTTGTCCTATTAACTAGTAGCTTAGAAAGATTGTGTATGTACATATGTGAAATAAAGGCCATTAAATGTGGTCCTTTACAAATTAAGTTTTTAAATGAACAAATAGAAATTGTATATTATTAAATGCATTCCTTACTTCTGTGCCTCTGACCAATCCAAGAAGGAACATAAATTATAAAGATATGCAAATTATATATGATTTTGAGGATGTTTGATGAGGAAAGAGGATTGTCAAGAGCCAGGGTTGTGAACAACTGGTGTACTCATGATAAACTGAGGCAGCAAGCAGTTAAGTGACTTTCTTAAGGTTGTTAATAGTGGAACCACGCTTGAGACTCAAGAATTCAGGCTCAAACTCAGCCCTTGATAAGGGCTGCCATGGATGATCCAGTTCATTCTGACTTTCTGTTCCTAAATCTAGTATACTTCTGCTTTCTGAGTTGAGGGTGGAGTGTGGTGGCAGTCATACCTGCCCAACTTTGTGACTCAGCTGTGACATTCACATGGTTATAAAAGAAGGAGGGACTTGAGATTTTAGAGCCATTCCAACCAGCTACTTGCCAGATTCACTATTGAAAGCATGGAGACTAAATCTCATCCAGGAAACATTTACAAGTTACTGCTCTAGGGCCATTCCTGTGGTTTGGAGCTCTTAGGAGACGCTTAAGCTCTGGGGATGTGTGCCCAGACTCAGGGGATGTAGACAACTAGGGAGCTTTCTCTGAGCATGAACGATCCATACTGAAGCCTCCAGGTTGATTGGATCTGTGTTTAGACTTGGTTCTATATACAAGGGGAATCCAACAAAAATAGGCAGGCTGAAACTTTTTCCTTGTCTGTATCACCATGATATTTTCTCAAAAATAGCTTTCCCTGTGTTTCCCCCAGCTTTGACATTTTTAGCGAAAGGAAGTGAGCTAGAAAGGCTGTGGGTTTCTCTCTCTGACTGAGTCCCACTTACCTTCCTACTCTTGCATGCCTTCCTGTTTCTCTGCCTACAACTATCTCTCCCTCTCTCTCTCCTCCCTCTATCCTCTATCTCTTTCTTGGTTTTTTTTTTTTTTTAACTTCTTCCACAGACAGCAAATTAAATAAGAATTAGGTGTTGCCATGGTTACTGTGTTTGGTAGAGCTGCACCTGCACCCACGCTGCTTAGGCATTATAGAGACTTAAGTTGACAAATATTTGAAACACTTGAAGAGCATCTTGGAGGAAGGAAATTAAGCAGAAACCATGCTAAATATTGAAAGAGAACCATATTAATAGTTTAATATGAAAACTGAAACTATACCACTATCTGGGCAAGGAGTTCTAATGTCCTTGCTAGAGAATGCCTTATGGTACAACCTGATTCTCTAGGTAAATGTATTTAATCACTCATCAGAATTGGAGTGACTATTTCATCACTGAGAAGATGGAACAGAATTCCTTGTAGTATTTCCCATACACATGGGTGAAAGAACATGTTGTACATATCATTTTTCCCTGAAGTGTCATTATTTAGATCCATAATTGTAAGAAAAGCTATCCTCAGTGCATATTAGAAATAAATACTTATGAATAAAAATCTTTTAAAATAAGTTGTTCTTGCTCTTCTTTTGGATGAGGTTTTTTTTATTTGCTAGAGTAAAAATTAAAATCATTTGTAAAGAATTAAATATTGATACCTTTTAGCAAATAATTTTCTTACTTGGGAAGAATTTACTCTGTTTCTTTTCCACTTTCTTTTCTTATATCATGGACCATGATTGATTGATTGATTGATTGGTACTGGGGATTGAACTCGGGACCTTGTGCTTGTGAGGCAGGCACTGGAACCACTGAGCTAAATCCCTAGCCCCCATCCATATATTTATTTAATAAATGATGTTTGGCCCCCTAATATACAGTAAGCAGCTGAGTATGGAGGATATCAGGATAACCCATACAAATTCCTGCCCTCGTAGAGTGGATATTTTAGCAGCAGGAGACAGAAATTAACAAGTAAAATTACAAATGAATGAATATTTCAGACATAAATTCTATAAGAAATATACAACAAAAATATATGCCAGGGCCTGACTTCAGTGGGATAGGGTGCCCTTTATAAGATGCAGTGAGTCATAGGAATTCTGAGCTTCTAAGTCAGAGTGAATGATCTCAGAGATGGAAGAAGCATGGCACCTTTGAGGAACAATGAAAAGACCATGGTAGAGGACAGTGGGACAGATAGAGCAGAAAGAAGGTGCCAGACCACATTGGGCTCTGGATCATGATAAAGAGTTTGACTTTTATTTGACTCGTAGCACACTTTAATTTTTGAGGTTGTAAAAACAGACTTTTTTGGGGAGAATCTCATAAAAGCTTTCAAAGATTAATTATATCTTGTAAATCCCTCTAGATATATCTATCTTATTCATTAATGTGTTAAATCACAAGAGAGGAATAATTTAGAAAATCAGAAATCAATGGTGAATACAAAGAAATCAAATGGCGAATACATTCACCTGATCTATCATAGTGCTATGAACATATGTACCACAAGTAGTATTTTCTTTGGTTGTTTATTACATGTATAATTAATTTTAAACATGTGTAGTCTTCTTATACTCCAAACTAGCTTTATAAAAGAAACCTCAACAGACAAAATACAAGTGCATATTTGAGAAAAGTAGTTCAAAATAATTCCATTTTCAGTATAAATGTGTTCATTGGCTATTCCCCTACAGGACCTTTAGTTGTAGACAGAATCAGGTGCCAAGAAGAAATCAAGATGGTGATAAAATGTATAAATAAATAAAACCAGGACATATATTTTGCTTCTTAGAGATGATGTTCTAGATCTCTGGAGAATTTGGTAAGTAAGCTGGTCCAATTCTAGGATGATCTTGGATCATAAGTGAGGTTAAAAGTCAGTGAAGTTCTTCATGCATGTTTCTTTTACCAAAATACTTAACATACTTTTCAGTTATTTATGACTTAGTATAATGTTGTCTTGACTAGTGTTAAACACAGTTTGCCAGATACCTGATTGATTTAAGGATGTTTACTTTTTTCTCAGTATGTCATTAATAGAAACAAAATCTTTTTTATTCCTTATGTAATGTTATGTACCAGGCATTTTAAAAATCACATAATCAAGGGTAAATTAATATTTTTATTTTACAATGTAATATTGAACTTCTGCTTATTTTTCTTTGAGTTTTTTTCCTTGACCTGCCTTTTTAAAATATTATTTAACTTAAGACATGCTTTAATGTGCAGCCAATAGGTATATTGACATGTCTACTAAACATACAGTTACTCAAATTAAATATTACAAATATGAAATGAGCAATCAACAAATAATTTAAATATATATAAACTCTGAGTAGTGTTTTTGTAGTTACATTCAAATGTGGGCTTTTAAATATTGATTTATCACTGAACATCAAATAAAAAGTGACATCAAAGGACTGATGAATGTGTTTTAAAAAGAAACAAGGAAGTGGTTTCCTTCTATGCATACAACTATTCTTGTACTATACAATATCAAGTATACAGCATATTTCTCTCCTCTGCGCGACACTTAACTAGTGATACAAGAAATAAAACAAGTATCAAAAAGAATGATACACAACAACATAAATGGTGAAGAATGTATGTCCTGTAAGTACTATGCAAATTCAGAGGGGGAAATTTGTCACCAAGTAGAGAAGTGGAAGTCTTCATGGCATGTGTAGTAAGACTTGTGAGTGGCCTGGTTTATAAAAATACACAGATAGGAAAATAATACAAACAAAAGCACTGGAGTCACAAGGAGCTAAGCAACCAGATTGCTTGAAATAGAGGTAATCTTCTCCTGTTGGAGGAGTACCGAGGATGAGTGGCCTTGTATCATGTAGAGGTCCTTAAATATTGGGCATGGGAGGACTTTAGGTTTTATACAAAAATGTTCAGATCAGTGAAGGATTTTGACCTGGGGAACAGCATGAGGAGTACAGTACAATATATTAAACTTAGCAAGACAAATTTGAGGGGGAAAATAGCAGGTCTAGAATTTCTATGGTATTAAATAGAGAATATTTAGAGTAGGAGACTAAGAGATTTCTTCGAAACTGGGGTTGCAGACATTTTCACATACAATTAAGAAAATGCCAATACTAAAGAACAGAAGTGTGTGCTGTTGATGGAGATGTTTGAGGAAAGACTGACTTGAAGAATCAAAAAAAATTAGAGGCCAGGTAAAGCTGCAGTTGGTAAAAAATATGTGTCCCGATTGGAGCTTTGTCAAATACATGCAAAATAAGTATTTTAAAGAAGACTTTAGCCTTAAAAAGAAAGCAAAAGATAAATACTAATTTCTGTTCATTTTATTTCCTGATTTCTAGACAAATTGGAAATGAACTTTATGATTTCACAAATTAATTTAGTATCGAAAACCAATTCTATGTGTGTATATCTGTTAACCTGTCAAAAGATGACAAACACATTTTTGTTAGATGTTTATTTTTAATTTTAAAGATTTGCATTAAAATGTTTATTATTAGAGTTATCATATGGTAGGGCCTGATAAGCTATTTTATTGAAAGATGTGAGAGAAAATGTTTTAGGTTCTGTGACCACACATTGTCTCCGTACTCAGCTAGAAAGCTAGAAAGCAACTACAAATAATATGTAACCAAACGGGTATTGTAGTGTTCCCATAGAACTTTTCTTACAAAATTAGGTGACAGTGTCCTTTGATCTTTGGACTATAGTTTACTAAGCTTTGGCATATATTGTCATGTTTGAACCTGAATACAGAAACTATCTTTAAAGTTATAAGGACCATACTTGTAAAAGATCACAATTACATTAAAACTCTGTAAAGACCCATGAATGGGGCAATCCTTAGTTTTCTCTTAAGTTACAGCTGAGAAGCTAGAGACATTTTTCTAAGCCACTAGCATGGCTTTGTCATATAGGTACTGGTTGTATTTCTATATTTTTCTTGGCCTCTAGTAATCTCAGAGTGAAATATATCCTACTTCTAGCATCTATGTAGACTCTATGATATGCATTTCACATACTAACTTTTTCATTTTTTATTTATAATTTCTCTTTATCCTAATTTCTTTAGATTTGTTTTAGAACAAGGTAAGGTCGAATACATAAAGCTACATTCAATATTTTCGTTAGAAATCCACTTTTTTTGGTACAGGGGATCGAACTCAGGACCTCGCAATTCCCAGGCAGGCACTGTGCCGGTGAGCTACATCCCTGGCCCTTGAAATCTACTTTTTATCACAGTTTGTGGCCATAACATTAACTCCATCTCAGAAGAAAAAAGTAGCATGGCATTTTCAATCATTAAGTTAGGGCAAATTGTATTGCTGTTGTTCAGATTCCACAACTGAAATAATTCTCTCAAAAAATAAATTGTAACTTTTTTGTAAATGTTGTAGTCAGGGTCTGCAACTGAATACATTTAATACAGGACATATACTTTATAGGATTATTTTATAATATTCACCCAAAAAGTCAAAAGCAGAGGAGTGTGAGAGATCTGTCTGCACACTAGAGATCTGAAGAATCCATCCGAGGACCTGGATCCCTCAGCAGGGTCCCTCCCATACAAGTCCAGCTGAAGGCCTAGAGCCCAAGGCAAAGTCCTCCACGAGTCCAGCCAGAAGCCTAGAGTCCACGGCAATGTCTCATGCTAGTCTATGTGGAGAATCTGCACCAGGAAGGTTCAGAGGCCAGTGGTGGAAGCTAGAAAGCCTGCGCCTGTGGGGCGAAGGATTTGTGCCACCAGACTGAGGGGTCTACACTGAAGCCAGAAAGTGAGACTCAAGGTGAAGATCAGAGCTCCTCTGATGAGAGCAGCAGCCATTCCCGCAACAATGAGGACCCAAGCTCCTCTTCCAAGAACAGCCGAGTTTGCATCAGGAAAACCAGCCATAGCAAGCTTCTCCAAGAAAATCAACAGCATACAATCTTCCCTCCAGTTCTCTTTTTATACTGTTGGCCACAATCCTCAGGTGGGTCTTCCATGCCCAGACCATACTGACTTGATTCAGTTGCAAGTTCCAAGTTGACCATTAGTTAATCCACCACAGTAAATGTTCAAATATTCAATTGGGGAACATGGAGTCAATCTGTTAGCTTTGTACTTTACAGAGAAATGGAGTGTCTTTCTTGCTTCTGAACACTTTCTTGTGTTTGTTTCAAAAGATTTTTGAACACTCAGGAATTCAGGAGGATGCTAAGATCCAAGTATATTTTGCTGTTATAAATGTATCGTTCTGGAAATATTCTGGGGATTAGGATTTACATATTAAGCCCTACTGTCTTTCTTTCCAGAATGCTTCCTGAGGTTTTCTCACACCAAACTGAAATCTATATAAAAAATTATGAACTGTGATTTTTACAGTTTCATGTGAAATGATACATTACCTTCAAATATTAATAATAAGTATATATTGTTAATACAGTGGAATTAAATAATTGAACTAATTGTAATGTCCCATTAAGTTAATAGTGAAATTATTTGGCTCACAATGGACAAGACAGCTCTTTACATGATTATTAGTTTTAAAAGAATAAAGTTACCAATTAGATGTAAACTCGTAAGTACTCTAAGACATAATAGATCAGGGAAAATAGTATGGGCAAGTAAAGTTCTTCTTTAAACGTTAGAAAAATAGGGCCGGGGATTTAGCTCAGTGGTTTCGCCGCCTGCTGCACAAGCACAAGGACCCAAGTTCCATCCCCAGTACCAAAAAAGAAACAAAAAAGTTAGAAAAATAAAGAATACCATATGAAACTAAGATAAATTATAACACATCTCATAGTCAGATAGTTAGTGGTTTTTTCAGTGGTTAGTTGTTCTACTTTTTTAGTAATTGTATTTGAGATTGTTTCCTTATAATCATTTTATATGGGATAGAGTCACAGAGAATTAGAAATTATAACAAGGTGTATTTTAACCACATTAGAACATAGACAAGATATTGAGTGATAACCCATAGGTAAAGTTAGAATCAAATTTCAGCCCCAAAGAGCATAGTTCAGGCAGAATTGCAGGCACAGCCCAATAGGCAGGAGACTGTATCTTTGTTATTATAGTAAAATATGCAAAGCAACTGAAATACTAAAAAAAAGGGAAGGTTCCCACTATTAAGTTGTGGATTGGCAATTTAGCTCATGGTAGAGCACTAGCATATGTGAGGCCCTGGGTTCAATACCCAGTACCACCAAAAAAAAAGTGTTAAATTAGTCATAATGAAAAGATATGATTGGGCCGGGGATTTAGCTCAGTGGTTCTGATGCCTGCTTTGCAAGCACAGGGTCCCGAGTTTGATCCCCAGTACCAAAAAACAAAACAAAACAAAAGATATGGTCATATTTTGCTAAAGGTAATTTAATTTCAATTTCTCTTACCTAAAAAAAATTTCATATATTTATAGATACCAGTTATTTGTGGAAGTAGTCTGTAAATAAGGATATAAATGGAGTATATATATTTAAACTTGAATATCGAATATCGTATGAACTATTTACAATAATTATTTCAAAGTAAAAACAGTTTAGGGTTTTGGTATTAGGTGATGTTATCTTTCATCATTACAAAACATTTCAAAAACATAAAAGCAATCACTGGAAATTAACCATGATTTTGCATCTTGTGATAAAATATAATTTATTGCAGGAATATCTCCACTAATTTTAGTCAGAATTATTTTTTTCAGGAAATATAACAAAGAAAAAACATGGAACAACTGCAGTTGCTTTTCTTTTCTTCTCCTTCTTCTTCTCCTTCTTCTTCCTCCCCTCCTCCTCCCTCTTCTTCTTCTTCTCCTTCTCCTTCTCCTTTCTTCTTTCTTCTTCTTTTCTTCTCCTTCTCCTTCTCCTTTTCCCTCCTCCTCCTCCTCCCCTTCCTCCCCTTCTTCCCTGTCCTCCTCCTTCTCCTTCTCCTTCTTTCCCCTTTTTTCTTTTTGAAACAGGGTCTTGCTATGTGGTCCAGGCTCGTCCTTAACTCACTATGTAGTCCAGGCTCACCTCGAACTCGCAGTGACCTCCTGCCTCATCTGGGATTACAGGCAAGCGCCAACACACTGGGCTTCCTTTCTGAAATTATTCTTCACCTCAGACATTCTTAAACATAAGGTTAGGTATTCACATGGAGAATTGACTCCGACCATTGAACTGAAGAGCCCTGAGTTAGACCAAACCACATGTGGAAATTTTTCTGGTCAGAAAAGTGTTATTAGTTTAGATGGAGAGGCACTTACTCATGCCATATATGGGCTCATGTCCGAGTCCTCAAGGTGGAGTGAAAACTGAATTTACAACACAGCTCTCTGGTGGACAGCTTTATTATCACGTCATCTGCACAAAATCTAAGAGTACATGTGCCCAAAATACAGGATGTAGTTAGCGCAGAAACAGTATTCCAATTTTTGCATCATTATATTACATGATTATTTGTAATCTAATCTAATAACAGAGCAAAGAAGACATTGTGTTAGAAAAATCTATATTAATTTTAATATCTATTTCATTTTGCTCTTAAATATGCCAGGCACAGAAAGATAAATACTGAATGATCTCGTTCATATGTAGAATATAAATAAGAGTTGGTCGCCTAGAATTAGAGTAAAATGTGGTTACCAGAGGCTGAGATGATTGGGGTGGGAGCTTGAAGATGTTGGTCAAAGAATAAAAAATGACATTTCCATAAGAGGAGTGAGTTCAAGAGATCCATTAAATAGCACATGGTCATAGGCTACAGTTAATGATCACATATTCTTGGGGAATCTAGAAGAGCAGATATTAAGTATTCTCACCCCAAAGATAACTATTTAAGGTGTTAATTAGCTAGATTTAACCATCCTACAACACATATATATATATGCCCTCCAAGGTATATATTAATACATTCATATATATAATTTACATATGATATTTATATAATTTTGTCAGTCCATTTAAATAGATACATTTAAAAAATTTAAATAACTTTATCCTGGTAATAGTTAAATAAAATTTAATAGTGAAAATTTGAAATTGGACACCAATATCATGATGAATCATCATTGAAGTTCTCAATAAAGCTATTTCTGAGGTTAGAGAGGATAAAAAAAGTAGAAGGGGGAACCGTTCAGTAATTATTTTATAAATTCCAGCTTTAATTCATATTGTTATTTTTGTAAGGCCACAGTTTTGCTCTTACATTGTTTATAAGACCACATATTTGATCATCTAACTCCACAGCCACACATGATTAGATCTTGTTTATTGCCTCCTATAGTTCTTTGAACAAGGTGCTTAACATTTGTGCAACTATTTAAAATATATATGTGTACATGTAATGCATGTGTATGATTTACAAAGGGCAGTGTGCCAGCATAGACTCATAAAGGAAATATTAAAAATAAACTAAGTTCAAACTAAACTGTGACCTCCTTGGCCCTTGTTTCATTTTCTAAAAATAAGGATAATTGCCAAAAGATCTCTCAAATTTTTTGCTTTGTTTTACTTTTGCTTCACATCTAAGAATCTAGAAGTCCAATTAGAGCCATCTTTTAGGACAAAGTTCTCTGGTTTCTTGGAAAGTTAGGCATGAATGAAATATTCCGTACGTCACCATTGTAGCTTCTAAGAGGTTTTGGTCAGTTATGGGTTACATCAGCCATTTGTGAACCAATTTGGAAACTAGGCAACTTTCAACCTTTTGAACATAAACTAAGCAGTTTACAAAATTTTATCAATGTTAAGTTATCCCACTAGTTGGGACTGGTGTTTAAAATATTAACAGAAACAGACAAGGGCAATGCACTGAATTTATTTACAAGAGAATATCAGTGAAAATAACCTCTTACAGACCTTATTTTACAGTTTCTAATAGTCCACACAGTAACATTTTTATCAGAAGTTAAAAACTACTTTATTACATTACATTTAGATTTATTACTCTGCATCATGGTACAGTATATAGGTTATGTACATTTTCATAGAATAGTTTACTTTTGAAATTTTGTTTTAAAATTCAATAATTTAGTTTTTAAAGGAGAATGACATAATTTTTATATGCTTATTTGTCCACTACCTAAAGAAATATTTTATTCTCACTTATTCACCATAATATTTATGTTGCCAAGAAAATTGTGTAGATGTAGGAAGTGGTCAATAAATATTTTAAATAAATGAGTTATTCAGAGCTATTTGTTTAGAATGCAAAATATTTAACAAAATGTGTTTAATCATGTCAAAAAGGAAATGATATCTTCTTTTATGATTGGTAAATTTGTTAAAAAATTATTGATTGTAACATACTCAGTTTTTGCCTTTGCTTAAGACATAGAAAGCCTTATTACTCTCTCCTATGGGTCTTTGAGAAAGTCATTTGGCTCTTGGGCTTCAGTTTCCTAATATACAAAGTGATGGGATAAATTTAGTTGTCTCCAAGACTGATTCACATTCTATGATTAGTTGGAAATGCATCACATTAGTTCATATTTTTATACAAATCAGTTAGTCACCTTTGTAGCCATTTACTCTCCAAAGCCTGCGTTAGTGGGAATGTTTGACAGATAAGTTTCTCATTAGGGAAAACTGAATGTCTTAGATGGTTAGACTTATGAGGTGCCTTTTGGAGAAAACAAATTATTCATTGTGAGCATCTACTTTATATTTGGCAAATGTTAATTAAAAACCAATTTTAAGACTTTTACTGTGATGAGCCATATTAGCAGTACAAAGAAAAAGACAAGATGTGTTCTTTCTGTCTAGGAGCATGTGATTGAGTTGAAGGCTGCACACAAATCCTTTTGGTAACTGAATGGAGTATAAATAAGCATCAAGTTTTAAACACCTGTTTACAAAGCCTTGGAAGGGGAAACACTTATGTGCTAATCCTTAAATAAGAGTGGAGTCATGATATGGTTCTGTGTTAAAGTGATCATTTATGATCATCGTGTTAAAGTAAGATTTTAACACATAACTACAGTCAGTGATACAAATAATCAGACCTGTTGGAAAAATGAGTTTATAACAAGGTTTGGGGAAAGACAAATATAATTCTACGCACTTTACATATTATATTTGCCCTTCCAGTAGCTCATATAATTTTAGAAAAATAAAGAATTCTTTTTAAAATAAATATTTTCCAAATGAAAGGCAATTAAATATTTTCACCAATCTGCATGATTCCACTATTTATTTATTTATTTATGATGTAAGTCTTAAAACAATGCATCAGATATATTACAGAGAAAATAGTTCTCATAAATCTTTTAAATTTCTTGATGTGTTCTGGTGACCTATGACTATCCATTGAAATCTTAAAAATCTCTTCCACTTCAAATGTAAGTCCTTAGAGGCATAAGGCTTTGAAAAAGAAGGCAAGAAGGAGGTATACCCAAGGATTTACTGTACTGCTTTTCAAAGCAGAGGCCAGCTGTTTTGGAACTAGAATTAAAATGTAAATTATAAAGGAGAAGAATGAGAGCCATTTCTTTCAAATAATGTCCAGTGCAATCAGAGTAAGAAAAGGGTTTAGGGAGATTTGCTCCTATGCATAAGTCACAAAGGATCAAATGCAAGGCCTGGAGGGAAATTATTTACTAGGAACCAAGGAGACACAACCCATGGATTGTCTAGGATGATGTCTAGGATGAATTAATTGAAGAACAGACCTTCAGTTCTGTTGGACCTGAATCCAAACCACAAGATAACCGTGCAAAGAAGTTAGGCAGTCTCTGTACCAACAGCATAGCAGGATTGTAAATTGAACTACAGTGCTGGTAGCATGAGTTGCATTTTAATCCCTGTGGTTTTATGAATCAAAACAGAGATCTGTTAGTACAATGCAGACAGTCAATGTCACTTGAGAACAAAATACAAAAATTGCACATGAGCTTGGTCAGGGTTTTCTATATAAATTACAGGAGGAAAAGCCATGAATGCTTTTAAATCTACTTATTTTCACAAATAAATTAGTTTTTCTTGTATTTTTTAGTATTTTGTAGTACTTTAAAAAGATCTAACTGTTCTAACCGGGACCACACATATGTCATAAGGATGTATATATATATGTATTCATTTGACTGTTCACATTAAATCTTAAAATTTAGTTTTAATCAGTTGTCATGACTCTAAAATGAGATGGCAATATCAACAAGGAAAAGAAGTGAAAATATATTGACTTACAATAGAGTTTTACACAAATAAACATTTATTTATTTATTTATTTATTTATACTCTGCTAGGGATTGAACCCATAGCTTCACCCATGCTAGGCAAATGCTCTACCACTGAACTACATCACCAGCCCCACAAATAAACTATTAAATTGACAGAGTAAAACAACATTAGCTTCAAGTTTATGAGGGTGTGTAGAACTTAGAAACATTGGTATGAAACACTGATGATTTTGCCTCTAACATGAGCATGAAGTTCATATGGGATATTGTGCTCTAACTCTAAAGACCAGATCTCACTTAACAAATAATTAAGGGTTTGATTGTGAAATGTTTAATTACCAGCATAAAATTTGACATTATCCTCTAAACACTACTTCCCTTATTTTTTCTGGAGTCTGTGACTCTTCTTTCTACATACACTTATACTAGTTGATTGTTTCCATTGCCAAAACTTGTAACAAACATGTAGTTTGACTGTTTCCTGATCTATACCCCCAGCTCTGGCTTCTTCCCTGAAAGTCAGACTCATATCCCACTACCTGCCAGCTTGCTTCTTTATGACCATCAAGTGCATAGGGGCTACAGGGTTCAAATAGCTAAGACCACATTTCACTGAGTAACTGAAATACTAAAAGTATTCTCTAGAAAAATACTAACAGTATTCTGAAACTCAACACATTCATAATGAAACTTATTTCAACATCCACCCTCTATTCCTCTTTAAATCCCATCTTATGTCATGAAATTATTCCAAACCAGAAGTCAAAAGCCATCCTAGACTCCTGGGCCAGGGATTTAGCTCAGTGGTTCTGGCGCCTGCCTCACAAGCTGAGGACCTGAGTTTGATCCCCGGTCACCCCCCAAAAAAAGCCGTCCTAGACTCCTAAATATATTTCCAAAATATTCTCCTTTTCATCTTTATTCTCATTGAATTTGCTCTTTGTTTTTCATCTGGAATGTAGCATTTGATTCCTTTGCCTCCAGTATTTTCCCATTAAATTCAATCTTTATATGAGCCAGAGTAGTCTTTTTAAACTGCATGTGAAACGGGATCACTCTTGTATTTAAAATCCTCCCTTCAGTGTCTTGTTAATATAGCATATTAAATATAAACATGCAAATCTGGGAGCATGCTATCTTTTCAATCTTATTTTCAGCTACTCCTTGCCTGTATTTTTGGCCTTAGAATAAGCAAACTACTCTAGTCTCCACACATTACTCGCTCTATTCTTCCCATTATAACTCCCCTACACACACCCTTTTGGCTAACTGCTTTTCATCTTTCAAAATCAGCAGAGCTTTTATATTTGTATGCCGCTGAATATTTATATTTTTTTCACATTCATTTTTGCAAATCCAGTTTCTAGCAGAATGCCTGACAGATACTCTGCAGTAAAATAATTATTTTTTGAACCGAACAGCAACACTGGTTCTGTTTAGATTTTGCTAGTGAGTACTTTGCTTAAATGGGTGCTTGTCCCTTGTAGTATGGACAGTTGTTCCATGTAGGAGGCTAACTTCAGATAAATATGTTAGTATAGCAAGTATTTTTGTCATGCTTCTTCATCTATGCTTCTAGTCTCTTTAGTCCCATTAGCACACCCAACCCTGGGTAACTAATGTCTCTCAGCTGGTTTCTTCAATTTTACTATGGGGATGGTTCTTTTCTCAAGAGGACTCTTGGGAAAACAAATGGGACAGAGAATGTATGTGAAAGAGGTAATGTTAGGTCCAGTAGTGGAATTTCAGTGAATTTTCATAAAAAGGAAAATTATGCTTTCTAAAATATATCAACACTGCTAATGGAAAATAAGAGTGAGAAACTGATAATGGAGGAGAAATGTTCTAAAATGCTCACCTACCAAAGGACCATGCTATAGGGCTCAAGTTTCTATACTTGATATAATTTTGAATTCTTGATTTACATGCAGCAAATTTCCAAGCAAAACCTATTTTAAGAATATGTTAGTTAAGTATTGAAAATGATTTATTGTAAGGATTTCCTTTGTGTAATAGTTTTCTTAAGTGACAGGGATAGTTAACATTTTATAAGGTCCAAAAAAAATTCCATAATGCTTAAAATCTATATTGTTTTACTTAATTTAATGACAATTCAAATAAATAACCATGAAAACCAGCAAAATGACCAGAATTTAAGACATTGTCTCAAGTCAGTGCAGGATATTAGGACTTCAGTTTGAGGTCATTCAATATTTCTTTGATTGCTCAAGGACTGATTTTTATCACTTAGTCTCAATGAATAAAAATTATTTATGCCTAAATATTACATAGATGAACCTTTTTCACAGTGCTAGTTAATATTCTGTAAATTATGTATTTTTCAAACAGTGTTAAACTGCCATATTTAAAATGCATAAATCAGGATGCTCTGATGATGGATGATTTATCCTTCTTTCTCTGAAAGTTCATCCTTTTTATTTGGAAGTTACATTGGTTTTGTCTGATTCTGTAATAAATAAACTTCCTAGGAACTGTTTAGTTTTAAAACCCTTGGAGATAGAAAATAGTATTTCTGGATCTTTTATGTTTGGGTGTGAAAGCTAAGACAAAATATTCAGATTGTAGTACCTAATCACTTAATATCTACCTAGCACCACTTAAAAATCACTTCCATATTTAAGTATTTTTAAAACTACTAATAAAGCATAGCTTATTCTAAATATTTCTCATGGAATGCTAAAATGATTGTCTTCATGGTTTCAAAAGAAGGGTTTCTATTTATTTTTGAAAACTGATTTCATGATATGCACAACACAATTCTCTGCTCAGGTGAAAGTGAGTATCACAAGAAAGTAAAAGGCACATTATTATCATTATTCAGAATAGATTGATAGAGAATGGGCTCAGTGTTTGGGTTTTCTTAAAAGCCTAAGGCTGTGGGGCACAGGTTTTTCAGCAGAGAGGTTGCAAAACATTTAAAATACATTTATAGCTAAATACATGAATGAAAGCAAGAGAAGAGTTGGTGCTCTTAGCAAAAAAAAAAAAAAAAATTACACATGAGATCCTGCTGGGTACATAGATATTTGGTACTAAGAGAGTTAAATATAATTTTTATGTAACATCTTAACTGTGTTGGATTATTAAATATGATGAGGAAAATCACATTCTCCCAACAGACTTAACTCAAGAATGACAATCAGGAGCACTGGCAAACCATCCAACCACCCACATCTCCCAAGAAAATTACTTATAATAGCAATTTGCATTGAGGTATTAAGCAGCATATTTTAAAATATATGGGATTAAACTCAACGAGGAAACATAGCAATTCTCTTCTTTTTATCTATAGACTGTAGAACATACCATAATCTAAGTGAACAAAGAGTCACACATTTTTAGACAATGAAAACCTAAATATCTCTGCTTCCTGCCCATTATAAAATGCCAAAAAGGAAAAACAGTTTCACAAGATTCTACAAGATATCAAGCAACAGTTATTTAAAGTGTTTTGATTTGGTGGGGGAGGATTAAATGCCCAATTTAATATCCTAATATAGTCATAAACCTGATAAAGTTTTAGAAAAATGTATGTAGTTATGACCTCCATTACCTGGTTTATCTAGGTTCAGATGGCCTCTGGTCAACATTTTGACTGTATTTGTGGCCAAGGGTTTGTCTTGGATATTTTCCTCCTTTGACCTATGTTTAATTTTGGATTTTATTGTTTTTATTGTACAATAAAGATCCTAAGTATAATTTGAATAAATTTACTTCCCCGCTGCCTATCATTACCATCACCACCTGTCTAAATTTTGAAAAAAATTAGAGCTTTAGCCAGGGATTTAGCTCAGTAGTTTTGCTGCCTGCTGTGCAAGCGCAAGGACCTGAGTTTGATCCCCGGTACCCCCCCCCCCAAAAAATTAGAACTTTGGAATTACTTTGGAAATGTTGGGTATTTAATGATAAAAAGTAAACAGACTTTAAATTTTAAATAGTGGATAGTTTTTGATATAGAACCTAAACCTAGAATTACCTAAACATGAATGAGTGAAGGAAAAAATTATGATAACAATAAAAGCATCTAAACTCACATTGTTAAAATGGGCAAGAGGGAGAAGAGCCTTCTGCTGTCTTATCTTTCGACCCAAGTTTGAATGATCATATCTTGGTTTTCTGAGATCAGCAGTTGGCCTTCCCCTGCCACTTTTGTATTTAAATAGTAAATTGAAATTTTGGGGGCTCTTGGTTCTCTGTTGAGATTAAATTGGCCAATTTAGTTTCAGAGTCAAAGAGCCATATTAGTTTTCCAAGACTTATGAGGTTGACAGTGTCACTTCTGTGGCAGGAATTTCCCCAGGTATATGCTCCTTACCTGGTTACTCTTGGTACTTTAAGACTGCATACGACCTCCAAGACCAGCACTTCTTTCTTCTCTGAAAGTTGCAGCCTGTGAGAACACATGTCTTGCTTTCTCTTTCTGGAGCAAATGTCTAGATAAACAACTGAAGGAAAGTAGTAGGACACTACAGTGACTCCTTCCACCAGATCTCAGATATATAAGGACATGTGATAGAGGCCTCTTCAATACATGGAATCAAACGTACTTTGTGGTCAGCTCCATTGAACTGATCGTGGCCTTCATAATTTGTAAAAATGGGGCTTTTTAGTGGCTTATAAACCTTCATGTTTGATTGTAGGAAAGAAGTCAGTTTCATTAGCCCATAGACCAAATATTAGCCAATTTTGATCAGAACAGTTTTGCTAGTCATTATCTCTTAAATTACCTGTTGTGGATCATTTTTGATCTCTTTGAGCTCAGAATTCCATGTTTAGGTTTTTGCCAGGGCTGAAATGTAATACATAACCACAAGCCATACATGTCCTTTGCCATTGTATTAGTAATGATTCTCTCGTTAATATGGAGAAATTCTTTCTAAAATTTCAAGTGGCCAACAAAACAAACAAAACCATACCAGTTAGCCTAGAGATTCTCAAGGGACATTCTCATTTGCTGTTGAAGATGGCAGTCCTGTACTTCTTGAGACTATTCTTAGTGATTTTGCTAACTCCTAATTGTCACTTAGCAGATGATTATTCAAGCCAATATTATGTTATTTCCAGATCCTCTAAATTTGATAGATCTCTACAATTAGTACTTCTAAATAAGAGACCAAAAAGCAGTTAGGTCTTGATCATTCTGAAGATAGTGGAAGATAATCCGTATCCTAGCCAAGAGAGATACATCCAAATCTGCCAAGTACCATAGAACTTGCTCAGCCCTACTATAAATGGCTCATTCTTAACTTATCTCATTTTAAAACAGTGGTTCCCAAAGTGTGGTGCTTGGGTGAACAATATCAGACTCATCTGGAAAACTGTTAAAAACATAAATTCCCAAGCTCCAGTCCACATCTAGGATGTTTACTAGGCTTTCATGATTCAGATGCACACTAAACTAAAGAAAGCAGCACATGCCTCTCCCCTCCATGTAACAGAACCCATTAGAAGAAAATTCTGTTATCCTACTGCAGCATTACCTTAATGTATTTCGGGGAGGCATTGGGCCTAAAATTGACCTAAATAAAGAAGTTTATGTGTTAACTTTGGTAAAATGTATCAATATATAAACCCTGGAATAGCTCCCACTCCATCACTTGAAGTTGGGAAGTATGTAACTTATGTGCCCTGAAAAAACACTTCAGTAGTTTTCTTTCCTGTTAACTCCAAAGCTGGCAGCCATCCTTCTTGCATGGTTTCCAAACTGGAATTTTTTTTTTTTTTTTTTTTTTGGTACCGGGGATCGAATTCGGGTCCTTGCGCTTGGGAGGCAGGTGCCAGAACCACTGAGCTAAATCCCCAGCCGTGGAATTCATAGTAATGCCTATTTTTACTAGCATCCGTAGACTACAAGCTGAGACTATAGCCTTCACTGGTTACATTAATTTATTGTGAGTGCTGTAAAAAATTACCACAAATTTGCTGTCTTAAAACAATGAAAGTTTATTGTCTCACATTTCTGGAAGCCAACATTGAAATCAAATTGTTGCAGGATGATAGTCCCTATAGAAGATCTACAGAAAATTCCATTCCTTGTTTGCTTCTTGTTACCTCCATCTTTACATGAATCTCTCCCTCTCCCTCTCCTCTTCCCCCTTTTCTATAGGGATTGAACCTGGGGACTTCCCATTGAGCTAAATCAACTCTTTACATTTTTTGTTGTCAGGCAGAGTCTTTCTAAGTTGCTAAGTTGCCAAGACTGGGCTCGAACTTGTAACCTTCTTGCCTCAGTCTCCTCAAATGCTGAGATTACAGCTGTGTGCACCATGCCTGGTTAGACTTCTGCTTATCACTCAGATTGTCCCTGTGTCTCTTACAAGAATGTTTATGATTGGATTAAAACCACCCAGATAATCTAGAATGACCTTTTTATCTCATGATCTTTAATTTAATTACATTTACAAAGACCCTTTTTGTCAAATAAGGTAGCATTCACGGGGTCTTGGAATGAAGGTATGGGTATAGCATTTCAGGAGTTACCAGTCAACCTGTGGCACTGGTATTTCCGGAGAATGGCACTTATGGTCATACTTTGTGGACTAGAGAGATATGGGGGCACTGTACCTAAAGCTTGTTCTCATCATATCATCGTTAAAGTGCCTAAACTAACACAAGCAAGTTTTGTACCTACTTCTTTAGGTCTACTTTAACCCAGTGGCACATTCTTTTTGTAGGTCATTAGGATATGGAATGCCCAAGTGCAGCACCTTAGCCAAAAAAAGCAATTGGGTTTATATGTAAATGGCCAACCATTCACTTATAAATTCCTTGAATTTTATTTGAAGTACATCACCTAGATCACAATAGATGCTTAGCATATATACATTTTTAATGCTTAACATACATATATGTATATATAATATTTTTTACGAAGGAAGGAACAGTAGAGTCAGAAAATTGTTGCAGGCCCAAGAGACAGAAACATTTACAGAGGGAACAACTTGTGTGCTTATTCCAGAACTACAGAAATACTTGAGAGAAACTGCTTAGGAAAATAGGATATTCAGAGAATGGCTTATCCTTTCTTTCCACCTCTTAGTCTATACTATAAAATATTTTCATGGCACACCATGTAAATAAAATAATACAGCACATACTGCCTTAAATCCATATTAATTTATGACATCTTAAAAAGTTTCAAACCTGATTTATAATGACAAGCATAGAGATTTAAAAGGGTAAACATAAAATAGAGAATAATTTTAAATGTAAAGTGCAGTATTTTTATTAACATCTTAAAGAAAGACATAATTTGTATGAGTCATCGTTAGTGATATTGGATATAAACCTCTTTTGTAAATAATTTTCTTGATGCTTTCTTTCGTTGACTCCTGTCATACTGTTATAGACATCCGTTGTCTTTATCTGATAAGATTTTCTACTGAATGCTAGATATGCTGTTTTATTGGCTCGTGTGTGTGTGTGTATGTGTGTGTATACTTGTGTTGTCTATCTATATTATCTTCCATTTTTTGTGTTGGCATAGAGGAAAGTTTAAGCCATTTGTTCATTTGTAACCAATTGTTTGAATAAAAATCACACATCCACTGACCTGGGCATACATAAATTATTATGCATTATAATAAGCCAAGAGCAGGTGAAAGCTTTTCTTACTCTCTTTATTAGGGACCATGTAATTATCACTTGCTCTCATTTGGATATATAGACTAAGTGAGGACTCCAATGTCAATTAATATATTAAATATTAGTAACATTTCATTTCAATTTTTCTCCTTATGACAAAAAGTATAATTTTTCACATCTACTCTGTACATGTGATGGAAATCACATATTTTTACTGGACACTTACTACTTTCAGTATCCAAAATATCTTTTACTTTTGTTCAAGTGTGTTTATACACTCTTTTGAATGTCAGCAATGAAGATGGCAGTCATGTATTACACTTTAGTATCCTACATATCATCCTAGGCTAGCTTGTAAATAACTATTTGACTAAGGACAGTAGCTCATTGGAAAGTCTTGTTTTATGATTGATATAATTTTGAAAATAAGAGTCTAAAGGGAATCATCTCAATATAGCTTATTAAAATAAGCAGTATAGTAGATTACATAAAATTGAATTACATTGCAAACTGTAAGCTACTATATAATGGTTATAAAATTAGAATTTCTGAGTTGCTTCCTTGTGAAAGATTTTCTTTCAAGGCAGTTAACATTGAATTTTGTCCTTTTTTCCTGGCTGAGTATGTAAGACATATCCACTAAACTGGTGACAAAAGAGAAGTAATCCAAATCTATAGAATTTGAATCTAAACAATTTAATTACTTATTCACAGATACTGTCATAATGTGCCATTGATACTAAAGTTTCTTTAAAATGGAGTTGGCCCATATTAAAGGAAAAAAACAGTTTATTAAAAGGTCGTTTGTTCCTTTCCTCCACCTCTTCACCACCACCTGTTGTATCCAGCCAGTGGGAAGCAAGCATAGATTAGGGTTAGGGTTAAGAAGAACAAGGGGCTAGTATGTGGGAGAAGAAGAGGGCCAAACTATTTATTTTTCCCCTCCCTCCCTTCCTTACTTCTCTATTCCTGTAACATCTTTGATTCAGGTAGCAAGATTCCTTCTGCATTGGGAACTTTTGTGGAGTCTAATTGTATTGTTCCCTCCTCTTGTCCCATGGCCCAGAGCCAGTGACAGCTTCCTGGCTATTTAGCCCCTGGGTGCTGCAACATTCCTCCTTGGTTTCCTTCACCTTACTCATGGCAAAAATCCCTTCATTAAAACCTCATTTTTTAACCAGACCCTGACAGATACACATTCTAACCAGGGTGGCAGCATTGAACAGAGATCCTCAGCAGGCTTGCCGAAGGCTGTGTGTAAGCACAGCTGTAGGAGGCTGAAAATAGCTCTGTTCACAGCATCTTTTTTCCTTTTGTAATTCTAAGCTCCAGTCGGGGGGAGGGGTCAGTAAGGACTTTAAGTGCCAATTTTTTTCTTGGCAACCTGTTACTAATCAGCAGTTATCCTTGGTACTGTCCATATAGTATATTAAAATAAATGAATTTTAGAGGTACATACCTCAGCCTGCCATTTGCCTTTTTAACCTTTAATTTTTATGTAGAAAGATTATGTTGATGGTTAATGGAATGTTAGCCAGCTCTGAGTTGATGGAGAAGAATTTGAGATACCAATAGAACATCTTGAGATCAAAATAGGACTTGTTGCAAGTTAAACCTTAAGAGTGAGTTGCTTTGAAGTTAAGAGTGAGAAAGTGTATAAAATGACAGCTGTTTCTCTTCTCTAGGGATGGCCCTGTGATCTCTGAAGTAGACAGAGTAGGGGAAGGGTTGACCTATATGCAAATACTAAGGACCTATTTGTAGGAGATATTTGGTTTCACCAGCTTCTTCAAGGAGATAAAACCCACTTTCATTTAGTCCCCTGGCACACCCTTCTCTCTAAAAAGGCATTCTATCAGGAGCTCATCTCTTCCTTTTTGAGCATAGATCAGTTTCCTTCCTTAAGCAAAAGACCTTCCTGTACATTTGTATTTTCTCACATATCCAGAAAAAAAAATCTTGGTGTTTAGTAGCCTGTATGATATCTTCAAGCATATCCATAGTCATACCATTTTCTCCCAGCTTCTAATAATGATATTTCTGAAAAGGGTATCTGCAGAACGAGATTTTGACCTTTGGAGAAGGATAAATCCACAATAAAGAGTGGAAACACATTTTAGCATACTTAATAGCAGGCCTATCTTTCATGTTATTTCTCTTTTGCTTAGTTTTTAACCTGTACACACACTTCAGTACTGGAGGAAGGCAGAGGAAAATGTGTTTAATATTTTGCCTAAACCTATTGGTGAAATCTTAGCACATTCTTTTGTTTAATAATCAAAGGGGGCACATTTATTGATCACCATTGCCTCTATCAACACTTCGTCTTTCATGTTTATAAATATTTTTTCTCTTAACTCCAAAAAATTCAGAAGAGTCAGCATTAATATCTCCCTCTTCCCTTTCTCTTTCTGTCTCTCTCAGTCTTTCAGCTTCTTTCTTATATTCCTATCCTGCAGTTGCTTTCTTTGTTTCACTCTCCTTTTTCTCCTTCCTGTGTGTATTTTGAATTAGCATGGCCAAAAAATGCATTCTGTAAAATTATATAAAAACATGGTTCAGACAGAGTGGAAGTGTGCCTCCCGGTCTCTGTGTTTAACACTGTTATTACATCTTAGAATGACAATATAATTGTAGAGATGTTGTTTTCCTTTGGTGAATTATTTGATCCCTCAGATAGTCCTCTGCTTTAATGATGTATAATCAGGCATTATCAACCATTATTCATCTTGCATTTATGTTTTTGTTTAAGAAATTAATGACAAACTGGCCATAATAATAGCAGTTTGGCAATTTGCTTGGCAAATTCATTCTAACAATAGTGGGATTCCATGTGTTAAAAAGCAAGAAATAAAATACCAGATTCTAGTCACTTAATATCAAAATACTTTAACATTAGAATGTACAGATTCAATTCACAGTGCAGCAGTGCAACATAGTGCTTTAAGATGGGATGTGGTGAAAGAGGGTTACATAGGATTACATACAAATATATGTGACTGTTATTATTATTTGTTAATTTTCCAAAAAATTAAAAGACTAAATCCTCCCAAAGTTTTATGTGCCCATCTTACATTGAAAATCTTTCAGACAAAAGGATTGCATACATTTTCCCAGTAGTCAATTTTCTTGTCTATAATTCTTTTCTATATGAATAAATTATTTTTCCACTTAAGGGCTCCTCAATTCTGTCTACTCTTGTGGAGTGTCATTTCATGAAAAGCAATGTCTTGGGCTTGGGTTATAGCTCAGTGTTTGAGCACTTGCCTAGCATTGTGAGGCCCTGGGTTCAATCATCAGTATGACAAAAAAAAAAGGTGGTATTATTTATGTGAATCACTATTGTGAGATGGACATGATTAGAGTTTATAGATGGGAATATGTAGACATCCTCTATGGGAAGAAAAAAGAGAATGAAATTTAATGCAGTTAGCACATCCTAGGAGTGAGTAAAAGATCCCAATTTTAAAATCAGATAAAAAGGATTAGGTCCTGGTGGCTCATACTTGTAATCCCAGCTACTTGGGATTACAAATTCAGGGCCTGCCTTGGAGACTTAGAGGATCCTGTTTTAGAATAAAATTTTACAGAAAGGGTCAGGGGTAAGCTCAGTAGTCGGGTGCTTGCCTAGAATGCACAACACTCTGTTCAATCCTCAGTACCTCCCCCAATCCTCTCAAAAAAATCAGAAAAAAATGAATTTTATATTTTCTTCATGGTATGAGGCAGGATTGTATTCATCCTAGGATAATGTTTAAAAAATCATCAATACATTAACAAGTACTGAATATCTTAATAAATTCCATGCATATCAAAATAAGGGTATGTTTTAAATATACAACAGATAATAATACATAGTAGCATGTAACATGTAAATATGTGATATAGCAAATATTTACATTCCAAACAGAGGATTAAGCATGTGCCTTGTACTCTTCATTGTGTGTGTGTGTGTGTGTGTGTGTGTGCCTGGGGAGTCTAAGATCTTGGTGCCAGATATATTAGTCAGCTTTCCTATTGCTGGACACAATGCCCCAAATTCACAATTTAAAGGAAGAAACACTCATTTTAGCTTATGGTTTGAGGGACTCAGTCCATAGTCAGCGGCTCCGAGGCAGGAATATCATGGCAGAAGTGTGTTGGAGTAAAGCTACAGAGTTCATGGAAATCACGGAGCAGAATGGAGGGACAGTACCAGAGGAATGTATGAAGGAGAGAGGGACACCATTCATAGTATCCAAGGCCATACTGCCACAACCCACACCCAGGAGTGTGCTCTGCTAATCTGCTAGGTGTTTCTGGATCCAGTGAAGTTGATTTATCAGGATTACTGGTCACACCAGGAGATTTGGTTCCTGGCTTTGGATGGCCATCTTCTTTCTGTCTTCAGATGGTAGAGAGAGGGAAAGCTCTCTAATCTCTTATAATGGAACTAATCCCCTGATAAGGACTCTACCTACCCTCATGACCTTGTCTAAACCTAATTACTTCTCAAAGACCTCATCTTCAAATACAGTATCTGTCTCTTGAGGGCTAGTACCTCAACATACACATTTTGGGGAAGACACAATTCTGCGTGTAGCATAGTTCCTACAACAACCTTATTAAATAGTTACTAACTGTTAACCTTATTTTACAGATAAAAAATTTTTTTTTAAAAGTTAGAAAATGTGTCCATAGTCATACAGATAGTAGTGAATTTAGAATTTTATTTTATAGTCTTCGTAAGTAGACTCAACTTCTTCTAAAATCATTTTTTCTTTCATGTGGGGTTGAATTCAAGATATTCACCATTGATTTTTTGATATTACTGTGTTCATGGATTTCTATCATTTTGTGAATCAAAGAAATATTTAGTTAGGCTATTGACATATTATTTTCTTTCATTAAATTATTCTTGATTATGACCAATGGTTGGTCTTTATCAATAATCACATTTTTAAGGGCACATTAGTGAAAGGCATATTTGTTTGCTATTGTTCCATATTTTCCATTCCTTTTAGTGATCCCTAAATGCCCCATGTCTAGATGTATCCTTAGGAAAATTTCCTGGCATAGTGCAAAAATTATTAGCATTAAATACTCATAAAATATACAGCATTAATAAAATCTGCTCCTTCATATCCTTGTTATACATAGAATTGGATAATCCTAGCATGTAAATTTCTTTTATAAGTTTTGAGTTATGTTTAGAAGATCCACTTTGAAATCCTAGGTCTGAAGAACAGACGTCATGGTTGTAGTGATTTAGAACTGGATTCTTATTCTTACCTGTTAATCACTCACTGGTCTCTAACCCTGACTGACCCACATGTTGATCTATGGCACAGGGCAGCCCAGAGAGATGAGTGACCCAAGACACATAGGCAATGTGGGAGTAGAGGTGGAGAAAAGCCAATGGGAAATTAAGAGTAGCACTGCTCAATTCTGTTTACTGTACTTGACCTTGATCCCTCAAAGAGGAAATAATGTGATCATTCTTGTCACTATGATCATATGTTAACTTCTGTGACCATGTGCCATCTGTTGACTTTCTTAAGTCAGATGTATTGACCTATGAAACGATGTGTTCCCCTTGTATTAAAAACAGAGAAAAGAGCATTGCCTTCCTTATTTTCTAATTAAATTGCCTCATAAGAGCATGTTATAAACTGCACAGTTCTATATAAGTCATACTCAAGAATTGGAAGTTGGGATAGAGAACAACCATCTTTGTATCATCATTATTTTACTAAAGGAAATTAGTCTTTAGCATAAATGTATGCTCATCATTGTATGAATTTTAGGGAAAGAAAATTGGTAGTCCACTTCTTTCCCCAACCCCACACACAGGATGGATCAGAGAAGTCACATGGATCACTTTAACGAGAACCCCATCTCACCAACATGTGACCGTCATTAACGTACATAATATGATATATGTTTCACTACCCTCATTTCGTCAAATCATTACATGTTTTGCAGTGATAGTTATTACTTCCTTGTTTTGTTTTTTTTTTGGTACTGGGGATCGAACTAAGGACCTTGTGCTTTTGAGGCAGGTGCAGCACCACTGAGCCAAATCCCCGGCCCATTACTTTCTTGGTTTTAAAGAGAATGAATCTTGAAGAACATGAATAGTTTGGCTATAGGAGTTACCTAGATGAACTTTCAGATATAGGCTTATTTCTGCACTTCCAGTGGGTCTTGCAAAATCTTCCTAAATTACCCAGCAGGACCCACTAAGGAGAACCATCCATTGACCTAAGTATCTCACTTGGGGAGCAATGAGCAAGCCACTAGAAAATGACAGCATCCATGCACAAGAGTATTCTATGTTACTACCCATTTTTATAAGCAAGAATGATAGTACAACAAATTGAAAAGGTCTGCAGACATTTTTTTCATTTCATAGTTTTGAATAAATGGGGCACCATTTGAGTAGAAAATGTACTCAACTTGTGACTGAAATGTAAGGATTTCAACTGCAGCTGTTATGAATTCTGTGACTTAAACACATAGTTTATTCTAAGAATCAAATTCTCCATCCATACAGAGGGATGTGTACCTCATAGGATTATTGAGACAGCCAGATTCAGTGCTTCATGTGAAAGTGCTTTGGAAACTATGAGATGCCTGGGAAGTGTCCTGGGAGATGCTGATGGGTTTTGCCTCTTTGATGTAGAGACCTGAGTTTCACTGCCACCTTCAACCATCCTTCTCAAGTTAGGATGGCCCAAAAGGAGCCACAGACTGCACACCACAACATGCTTATGCCCACTTCATTCAAATGTATTGCCATTGTAAAAACCAAAAAAAAAAATCTCTGTAGTATTTTTTTCTTGATTGTGTTGGGACTAGCAAATCTGTCTTTGTTAAGTTAAAAATGTTTGCTTTGGGTGAGCAGCATTGGTTATTAGGGTGTCCTATGGACTTTGAATAATAATACAAATAAATAGATGTGTTTTTCTTTCTTACAGAAGTCTCAGCTGTTAAAATGCCAGAATCCCATTTTCTAAAGTGGAATCATTGTAAAAGGCTTGGCTAGATTCCTAGAACCAGAGGCTCCCCAGTGAAAACCACCTGTTAGCAGTCTTTATTTCACTGTTTGGATTCTTGGAAGAATATAAATTATCCAAAGAAAGCAATACAGAGGGCCTGCAGGGAAATTACCTTCCCCAAACAATTGAAAGACTGTCTAGTTATACCTCAATTAGATGATAGGATACATTCCAATTGTACCCTCTGTTGATTGAAATGTAAAAAATAAGTAAAAACAATACTGAGAGCAAAGGAAATCGTGAAACTGAGGTTTAGATTAGTGTCAACCAAAATATGATCCATGCAAAATAATCCAGTAATGAGAACTCACCCACACTGAGGGATTAGACTTCCCACTGAGAAATGTTTTGGATTGGCCAAGGGGATGGGTCACTATATTTGAATAATAAAGCAAGTGGAAGTGTGGGATACTGAAAGATACTTCAAATCACAAATGTCTTTGACATCTATCTTATTTGCTTCTAATTGCAGTAGTATTTCATATGAGTAGAGTTCAGTATGCCCAAGCCTGAGTCACACAGGCTCACTTCTGTGTATCAGAACTTCCAGAGAGGTGGATGACTCATGTATTGCTTCTACCTGAGAAGCAGTGGGAGTACTGGGTAATAGCAAGGCTCTGGAGTAGCTTCCGGTCAGTTCTTAAACCTGTGTCAATTTCCTCACTTGGCAAGTAGATATAATACGCCTGTTTCAGAGGGCCGTCAGGAAGATTACACAACTTAATATATGCTTAGAATAATTAAGGATAATATTGCCTGACAAATAATCATTGGACAAGGTTGAGTGACAAGCAAAATTAAATCAAGCTATTGCTATTTGTGATATTCATTTTACCTCCATAAGGCATTTAATTTTATTTATTTTTTTATTTTTTTGGTACCGGGGATCAAACTCGGGTCCTTGTGCTTGCGCAGCAAGCGGCAAAACCACTGAGCTAAATCCCCGGCCCATAAGGCATTTAATTTTGTCTCTAGTATTTTTGGACTGTTCATGCCTAGACTGTGTAGTGCAATGGTTAAGAGCATATGTTATGTCATCAAACTGCTAGTATTTACATTATGACTCCACTCTGACTGTAATCGTGGGTAAATTGCTTAACTTCTCATCCTTCTGTTTTCTCATCTATGCAAGGGGGCTGATCACAATCATTGAGTTTTGATGTAATGAGTGAATGAAGGTGAATGAAGTAAGTCAGGGAAAGCTCTAAAACAGTTCCTGGTACATGGTAAATGCCTCCCTAATGCTAATATTATCATCATTATTTTCCTCTGTAACTTTCTTTCTTTCCATACCTGGGATCACTAGACAACCCCCTAATGATTGCCCCTTTCCAAACTTTCCAGAGGAAGCTGATGCTGAGATGGGGGACACAGCAAGGATCTCCAGGTCATCATGCTGTCTTGGGCTTGCATCATCCCTGTCTGTCCTGTGGGCAGATCTACATCTTATTGTCTTGCTATCGTGTCTGGATTTCTTCTGTGGTTCTTTTGTTCTGGATTCTACTCTAGCTTGCTGCTAGGACTCCTTGGAGTCTCTTATTTCTGGAATCCTTTCCCACTTGCTTTACAGGACAGTCACATAGTTGGGATTTATGAGTACACTTTTCTGAGGGTCACTGCTTGCCAGGCCACTATGCCCATTTTTGAGTGGTAGCAATTCATGACTTCCAGGCTGTAGGCTTTGTACCTGCAGGACCATGGCAGGTGGTGGGTGGGTCTTTGAGCCATTACATTTGAGAAGTCAGTGGAGCTTCCATTCTTAGTATTTGGTACCCTCTCAGGACCATAAAGAATCTATCCAGGTCCTTTACCCTTTCTTTCTGTTCCTCATCCAGTAACCATAACCTCCAATAAATAAGACCCATTGCTAAATAACTATGGTTGGAGCCTCTCTCATAAAACAAATACTTGCAGATAAAAATAAGTAGGCCAAAATTTTTCAATTCTACACATAAATTCTCTATTTTAGAAATTATAATTTAGCGTTTGTAATCTATTTTTATTTATGGGTACAAGTGTGATATTTCAGTGTATCTGTATGTGTATAATTTCATCAACAATGTCTAGAATTATAACTTTCATAAAGTGAAAGGCATATAAAATAGAATTGAAAGTAACTGGCCATCATAATGTATGGAGGTTACTAGTATCTGACTGGCTCTATCTACTAAGGAGAAAGCATAGATTCTTTATTGAAACAAACTGAAAAAAGAACAAATAGGTTCTTCGAGGTGTGGACGGTAGTTTCATAATAGAGATGTTGATTTGACCTGTAAAACCACACTATTGCCATAAATTCAGTGACTCCAGTACCTTAGGTCTCAAGGAGAAAAGATTCCCTTAGTAGCTAGAATTTCTTTACTTTCTTCTAGTCACTTCCTTTTTCCATCTTTTAACTTGCTTGTAACAAATTTCCTCTTTTTCCGTTTGTGATAGGGAGGTTTGTTTCTGTGGGTAATTGAAAAATGGAAATTTTGAAGCTAATAGACTTACTTTTCTGGAAAGTAAAAACAACCAATAAAAAATGCATCAAATACTTTAGAAAATTTAATTAGTAAAGCAACTTCATTATTACTAGAAAATTGCTTATAATGATTCAAAGTGAAAAATAAAACATTTGTTGCCTTGTTGTAATGGCTGTCAGGAGCCCAACATCTTAAAATGAGGAGAGATGTAAATGATTTTATGTTTACTGGCCTGTTCTTTCAGTCCCCAGCATGTACACACATGCGCACACACACACACACATGCACACATTCACGAGCAACGTGAAGGAAAAGATGACTCTTTTATCTCTCTACCCTCGGTGTCTATGTCGTGTAATTATTTGGTAAATGTTGAAAGGAGAAAAGTCAGCAAGAGAAGGAGGAAAGAAGGAGAAAAGCCGTTCTATCATTATTAGCTGGCTCTTCCTTCAGACTTAGCCTTTACTTAGTAACGTGGTCTTAGAGAACTTTTGCCCATCACAATATTTCTCATTTGTTTTCTTTCACAGAAAATTATGAAAATTTTTTTTTAACTCTTATTGTCTCAGAAAAAATGTCCTTTTAAAGACGAGTTTCTTTTGTGCCTCGGGGCATTTTCTATGTAAGGTCTTATTTCCCTGCCACTAGAGGCCTGTTTTTCTTCTTTTTCTGATCTGTCTCTAGGGAGAAAGCAGCTTTTTCTGTTTATTCTGTTCTCTTGGATTTTTAAAAATTTAAAGCAAGGCATGCTAATTAGTTATAACTCTATTTCTAATATACACAAATATGATATAATCATAATATATTTAAAATGAAAATCATAAAAATTGTGAACCAAAAGACCACTGACCACATTTCACATATGAGGAAATTAGAATCCAAATGAATTAAATTCCCAAGATTAGAAAGCAAAACCAAAATTAGAGTTTTTAAAACCACTATTAAGAAAATAATTGAAATAACCTAAGGCAGTTGTCTAGTCCCATTTCTTTATCTTTCTAGATGACTATTGAAAGTTTGAATGATGGTAAAATACTGTTATTTGCCTGAATCAAATTAGAGGCCAGAGAGTCAGTGAAGTAAATGAAATTGCTGAGGTAAGGATTGCTTCCTTTTAAAACTATCTCTCAGTCCCTACATTTAGGGTGATTTACATGATTCTGGCTTACAGTATCTCAATGTGATGAATGTTACGGGCATTCAAATCACAGAGTTCAGGAATGATTAACCAATGGCAAGGGCAAATAGGCTTTATTAGTTTTCATCATAAACAGATCTGTCTGCAGTAACAAGATGGAAATTTAGGACTCCACTGTGTGGCATGCCAAATTCTGTGAATGGTTAAAATGGCCACTGAAGTAGATCAATTATTGCATCTCAGTATCAAGAGAGAACTAGCTTGTTCCTTGTTGACATGGCTTTAATTTCAGTCTTTACTGAGAAAAACTGATAAATGTACTTTGGTTGAAAATAATACAAATTGCATTAGGCATTCATAATCTTCTATTCCTTATCCTGGAGTTAGTGTGGTAAAAATACCTACATAAGATTAGATAAGATAATACAATATTTAAAGATAACTTAGATTTATACAAAGTATGCTCCCTACTAAAAAATGCAGATGAAGGGTTTTTTTTTTCAACATTATTAGATGATTTTTTTGGTTTGGGGTGAGGAGAATTTAAGGAAGTTGGAGGGAGGCTTCTCTTTTCCTGAAAGAATGGACTGGTAAACAGAGATTTTACATTACAAATTTTAATTGTAAGTAATTGGTTAATTCCAAGAGTGATTAATTCATTCCAATCCAGAATAGCTGTCCTATATTCATTTAATGATACTGTATTATCATTGATATATTAATGATAAAAATGCCTGGACTAAAAAAATGGTCACATAAAAAATTACTAAGTATATTTTTTTAAAGCTACTTTATCTACTAATAAATTTATTAAGGGTAAGTAATAAAGTTTAAAAATATGACATAAAGAAAATTTGCCTATATTCCTACAAAATCTGAAATCATTTTTAAAGCTTTCTTTCTTTTTGTTTTTGGTCTTTTTGTGTCATGGTCTTACTCTGTAGTTCGGTCTGGCCTTGAACTCACGGTGATTTTCCTGCCTCAGTGTTCCAAGTGCTGGGATTACAGGCATGAGCCACCATGCCCAGTTTAGAGCTTCCTTTAAATGTATTCCTTTTGTTATTAGTGGAGTACATGGCTGTGTGTGCATTGCCACATACCGGTTATTATAATTTTGTGTGTACATTATTGTATACCGTTCTGTATCTTACTTTTTCATGTTATTTTGTAAACTTTTTCCTCAATGCTGTGTGCATTTTTAAAATTAAATTTACTTTTAGCTGATACGCAACATAAACATTGAAGACTGTGTCGTGCATTTTCTTGCAGGAAAAGCTTACAACTGTCCCCCTGCTGTGGGCCACTTTAGTTATTTACAGAGGTCATGGATTAATAAGATCATAGAGATGGAGGTAGACTTAGAGAAGATTCAATCAGCCCCTTTTCTTTTAAAATTTGATTTTGTAGTTAGGACTAAGATCTAGAAAGGTTAATTGGCTTAGAGATTATTTTATTTTCTTTAAGAAAAAATAAAATTACATAATTCCAGAAATACTTTTGCCTGTAGAAACAAAAAAGTACAAGAAAAGTAAACTGAATCAGACAAGGAACATTCAGAATGAATAAAAAATATGGATGAGTAATCTATCTTTGGGGTGAGTAATGTATCATTTGCTATAAATATTTTCTTCACATTTTAAAAGGCAAAATAATTTCACGCAGCATAACTTCTCTAATCCTCATCATGGCAACAGAGGGACACACAAAATATGGTGTTGCCTGAAAGTAACTTTCTAGTCTACTTGCTCACATATTGAAAAGTAAATGTGTTTTTTAAAATTCCTTCCATTCTAATAAACTAAATTATTGCAAGACAGAGTAGTACTTTTTCCTCTCTAGCATATAACTACTTGGGATTTAACATATATTTCCTTATATTTTTTCTTGACGTGATGATTTATGGGCTCCACATCAGTCTATAAATGATAGTTTGGCTAGCAGATGCCTTCTGGTCTAAGAGTTTTGTCTCTTCCTACGGTAGCAGTGTACGGAGGCATGATTTTTTTAAAATGAGTATATTTAAGACTCTCCTTTGTTTCCTAAGAGCAGTATGATGGCAAAGCCAGGTCTCCTCCAAGATCAAGTCCCAGTCAGCTCAGTGAAGGCTATGGGACAAGGAGCCAAAAGCAGCAAAAAAATGCTGATATTTACTATAGGCTAAGGATATTTCCTTGCCAGATTATTCAAAGCTATCACTGAATGTATAAGCAAATGTCATCAAACTTTGAATAGGCTGGTTTCCTGTAAAAGTCTTTCAATACTTCTGAAGAAATGATTCTTTAATCCAAAGATTAAATTATGGGTTTTGCTGGGCATGGTGATGCATGCCTATAATCCCAGTACTGGGGAGGCTGGGGCAGGAGGATCTACGAGTTCGAGGACAACCTAGACTACATAGTGAGTTCAAGGCCAGCCTGAACTCCATAGCGAGACCTGTCTCCAAAAAATAAAAAGTAGATTATGGGTTTTGTCTATTTTTCTTAGAGGAACATTTGATTTTATTAGCTATTTTGGCAATGAAGTGAATGAAATCTTTAGTACAATCTTCAGACTAAGAGATTGATGATGTACAAATAACAGTCTACACCCTTTGCATTCCTTTTTTTTTAAGTACCACTAATCTACACTGAACATTTCTTCAGTACTGATTATTTCCCCTAAAATAGCATTTTAGGAAATAGACCCTGAACAAGTTATTTTACTTTTCTATGACTTAATTTCTTTCTGAAAAATGGAAGTGTTACCAATACCATTTCTGTGAGACATGGGCTAAGCATACATAAGAGTGGATGGCCCCACATTCATGTTCAGTAAGTAGCTACACTTTTCAGAGTCCTGCTAGGCACCAGGCACTTTCTGTACACCTTCTGAGTTCATCTCTGAGCAGTAATATACAGCCATTTTATGCACAGATAAATTTACACTTCAAAATGGTAACTTCTTGAGGGATAATGTAACAAAGATTCAAGCCAGCCAGATCCAACTGATTCCATAATTTAAACATTACACATTCTTCCTCCATGATAACCCTAAAAGAAGGGAACTAATCTGTTTCCGAAATTGCAGAATTAAAAAAAACTTGGGAAAGTTCATGACATGGGTGAGAAGTCAAGAAGCAGGAACAGGTCAAATGTTGCCTTCAAAAGAAAGGAATGATTTGGTTTGCCACAAGATAAAAGACACTGGAGACCAGAGACTCTCTCTTCTCTCTCCTCTCTCCTTCCTCTTCCCTCCCCTCTTGTCTCTCCTTTCCTTCCCCTTTACATTTAATTTATCCAAGTTGTGTCATTTCTACTTCCACTGTGTCGTCTTTTTCACTTTATTTCAACCCCCACTAGCTAGATTTTCTGTATGTTGTAATGAAGTAATTACAATGTCTCTTTGTTGGGAAATCTCTGTTCAGTCTACCCCTGGTGATTTGGCCTACATACTACTGCCAGAGATGCTTCCTCAGTTCCCTCTTCAGTGCTGCTCCTTTCCTGATTAATCACCTTTGATGTCTGCCCAAATTTTATAAAATAAATTCCAGCTTTCATCAATAAATTAATGAAGACCATTTAAAATATACTTTGTTATATTTATGTATTTATCTCTCACTACTCCCCTTCATGGTCCCTAATCTCTGACACCTGGATTAACTCACTGTTTTCAGTATATTCCTTTCTCTTTTGCATTCTTCTCATTGTCCTTTATTAGCTGCTCCCCCCTCCCCGTCTCTTCATGTGGGTTGACATTTCATTCTCATTCTACTAGCAGATATTTTGTATATATTACCTGTGGTACTAAATTTCCCCAAATTTCCCTTTGGAGTAAGAATCATAGAATCATTCCTCCCTGTCTAGACAGAAGAGGCAGAACAATAAAGAGTCTAAGAGGAGCTTGGACTCCAGACAGATTGCTAGGACTCTAGCCATCTAGCCATCCAACTTTGTGCAATTTCTTAATATTCTTGTGCCATAGCATCCACACTTGTGAAACAGGAGCAATGATAGTATCTTTATCTTAGGCTTTTATGAAGATCATATTAAATATAATGAATTCCTGGTTCATATAAAGTTTACAGAGTTTTTTAAATGAAATAATTAAGAATTGGCTATAGCAATTGGCTTAAACTCCCTTGTGACAGTGATCGCTCTGTGTCATATTATATCCGGGCATGTTGCCTAAGAGTCCCAACCTCACTAGCCCCAGTTTGAGAATGAGGGTTTTGCTTTCGTCATTGTATTTGTACATAAAACTCAATTCAGTACTTTGTCCTTGTAAGAGTACAGTGTTCTATGTTGGCAGCTAAATAGTCCATTCTCAGTGGAATTTTTCTAGAATCGGGGCTAGTCTTGTCTGCTTATTAATTTTGTCATATCTCTCTGAGAAGGCTAAAATTTTAAAAAAGATTTTCAGAAAACAGAGAAGTCTCATGGGAGATTTTTTTTTTCAGTTCGGGGCTTTTAAAGCACAAAGCATAGATTGAATTGATCTAGAGTGTGTCCATTCAGCTCTCGGTCTCATAAGTTTTATGATTCATGGGTTTTTGCAAACTGCACCAACAGATAATGATATGTTATCTTTGCCAAAGAGTTTTGCAGACTATGTCTTATTAAACTGCATGCATGTCTTTGATCTGAGTACATATTAGCCTTGCTTGGTAGGTGAAGAAACAGGAGGCAGAGACACAGGGCCAAGTCCTGTGACTTAAGGCCCTTCCGACTGCTCCTGAGCCCTGGGCAGTTGACATGTGCGAGCACTGCTCTGTTGCTCTGAATGTCCAGCTTGCAGGGTACCAGCCAAGGTGATTGAGGATCACACCATGAATTCATGGCTGAGCCACAGACTGATCTGTGTCATGGAATCTTATTAGTAAGAATCAAAGTTGAAGACATCTAGGAAATTATTTTGTTCACTTCCTTATGCATGAATTCCCTTTGAACAACTTTATGACATGAAGCCCTTCAGTCCTTTCTTGAGTTCCTGCATTAGGGAACTCATAGCCAGCTTCCTATTTTTTTTCTATTTCCTGCATTGCTACATAGACCTCCTCAGTATCAGACCTTTGCTTGTCTTCTTGCAGTTTTCACTTCTTCATGCAGATTCTACCCTTAAACTAACTATAATGTGTTTTGTTTCCTTTGGTAGGATGTTTGTTTTAAGGTGAGAAGACAGATACCATACACTTGCTATCTTTTCTCTGGGCCTAAGTATCTTTATTTTTCTCAAACATTTCTATTGTGATAAGAATTTTTACATTTTATTTAAAAAGAAAAACTTGTATGACCATACTCCAGAAGTGTATGCATAGTATTTCTTTTTTGTTAGTGATTAATGGGCTGTGGTTTTTTTCTCTCTCCATTTTTTTTAAGGAAGAGAAAAGGCAGTGATATAGTTATGCCGTTGCCTTGTCTTTCTTAAGTCCCACTCTACCTGCTACAAGCTGTCTTTGCAGCCAGTCAACTTCTGCACCTCTGTTTCTTTGTCCACAAAATGGAAATCACAATTCTTTTCTCACTCTTGGCCAGTAGTAACTGCAAAGTGAAAGAGTCAGTGAAAGTGCCTGGCTCATCGTAAACACTCAAGAACAATGTTTCCATTCTACTTTGGGTCTACAGGCCCAGCAGCCCACCTGTCAGTTTTGTTACGGTTTGCTGCATCAAACACATATGTTTGCTTTCAAACCTTAGTCATCTCCACATTTTTTAAATGGAGTAAGTCTTCAGTGTTCAAAATTAAGGTCTCATGCTTGAATTTAAACAATTGTAATTGAGAAAAGTGAAAATCCAAACAATGCTTTGGGCAAAGCAACTGCTGTGCAGGAGGGTGATCATCAGAACAGCTTGTCATGTAGATAAGCAATGGCCCTTGGTCTGTTAGAAAAGTGGGAAAGATACGGTTTTACATATGGCAAGGGCTCTTGTGTACTTGTCTAGCTGAGCATATTATTAATGTGTCTTCTTTAGCAATCCGTTTGTGCTGCACTGTAATTAAAGTTTTCCCCTTGCAGACTTCTCTCTACTTAGAGAAGAAATTTCATTTAAGAATTCATTTTTTTTTAGTAATTCTGCTGCTTTTTTTCTGAAATTTCCCCCTTTAAAGCAGGTAATGTCACTGAACCACATTGGGCCGTGGTGAAACCTGATCAGGAAAAGACTCCTCTTTCTCACTTAAAGTTTGAATAGTGTACTCTTTTTTTTTTTTTTTTTTTGGTACCGGGGTTCGAATTTGGGTCCTTGCACTTGCAAGGCAGGCGGCAGAACCACTGAGCTAAATCCTTGGCCCTCTCAATTAGAGTTTGGGAGCCCATCCACCCTTGTTCCCCCTTAGATGTTTTGTCTCCGTCATGGCTCCCATGTACCATTCTTTCAACTGTCGAGCTTAATGGTCCACTCTTTGGTCCATCGTCTCCCCAACTAAGAAGGGATATCTTTAGGGCAAACCCACTTGCACACCATCTTTCCCCATTTATTTTATCTAATGAGCACTTACCTAATCATCTAAAATCTTCATTGATCTACTAACTGATTTCTCTATATCCTTTCTGCTTGTCTCCATCTTTACCACCATACTGGTGTAGACTTCGTCTTGAAAGAAACATAAACCTACTAATATTCCTGTACTCAGATAAAAGTCGTTAGCAGTAAAATGATACACTTTTCTATGCCTTACAAAGGTCCCCATGGTCTGACTTCTACCTGTTTCCTTAGGCTCACATCCCATTTTCTGCTTTGCTGTGTTTAACCTCAAACACACCATGTATCTCTTTTCTTAGGCCACTTTCATCTTCTGCTTCATGCTGCTAGCCACCTTCCCTTTTTCTGGTTCATTCTAATTCATCCTATACTTAAGGAATCCTTGTCCTAACTGTTTCATTATTCTTTGCCTCAGAACACCTCTTTTAATTTTTAATTATTTTATCTTAAAATGTTGGTTATTTGATAATTTTATTAAACTTTTTAAATTAAATTTAAGTTTTATTAAACTTGTTAAAACTTGCCTTTTTACTTATTAGGTTGTAAGCCTTTTGAGAATGGGAACTGAGTCTGTTTTAGGTCATCTTATATCCCTAGTATTTAGCATGGCGTCTGATATTATTGAATTAATAAATAAAGGTGAGAGCTGCTCAGGAAGTGAAAGGATATTAAATTCTAAATTCTAAGCAAAGTTGGCAAAGGAGCTTAGTACCTGAAGATTATTTACTGAAAGGTTTTAAGAGCAATAGAAGTTGTGTACTCAAGTATGTAAGTAATCACTCTGGTGTGCCTACCTCCCCCACATTTCATAAACTAATAGAGAGGGAGAAAAGAGTATTCAAAGCCACCCATGTTACATTTTTAATACGTTATTACCTTGAAAATGTCTTCCATTCTTTGAGACTAAAAGATTACCTTAAAAAGTGTCAAATAAGGAGATGTTTTTATTATAAAATCGAAAACACATCAACCTGGTCTTTACAACAGGCATTTTCCATCTTTAAAAATTCCTAAAAGAAAGCCTGCATTTTCACTACCAAGTTGAAAAAAAAGAGTGGGTCAAATGTTATAATTAAAAGGGGCTTCAAAGCCATCTTCTCCTTATTTTCCACCCCCCTCTCCACTTCATCCCAATGATTTTCGATGCAGTATACTGGGAGTGTTATGGAAAACAGAAATATACATAGTGTGTAGCTTTTGATTTTTAAAATTTTCATTTGAAGCCCCCGTGCAATACTGATGTCCCTCGAGGCACGTGTGTGCCTGAGCCGCTGGCCAAGGATTTAAGTTACCAACTCAGTTTATCAAGGAGGAGATGTATCCCTTGAGATTTTGTAGGTGTACAACACCAAGCTGAAAAGTACAGCCCAGCAGCTATTGAAACCCCTTCTGCTGCATTTCTACCTGGTATCTAACAAGAAGAGCTGGCCTTGGCCTGGGTTGTGTGGGAGTTTTAAAGTGAGTGTCCCCAACACCCGTGGCAGTGAATCTTAGGAAAAATGGAAGCTTACAGGGGCCTTTTGTTTCCAAAGATTGAAAGCAACAATCTACCAAAGTACTGACAAAGATATAAATCCTTGAAATACCTCTTTGTTATGAAAGAGAAGTTCAGCACTATTTACTAATGACCCTTTTCCCCTTTAAACCTTGAGGGATTTAGGACAAAGGCATAGGATTGTGTAACACAGAAGTGAATGCTTTGAACTGCTCAAAACAAAGGTATTGTCATCACTGAAATTGAGTTGTTATTATTTTATATCCATGAACAGTCAATTGTCAATTATATAAAAGACTTACAGGATTTACTGGAATCCTAGCATTGAGTTAGAAGGAAATTTATAGACCTTCTAAACTAACACTGTTTTTCAGAAAAGAAAATAGGTAGATTAGTAATTGTCAAGGGATTTCAGGTTATTTTTATGTACATGTTTATTGTTTTTACATTCTTCTTGTTCTGTGAACATCAAACCAAGACCAAGTAGCAGTATGCTACTCTTTGGCCTACTGCATGCTAGATCTTCTCAGGAATCACGGGACCTCAACTATTATTATACTTTCCATCCAGTACTGTTATGGTTTGGTCTGTCTCCTATGTCCTCCACCTAGCAGCAGCACTGGCTCCATGGTTTGCTTATGTGTGAATTTCATACATTTTACAGAGATTGTCAATTTAGTAGTATCTAATAATTATTCTCTGCTAAAAATATAAATGATCCAAAACAGTTTTATAGTTTCATACTCAATGATTTTAGGAGGTTACTTACAATTAGAAAAGAAATGTTTTCCTTCATTCGAGTATTTTAATGTAGATTAATTAGTTAATGAAAATGCATTTGTTGCAAGGTTAAGGACTTAAGAGTGAAGAAGATACAGCAGGGCCTAGGAGGGAGAAAGATCTCTCCTCTCTCTCTCTCTTTCTCTCTTTCTCTCATATATATATAATATTTATTAAATATATTTACATCAAGAGCCTTTTACATTTTTATAGTATGATTTATCATCTGCAAATGTCTACATTTTAATTTTAAATTGTCCTTGGGGATATGGAAAGACATGTGTAGTTGTCTACCCCTATAAGAGAGCTTTGACCTATAAAGAAGGACAAGAATAATTAATAGAGCCCTCTGAAGTGTTTATAAGACTAGCTTTTGAGGTCTTTAGTAAAGACTTTATATATGATGCAATTAATAACAAATTGGAACATATCAGGAAATAAAACTAAAATTAGGAAGCACTCTTAAAAGCACCTTGTTGAACAATAACTGAATGCATGTTTATATGCTTGCATTTTATAGCATATATTTTTATAATGTAATATCACATTTTCTCCTTGGATTTCACTATGTAAAAATATTAACCTCCCCAACTTGCTATATTTATTTGCCCCATGCCATCCTTGTTTATTTCTGTGGTTTTTCCAGTTGAGTCTTTTCCTCTCTATGCTTTACTCACATTCCACAAACCGGATTCAGGGCGTTTTCTGACACTGAAGCCATCAAAGGAGGCATGCAACTTGAGCAGTAGCATTCCTTACCTTGGGTGCTCTGTAGTGGTTAACCCAAGGGGAGCCTGAGGTGCAGGTCTCCTTCCAGGAGGTAAACCCAAGCAGTTCTAGTTACAACTGATTGTGGTTTGGTTTCTGCAAATGAACTTAACTTTGGTCTAGTTTTTTTTTTGGTACTGGGGATTGAACTCATGACCTTGTGCTTGCTTGCAAGGTGGATGCAGTGCCACTGAGCTAAATCCCTGGCCCACTTTGGTCTAAATTTTAAGAAGTCACTACATTGCAGTGGAAGAGTCAGTTTTGGTGAGTACCTGAAGACTACTTCTGCATGTGTGAAAATTATAAATGCTTTGCATAATTTTTATGAAATAGCATAGTAGGAGACAAAACTTTTAAAAATAATTACCTATTGATTATTCCATTGGCTCATGAACAGTTTATAGCCTGTAAGAAAGAGTTTAATCAATATTGGCTTCTGATGAATCATTTCCCATTATATTCCATCTTCTTCCGTTTTGGAGATCAGTATTTTTATGAGAAAGAGGGGGGAGCTATATATATTATATACTTTATATACATATATGTGTGTTACATGTATGTTATAAGAATTAAATGTGTGTAAAAATAACAAACAGCAGCTTTATCTTATTTATTTGTTTTTTGTTTTGTTTTGGTACCGGGAATCAAAATCAGGACCTTCAGCTTTCGAGGCAGGCAGCAGAACCACTGAGCTAAATCCCCAGCCCAGCAGCTTTATTTTAGTAAATCACAAAATACTAAGATGAAGGGGTGATTGTTAAAGTTTGAAAAACACAAATTAATATTTTACTGCATAGTAAAAGAAATATATGGAAATTGTTATTCTAAACTTATGCAATCTACAAATTGAAATCTACATAGAGGCATGATGAGAGCATAGATAGTTTTTCCAATTCAAATAACAGCATTTCTGAATCCAACTTGTTCATGATTCATTCTGTCCCTGTTATGGTTTATATATAGATGACCCCCATGATTTATATATAGATGACCCCCATGAGCCTTGTGTGCTCATAGGCAGGGCTTTTGGAAGGTGGTGAATCAAGGGGGCATTGTAGCTGACTTGCAATTAGGAGGCAAGGACTGGTAGTAAGAGGAGCAGTTTTCATGAGACTAAAATATTTTATAACATTAGAGCTAAACATAGTATCTATTAACATTAAATGTTTAAACTTAAGCTATAGAAGGATAAGCCTCATAGGAGGTATAGCTAGAAATTATGTTAAATATAGATATACAATGTAGGGATCAAATCAATACTGTTATGTCCAAGTTAAAATAACCATCTTTTTATTTTCTGACCAAATTAAGCTTATTGGTCATCAGTTCTTAGTTTCTATTAATCTATTTATTCTAAATTAATGTCAATCTTTGTATCTCTATATTCTTTTTTTTTTCTTTTTCTTTTTCTTCTTTTGGGTACCAGGGATCGAACTCAGGACCTTGCGCTTTCGAGGATGGCACCGGAACCACTGAGCTAAATCCCTGGCCCTCTACATTCTTTTTTTTAAAAAAAAAAATCCATCTTGGGCCGGGGATTTAGCTCACTGGTTCCGGTGCCTGCCTTGCAAGTGCAAGGACCAGAGTTCGATCCCCACTACCAAAAAAAAAATAAAATAAAAGAATAAAAATAATTAAAAAAACACATCTTTGGGCCAGGGATTTAGCTCAGTGGTTCTGCCGCCTGCCTTGCAAGTGCAAGGACCCGAGTTCGATCCCTAGTACCAAAAAAACCCAAAAAACAAAACACATCTTTTACTTCAACACTAAATAATTATCTCAACCTATTTATAGTGCTTAAATGCAGTTAATTTGGACAAAGGGGGTCATAGTGTAGCAGTAATCCAGAAGCTTCTATGAGCTATCTCTGGGAAACTTGTGGTTTTTTTTTTTTCTTTAGAAAAGATGAGTGGGACATCTATGCTGGGATTTTATTAGGGGAAGCTTTCTGTTTCTCTTCCTGAGAGAACAAGACACTTTTAGTAGCACTCAAAATGATTTTAACCCTTTAGATGGAACATATTTTACCATAGTGAGAACTTCTCATTACAAGAAACAGGTTTCTTATGCTCTAAGGTAGAGAACAGTGCTGCTAGAAGAGACAAACATTTATAAAATACTTTAAAAACTGTTATGCTCTTAAGCTGAGGCCTTCTTTCAGAACACAATTGTAAATCCTAACTCTTGATACAAGAATCTTGTCTATCTAAAAGTGATACCAGACACTTAGAAATGAGAGCCCTTGTCTTCTACTTAAGGTTCTTCTTTTACTTTGGAATTGAGCATCTCAGTAAGCAGAGGCTTTAGAAAGAGATGCATTTGCAGAAAGAGGTAAAGAAGTTAAACCTGCTGTAGGCCTCCCAAATTTCATTTCTATTTTTCCTTCAATCTACTCTGTCTCTAATTCAGACTGTAATTTAGGAAATGCATTGTCCCTCACCACTATCCCAAAGGTGAAATATGTTATCCTGGTCAGGGCCTCACTTCCCTAATGGTGTGATTAAAACCGGGAAGAAATGGGTGGAGGATTTAGCTCAGTGGTTCTGTCTCCTGCCTTGGAAGCACAAGGTCCCGAGTTCGATCCCCGGTACCAACAACAACAACAAAAAACCAGGCAGAAAGCCCAGTGTAATAAAACAGTCACCACTTTGGTCTAGGAAAAGCAGAGTGGAGGTTTTATTTCTTGAAAAATACACAATGTCCATATGATTAAATGCTGTCTCTATTTTTTTTTCTCAACCACAGGGTGCACATTCAGGCCCTAATTGTGGCAGCTGTTCTCTTAACCTGTCACCTAAATATTGCACTTGAATGTAATCTGTATTGATAGAAAGCCTTTTAAGTCCTCTTTATTACAATCCATCTTTCTTATACTAAACTAAATGTCTTCTCTTCTTTTGAGAAAAGTGAGCCGTTTGGAGGAAAAATAAAAACAAAGATTTTATTCTGCATATAGTAAGGCAATTCCTTTTTCCTGTCTTAATTGAATTCAGTTAAGCATTCAAAAATTTCACCTCAATGACTGGCTGAGCTGTTTTATGTTTTAAATGAGGCTAAGTCTCTTTGGCTGCCATGAGGAAGACCATACTGTGAGGGCAGGCTGCCAGAAGGTCACACATTCAAGTCCAGGGGGTGGACAAAGCCTTTCCAAAGCCTCTTTCACAGTCTTGCATTGAAGACAACTTGCTGGCCAGAGTTGTGAGTCCTGCACAAATGTTATGTTCTGTGCTTTTTCACATGGTTTGGAAACAATGAAAGTGATCCATTGACCTTCTCACATACACAGTGTAATTGGGCTCTGTGTCAAGGTGTACAATAATCTGGGCCAGTTTTGCAAATTCTTGTGAGTCACACTATTTCAGAAGAGAAAAAATGTTATGTTTTCTTTTTAAGGACAATCAGAACAACTACATGTGAAAAAACCAAGCTACATGTATAAGTATAGCTCTATCTTTTAAAAAAAATACCAGTTAAAATAATGACAGAGGAAAGAATAAAAGGTAATTTTTTTTCCTGTGCTTTAGCCACAGGCATGTGAGGCATACTCTGTGTCTAAAATCCTTTACAAATGTCCTGAAGGATTAAAAAGAACAGTAGGTTAGGCTTTAACCAAAGCAGATTTCAAATGGATATTTAATTCTTTTTCTATCTTTGCTTATGTTTTCTTCTCTTTGCCCCATTTCTCTTTCCATCTTTACCAATTTACTTCCTTCTCCATCTCCCTCCACTTTTTTGTGATGCTAAAAGTTATACTGCTGGATTATTCTGATTCTATTTCATTAGGAAAGTGTTACTCATGTAAAATTTTAGTAGAGCTTGCTTCAGATTTTTAGGTGTGGGAAGGAAAGAACAAAAAACAAATCAACAAAAATGATGATACATCTGTCATTATTGCTACCATTAAATATAAGGTAAAGATATCAATTTTAGGGGTTAGGAACTCGCCTCTGAAGTCAGGCAGTCCAGATTAAAATCCTGATCATGCCTTTTGCCTGTGCCTGATATTCTTATCTTTAAAATGGGACTGAACATAATATATTTATCTCAGATATTTAATAAAATACATCTAAAAAGTGCTTGGCATAGAATAAGCACTCAGTGATTATTAGCTTATTTATCCAGTCAAAGGCAAATGTGTAAGACCACCAAATTCTCCAAATACATATGATTATTGAAATACAGTTTGCAGAACTTCACTTGAGAAGAACATGAAACATGAGCAGCAAAAGATAACACAGTTGTGTCACAGACACCTAGCACATCACCCTACCTCTGCTCTCCCATTGCAGTGTCCCCTTTCCAAGTATATGTAGGGCAGCACATATAAATAATTGACTTCCCATTGGTGTTTATCAGACCTTATTAAAATACCAACTTGCAGTGGCTGCTACCCTCAGTTCATTGTACGCTTCTGCATGTTTTACTTGGTTAGGACATCTCCCGTTACTTTTCCAGATTTAATCATGTAAATATAAATGCTTTAATTGGCATTCTGGGAAATTTGTCTTCAGTGGAGGAGTTGGGACTGGACATCTTCACAGTAATTAAATGGGATGAAATTGAATAGGCTATATGGGGTTTGACATGATTTTTTAAATATCTCACTTACCCAGTTATACAGCTTCATTGGCTTGCTTTCATTTAAGCAGTTTGATTTATTGAAAAGAAATTAATAAACTGTTGAGTAATATATAAACTGAATATTAATTTCTAAGGTCCTAGCATGTGGGATTCATTTTCAAGTTATAAAAAAGTGATTTTTTTCTACAGTGGAACTTCAATAAACATGGAATATTTTTCACCACGAAAAAATATATTAGTTTTAACTTATGACTGATAACATTTTTCCTTCAAATACTTGTAAAAAAAACAAGCCTCCCATTTTTATAAGGCTCTGTGTTTAATAAATATTAATAAAAGGAATTCTGTGGTTTTTGTTGAAATTGGCATAGGAAGATGCTGAAATATATTTGTGCTATGAATATTTTATATAAAACTTACACCTACTCTATTAAAGTAACTATATATTTTTTAAATAGCATGCACTTTATTCAAAATCAATTTTTTAATAGCGATTGTAACTATATTTTAAGTCGTGTTACTTTCTGCTTAGTGGAGCAGAACTATATTAATGAAGATAATTTATCTCATCAGTTGTCTAGTGCCAGGTACTCAATAAAGAAAGCGCTTAAAATCTGAAGTTCCATAAAGTTACAATGCTAATTTCAGAGCACTGTAAACAAAGGGATGGTAAATGAATAAGTATAAGAGCTTAAAACAAATTATAGAAAATTTCAGAAATTATGTAATTAAAACAAATCATGTCTACCTTGTGGTGGAAAATAGCACAACTTTGGAGTATGTTAAAAATATTTTTATCTACAATGTTTCATTATCAAAAATGTAAATAGCCGAAGACAATTTTAGTTCATTAACTGAAATTTTCAGAAGACCTTGGTAAATTGTAACTTCTAATACAGTAGTTGAAGATGCCAAACTTTTTCAAATTATACATCATAGTAAAATTGATTTGCTAGTAGGAAGCCCAAATGATTTTTGTTCAGCTGAATTCATAAATGTGTTTTATTACTGTTGCTATTTCCTGTATTTTATTTAAGTAATGTAAATTTGCTTAATTAAGGTATGACAGTTTAAGCTGTATTTGACATTTTTCACAGTTATCCTCACCAGTCCTTACCTAATAATGTACATTCTGAACCAGCCAGTAGGAAATTAGTAAAATGTGCTAGGGTATTGATCCTGTGGCTGAGAATGGGGAGGAAATGAATTGTGTGTTGGCAAACCAACATATGCCATTAAAAATCAATTGCCCATGCCGCACATGGTGGTGCACACCTGTAGTCTCAGCACTTGAGAGGCTGAAGCAGGAGGATCACTGGGAGTTCGAGGCCAGCTTTAGCTACATAACTGCATAATACACTATCTCAAAAAAAAAAATCAGTTGCCCACAAAAATGATTAATTCAGCTCCTGAAAAAATAAAGCAAGGTGTTATGCTGACAAACGTATGAACATCTCTGCTTTGAGTCACTTATTTATGAACCCAGACGGTCTCTAGGTTTATAAAAGAAAGGGAAGCATAACAGTAGCATAAGCTTTTATTCAGGATATTGAACTTAGATATGTTTTAGTTATTTTTTCAATTATTATTAACAGTATTAATTGTACAAATTAGGTGCATTCACTATGGCATTCCTGTGCATGCATAGTGTGCATTGATCATGTCCATCTACCTTTCTACCCTTCCTACTCACCCAGCCCCTCCAATGTTTTAGTACTAAACCTATATTTTAAAATTAGCATTTATTAGAACACAGTATAACAAAAGGACAGCTAACTTGTATCAACTTCTTGTTGAAACTGAATTGAGTTACAATTATTTGTGAACTAAAGTATGTAAGACTTACTCATTTTTTCCAGCACAATGTATTCTTATATATATATATGAATAAATTTATTTGTGAAACTTTTTATAGAATATTTTTCAAAGAAACACATCCTAAGATCAGTGTTTACACCTTCTCCATTCCTATTTAAAAATTATTATCTATAATTCTATTGTAGACATTGATTATGTGTTTGCTCCCTCTTACTCTTTTGTAGCTCCTTGGAGACAAAGTGCTATGTTTACTTGTATCTTAGCATATATACACACCAATGCACATTATACACATGTACATTTTAGCCCATCAGAGTCAACTTTACAAAACCTTTTCCAGTCCTTTTCCATCATGGTATGTGTTCAGATTAATATATTGTCAGCCAAAAGAACTGAGCACGTTTGTATAAGCATGTTATTGAAGAAATTTTCTTCTGTGTTATTGACATACATTTTCTCATGCAATCTTCAAGGTTTTTCAGGCAATAGATATTGTTATTCCCATTCCAAAGATGAAAAAACTGAGATTCAGACATATTTAAACACTAACTGGTAAGAAAAAAATCTTAGGATTTATACACATAGCCTGGGAATTTTCCATTTTTACCAACTACCTTCAAGTTTTACTTGTTTCTCTAAGACTATAAAGTATTTGTAGTAATAAAATTTGAATAATATATCACAGTGGCAGTCTAATTAACTGAACCATGTTTTTTCAGAATCTTAGCCTGTTTTTACCAAATATTACCACCTGAAACAGACTCATCTTGTTATTTCTATGATAGAGTGTTTTCTGTTATCCTCATCTTAGAATTTGGAATCATAGTTATTTTAATAAAACAGTGAATTCAGAACTTAGGTCATGAAAGTGTACTTTGCTAAGCCTAAATTATTGATACAACTAATGACTTTAAACCTGATCTGAAATTCTGTTTTTAGACTATTTTTCTAAATACAGGAATTTTGCTCTATTGTTACTAAGAAAAGAATTTATACAAAATTACTTTTGCTTACATTTTTCATTACTGGATATAATGCATGTATGTTTATTAAAGAAAATTTATAAACACAAAATGATATGTCTAAAAGACAAGATTCAGCCACTGCAAAGTGTACCTTACTTTAATATTAATTTTATTACAAGTACTGATACCAAGATCCAGTGGTTCATTTAACCTTTGTAAAAAGCAGAGTACTTGAAATCACTTACTCCGTTTTGTAGGCAGAGCCTACCTGTTATGGTTTTTGTTCATGTAAAAGGAAAACACACTTTGAAATTGGAAGCTAAAATGTCATAATTTGCTGTTCAGGCTTGCAGCAATGCCGGAATTTGTGTAATCTTTTGAAAAATGTGCAAGTCACATCAGCATGCTTTGTCTTAAGAGTACATACAGCACTTATTTTCACCCATGCTTTCATGCTGAGAAAGATTAAATAAAATGCATGGAGTCTGGAAGGGTGTGTGGTGGCTGGTAGAGATTTTCCTGAAGGCCCTAGAGGCCTTCCAGTAGATTGATTATGCTCCATTTTTGGCAGTTCTCTTCACTTTTCCCAAGCCATCATCCCTTCGGGAAACAAGGGGCTGAATTACATTGTATTTCTGACAAGGTAGATAATGTTATGACATTTATCTAGTCTCCTAAAGCTTGACTTTTTTTTAAATATAAGTAACAACTTTTACCTCTTCTATTTCTCCTATGGAAAATATTCAAAAATACATGTACATTTGGGGGGAAATGACTTTTAACTTCTGTGAGAGCCACTTGTGTTCACTGTGAATAGTTCACTAATTCCCTCTGAGCACAGTGGAAAGGCATCAGCTGCCCTCCTCACACCCTGTCTCCTGATAATCTTTCTTGTTTGTAATTCACTGCCGGGAAGTCTAAGACAGTTAATTTGATGCACCGTTACGCTGAATCCTATCTTTCTCAGTGAATTTGCTTAGGAATAAATTACTGCAAATAAACAAATGCTTATTTTATGCATTTAACCTGACATTTAAACGACTTGGCCTTTTAGATTTGAGATTGGATAGCAGATAAGCCTCAGTGTTTTAAATGTCCCTTTTAAGCTAATACTGAAAAATAAACCTTATTAAGAAACTTAAACTCACTGTGATCCCAAGGGTACACTGGAATATGGCAGATGGAAGCACAATAGCAATTATGTATACTAATTTCAATTGTGACAGACACAACAGAAGTTGGAAACGGGGCTGCTTCTGTTGACTCTCCCACCTCCAAAGTGTGCCTAGTGTTACTCTGCTGTAGCTCTAAGTCCATCAAATGCTAAGTCCTCCCAGAGGAACAGGGTGATTAACAGGCTAATTCAGCTGGCTTCAAGGGAGTCCCATGACACAGCCTCTTGGTGGTGTTGCTCAATTATTGTCATACTCAGTCCCCTCTCTGAGATCTGGTTGAAGATTTATGTACCAATCGGAATTTAACCAGTGGTATATTGTAAATAATTTTAAGTTTGGCCCAAAAAGAAGACTTGATCAGTTCATTGTGAGTGGATTATAGACTCACTTTCTATAGTTTATCTTAACTGAAAGTTTGTAAATGAAGCACATATTATTTGGAACATTTCATTGGATGAAATATCAAACATTAGGCCATTTGTTTCCCATTCTTTACTTTTCTTATTTTTATTCAATGTTTTTTGGTACATATTAGGTATACATTATGATCACATTTATTATTGGGAATTTGTATTTGTACATAATATATCTTGGTTCATATATTTTCCCATTCCCCTTTCCTCACTTCAAACCCTCCACCTTTCCCTATTTACATAAGCTTTCTGGTTTTTTTCCTTCTTTTTTCAATTGTTTTCTTTCCCTTCTTTCCTTTCCCCAAACCCTCTCTATTTCCCCTCCCTCTTTGAACATTTTTTTCCTACTTTACACTATTATACATTTTGATCTTCATTTACACTTTCAGTTTCTCACACCAGAGAAACAATTTGGTGTTTGCACATGTGTGTCCTATTTATTTCACTTAAGAGTATGGCCTCAAGGTGCCTCCATTTAGCTATAAATGCCTTTCTTTATACCTGAGTAGTACTCCATTTAATATAAAAAAATCTTTATCCAATCACCAGTTAATAGGCATTTGAGCTCTCTCCAAGATTTATCTATTACAAACTGTGCTCCTATAAACATAGGTGCTGCACATACATTGCTATGGCATGATGCTTTTAGTTCTTTCAGGAATGTACCCAGAAGGGGAATAGCTGGGTCAAATGGGACCTCTAATCCCAGTTTTTTGAGGAATCACCGCACTTATTTCCACAGTGGTTGCACCAGTCTACACTCCCACCAACAGTGGAGAAGAGTTCCTTTTTCCCCACAGCTCTACCAGCGTTTGTTATTGGTTGATTTCTTGATAGCAGCCATTTTTCTGGAGTGAGGTGGAATCTCAGCATTGTTTTCATTTGTGTCTCTTGAATGAGCAGTGATATTGAACATTTTTTCATGTTTGTTTGCTGCTTCTACTTCTTCCTCTGAGAAATATCTATTCATTTCAGATGCCCATTTTTGAATTGGGTCTTTAAATTTGGGAGGTCTGATTTTTTTTAAGCTCTTTGTAGATTCTAGATAGTAGACCTTTGTCTGAGGAACACCTGGTAAAAGTTTTTTCCCGATTGTGAGTTGTCTCTTCACTCTTGGTGGTTTCTCTTGCTGTGCAGAAGCTTTTTAATAAGAAGAGATCCCACTTCTTGATTATTTGTGCTAGTTCACGGGCAA